>WOVY01013133.1:0-379476 GCA_013436015.1 Rhipicephalus annulatus | reverse complement strand
AAACTCAGCCGTTGTTACTAACACAGTGGAACTGCAGAGGTCTCAAGAACACAAGAAGCGGCTCATTTCCGCCTCTATCTTGAGACCGTTGAGTTCGTCGTTGCCGTGGTTGCCCTTAAGGAACCGGCACGGACGTCAAACTCACAAATTACACTACATTTCAACACAACCCGGAGACATGTATACTTGTTCACAAGCAATATACCGCCCAGGAAGTCACACTCCCCACAACACCGCCTTTCCCATACACGATGTGTCGGTGCTGCCTATAAGGCGATCTGACCCACCTGTTCATATTTTAAACATTTACTGTCCCCAAAGCTTAAGAACGTCACGTTCAGCGCAACTTTCACACAAGCTATGCAGGTGGCAGGACGGGACCCCCTCCTGATCGTCGGCGACTTCAATGCCCCAAGCAGGTTATGGGGTTACACACGAGAGGACACGCGTGGAAGGAAGCTTGCGGAACTTCTTTCTACACTTGGATTCACCCTCCACACTGATCCCGCCAGCCCAACACGTGTAGGCAACTCTGTTCAACGAGATACTTGCCCGGACCTCACAATTACACGCAACATACGCCATGCCGACTGGCTGAACACACAGGACACTCTCGGTAGTGATCATTGTGTATTAAACACAACCGTGTACATGCGTCCCTTAAAACGCCCACTTACACAAGCTCGTATCCCAGACTGGACAACTTTCCGCACCACTCTACCTATTGTAGACCCTCTCCAGTCGGGATACGACACCTGGTCTAAATCACTGACGTCTACACTGAAACAACACGAACAGCTGATACAGCTCACGGAAACTCAAACGGACGTGGACAACCACCTCCTCCATCTCTTGGCAGGCCCGCCGCAGCCTCACCAAACGATGGAAAAAACAGAAACATACAGACGCCTCAAGAAACGCATCCTAGAACTCACGGAGCAAGCTGCGGAATATGCTGCTCAGCTAGCCGACACTAACTGGGTGGACAGGTGTACACGGCTGCACGCCAGATGTCTGGTCGCAACACGTGGCGCCTGTTTCGCGCTCTCATCGATCCAACACAAACACGCACGGAAACTCAACGTCACTTACATAAGGTCATGCACAACTTTACAGGAACGACAACACAGCTGGCAAACACGCTCAGGGACCGATACCTGGCACCACCAAGGACCCCCGGACGGCCGCATACTCCTACGCAGGCAAAAAGAACACGCAGTTGGACACCCCGTTCCAGCTCCACGACCTCCAGGCGGCCTTACGCAAGATGAAGCGTGGCACTGCACCAGGGCGTGACCAGGTTACGGTCAAACTGTTGGCCAATCTTCCCGACGCAGCCTACGCCACGCTCTCAAATACATCAATAGCATTTGGGACGGAGAAACTCCTCTCCCTCTTGAATGGAAATCAGCTCTCGTGACCTTCATCCCGAAGGCAGGTAAACCTATTGACGTGGAGAACCTTCGCCCCATCTCCCTCACGTCTTGTGTCGGCAAGCTGATGGAAACGATGGTGCGCGACCAGACTCTCCGAGTTTTTAGAAACACAGCACAATTTTGCGGACACCATGTTTGGATTCCGCCCTCAGAAGTCAGCCAGGATATACTTCTACAGCTCCACCATGACATATTAGATCCTGTTGAATGCCCCCACAATGACAAGGTAGTCCTGGCCTTGGATCTTAAAGGGGCATTCGACAACGTGAAGCATGAGGTAATACTTGACCACCTCAGTCAGACCACTGTGGTTATAAAACATTCAATTATGTTAGACAGTTTCTTACAGACCGTCAAGCCTACATACGCATACAAGATGAGGAACATGGGCCTTACGTCATCGGCTCGAGGGGAACTCCTCAAGGCGCGGTCCTCTCTCCCCTCCTATTAATATAGCCATGCTTCATCTTCCCCCCAAATTGGCTTCTTTACCAGGGATACATCACGCTCTTTACGCGGATGATATCACGATCTGGGCCACGCAAGGTAACCTGGGTCACATGGAGTCATGCCTGCAAGCAGCAGCGACTGTAGTCGACGACTACGCAACCTACTGCGGACTCCAGTGTGCCCCGGCTAAGTCAGAATTTGTGCACGTACGTCCCTCCCCTCAGGACACAACTCAGCTCCATATCAGTCTTCCCTCGGGACCGATCCGTGAGGCCAAGGAGATCCGGTCCTTGGCCTCTTCATACACCACCAACGCAAGGCCGACACCACAATAGCCAAACTTCGCACGGTGGGAGACCAGGTGGGCCGTATGGTCCGCCGGGTCTCCAACAAGCGGGCGGATTACGAAGCAGGGATGCAATGCGGCTTGCGCATGCTTTCGTAACGAGTAGAATACTCTACTCGACTCCCTACTTGCACCTACGCAAACACGAGGATGATCAACTCGAGGTCATCCACCGTAAAGTTATCAAGCGGGCTCTCGACCTCCCTATCACCACGTCCAACCAGAGACTTCTGGCCCTAGGCGTGGTGAATACCTACCGGGAACTTCGAGAAGCCCACCTCGTTAACCAATACACGCGCCTTGCACAGACCCATTCCGGTCGCCGCCTCTTGGACCGAATACACATCAAACACGATTACTATATTGAGGAAAGGGTGAGAGTGCCAGAACCTTGGAGACGCGCCCTCCGGGTCCGACCCCTTCCCCGCAACATGTCCAAAGAAAACCACAGTGGTTGCCGCCAGGCGCGCGCGGAAGCGTTGCAGCGACACTTTGGTCAAGAGGAACACGTGTGCTACGTGGACGTTGCCGGCCCGCACCATGGGGGTGGTATACTGCCGCAGTCATACACAACGCAAACACCGTAAACGGGCTCACTTTCAAAGCCTACAGCGCAACACACGCGGAGGAGATTGCCATCGCTCTGGCTCTCACCTATCCCTCTTCTAAACATATCATCACCGACTCACGAGGGGCCTGTCGGAACTATCAGCTAGGGTGGGCTTCACCGCTTGCTCAGCGCATACTGGAACCTAGCTGCCGATACGTTAATCCAACTCCGCGAAATCTGGTTTGGGCACCCGGTCACCAAGGACTCAGGGGTAACGAACAGGCCGATCAGGCCGCCCGCGCACTCTCTTCCCGGGCTATCTCCTGTCTTTGGAAGCCTACTCGCAATCAGACAATTCGGCCCTTTCATTCAAAGATATTACCAATTACTACAAGGAGGAGCACCGGCGCTATCCAGACCCTTGTAAGGGGACTGCATCGCGCTGACGAGCGCCTCCTTTTTAAAACTGTTTACCAATACTGTACTGTGCCCGGCGGTGCTAAAACATTTCAATTCATCCTTTGATGGCACGTGCCAGTTCTGTGGTGAGGTGGCTGACACCTTTCACATCGTCTGGGCGTGCAGTCTAATCCATCTATCCCCCCCAACCCCAATCCCACGAGAGAGGACTGGGAGGCGGCCCTGCTCGGCTGTCAAAACCTGAAGGCCCAAGAGGCTCTGGTTCAACGGGCGCGGGCGGCGTTGCTTGCCAATGGAGCCCCGGAATAGGGGTTCCACCTAGTGCTGTGAGGGTAGGAGGCCAATAAGGCCCCAACCCAATCACCTCTCTGTAACCATTTAATGGTTATTAAATGTTTTCACCACCACCACCACCTACCGAACTCGGAACTTATTTAGGCCTAAACATGTAGCATCCAACCCAGGGTGCTAAACCCAGTCATACACGAAGAAAGCGACGCCCTCGTTCATGATATTCATCTTATGTTTTTTAATGCGCCAGATGCTGAAATCTTATGCCAATTAACATTCCAAGCTTACAATTAACGACGTATAAGGTACTTCAGAAACATTTCGGTCACAGGGGCTAGCAGTGCATTTATTTAGCATTTCGATGATCGAACCGTGACTGGAAAGTGCGCATGCGTCTACGCTGCAAACAGGATATACATGTGGAGTAACTTCACATTCAACCGCCGCAATAATACATATAACACAAATGGTATGTTGCATTTTCTTTTCATCCCTTTCTTTTGCCAAGTTTTCTATTTTGTAGTAAAGAAAAAAAAAGGTTCATAATTTTTTTGCACAAAGAAACATGCAAGATATGTTCAATGTATTGTTTGCTTTTATTTTTTGTATTATTTTTGTGGAGAATCATGGTGTGCACCCTAACTATTTAAATCATTTCGTATACATAAGATATGTATAGCATTTATGTACTGTATAGAGTCTATGCCTGCAACCAAATGCTGACCAAATTTTAAAGTGCATGGGGTGAGAGCTTTGTTAAGCTGCCTGAAGGCCGCTTTTTCTCTCAGTCTTCATCATCTCTATTGCTCATGAAATAAACATCTGTTATACTCCATTTTTAAAATAAACGTATTCAAAGTCGGTACACATGCTGAAGATGATAAGCTGAGTGTATACGTGTGTACGAGAAAACAATTAGTGCAGAATTACAATATCTCAGATCCGCCCACAAACAAGATTACAATTTTCATATACCACTGTCAAACCAACCCTCCTTAACTGTGCAGAATGAGCCAAAAATTTAGATTAGTATAGTGGTAGAAACTTTATTGCACTAGAGGGAATTGAGGCAAAGGTGGGTACAGGTCCCCTATAGTCCAGAGCCCCACTGGCCTTTGCGGCTCACTGACATCGAGATTTGATTGATATGTGGGGTTGGGCCTGTTCGAGAAGAGCAACTTAACCCTCTCGAGACCCCAAGGAGTCAGTAAAATTCGAATTCCTTAGGACACTCTTCTGTCGAATCATTCAGGACACGTTAGTGCATTTTAGAACAACTCATAGCGTTCTAAATTCAGAGCTCTCTAACGCAGCAGCGGAAATATTCAGATTTTACTAGAGTATTGTTATCAGCACTTTTTTAACGCCACTTAGTCATACGAGGGCGGGCCACCCGCTTTCGTACGGGTAACCTTAGTCATGTGAAGGATACTAGAGGTAATTAATTGATATGTGGGGTTCAACGTCTTAAAACCCACACATGATCATGAGAGACGCCGTAGTGGAGGGCTCCGGAAATTTCGACCACCTGGGGTTCTTTAACGTACACCCAAACCTGAGCACACGGGCCGACAACATTTCCGCCTCCATCGGAAGTGCAGCCGCCACAGCCGGGACTCGATGCAGCGTCCTGCGGGTCAGCAGCCGAGTACCTTACCCACTTGACCACCGCGGCGAGGCCATACTAAATGTAGGTTTACTAATACAAAAGCGGGCACTTTCGCACGACTAACCTCAACCCTCTAAGGACGACCCACACCAATCTTTCGCGCGATTTTCCCGTTTTTCAACAATGCCAATAGATAACCTAACCCTGACAATATTGCTACGTGCCAGTGCATGGAGCTGAAGAAGACGAAGCAGATAGAGTGGCACGAGCTAATCTGTGTGGCTCGCGCTGCTCGCCTAACCGGCTGTAAATACATCGGTGATCGGTGACTACCCCTCTGAGTCAGTCTCCTTCCCGTAACATATTTGGTGGAGTTGTGCGATCTTCGTCCTCGCCACGGAACTACGAAGCGGACGCTCCCTCGCGGCTAGCAACATGGCCACTCAAGACTCGGCTACATCCTCTCCGGTCGCTCCCCCTTCTGCCCGACCTGTCAACCTTGTGCCCGCAACAACTTTCCTGACGCTTCCCGGGCTCAAAGACCCCGGCGTGTTCTCGGGCAGCGAGGGTTCCGACGTCGACCAGTGGCTACGCCTCTACGAACGCGTCAGCGCCACTTACAGGTGGGATCCCACCCTTATGCTCGCAAACGTCATCTTTTATCTCGACGGAACCCCTCGTGTTTGGTTTGATAACCACGAGCATGACATAACAAGCTGGGACAGCTTCAAGGCAAAGATCCGTGAGCTTTTTGGCAACATCTCTGGTCGTCGTGAAGCTGCGAAAAATGAGTTGTCGACTCGCGCACAATCTTCCACGGAGCCCTACATCGGTTATATTCAGGCTGTCCTTTCACTATGCCGCCAAGCTGACGAAAATATGTCTGAACCTGAAAAAGTTGCCCATATCCTAAAGGGTATCGCCGACGATCCGTTCAACTTGTTGGTATTCAACAATGTGTCTTCTGTTGATGAGATCATTCAAGAATGCCGCCGGTTACAACAAGCTAAAAGCAGACGCATCTCCCATCAGTTCCAGCGCCTCCCGAACACCACTGCGACGTCCTCGTGTATCGACACATATCATCCACCAGACACCTGTGACAACTTGACGTGAATCGTCAGGCGGGAGCTTGAAGCGGCTGCTCCAGCTAAGGTGGGACCAACGTCCCCTGACCCCTCTCCGCCAGTTACGTTGCCTCTCATTCAAGCAGTCGTCCGGCAGGAAATCGCCAGCTTGGGAATTCACTCTATCTCACCGCCTCCCCGCACCGACTACCAGCCCCGATACACGCCTGCACGTCCCTTCCCGACCAGCTCTCCCTCAACGTTCCGTAATCCGTTCGCATGGCGAACACACGATGACAAGCCGATATGCTTCTCGTGTCACAGAACCGGGCACATTTCTCGTCATTGCAGAAGTCGCTGGGGTCCTCCTGCGCAACCGTCCTCTCGTCCCTTCTATGCCCGTCCTGCCTATCACCATGAGAGCAGCCGCGACCATTTTGCCCAGGAACCTGCTTCTGAACACCACTACTCCCGCTCTCCATCCCCCCAACGTCGCCAGTCTCGTTCTCCACAGCCCCGCCGACCATCTTCCCCCGCCTTCCCACGAGGTTCTCCGACGAAAAACTAAGCGTTGCAGCCCCCGGAGGTGGCGCTGCATCGCTTGGACTGACCGAAAATCCTCTTTTGACAATACCGACAAAACGGAACCTCATAGACGTACAAGTAGATTGCGTACATGTCACTGCTCTTGTCGACACCGGCGCCCAACTTTCCGAGATGACGAGTGATTTTCGCCGCAAGCTCAAGAAGGTTCTCACACCTGCGACCACTCAGTTCGTCCGTGTTGCGGATGGTGGAATAGCATCCATCGTTGGAATGTGCTCCGCTCGTGTGAGCATTGCGGATCGACACACAGTTGTTCTCTTCACTGTCCTTGACAAATGCCCCCACGACGTAATCTTAGGCCTCGACTTCCTGTCCGCGCATTCTGCCCTCATAGACTGTTCGACCAGTACGCTCCGTCTACACTTTCCCGCAACAGAACCTCTTACACAACGGCCGAGTCGCCTCTGCACAACGGGACACGCGCGCCTCCCTCCACAGACACTGACCTACATAGAGCTCGTCTCAATGCCACCAGTTCCCGACGGTGACTATGTTCTGACCCCTATCACCGATGTTCTCATAAGCCATGGCATTACATTACCGCACACCATTCTGTCCGTCGCAGGAAATTCTACATGCCTCCCATTTGTCAACTTTAGCTTGACACCTCAAGTTTTGCCACAAGGGATCTCTTTGGCGTTGCTCTGCACCTTAGAAGACAATGAGGTAGATGTTTTCGTGATGGCCACCCCTTCTGACCCCCACGCTCAACATCAGTCTGCCACTTGCTCCGACAGCGCTATTACTTCGATGATCGCTCTCAACTTAACGCCGCAGCAGACTGATGAGCTCCACCGGGTTCTGCTGTCCTACATCGACGTTTTTGACATCAGCGGCCGTCCGTTGGGGAAAGCTACCGGTATGAGCCACCGCATAAACACTGGTAATGAGCATCCTATTCATAGGCTTCCATATCGGGTGACGGCAGCCGAGCGTCACATCATCCAAAGTGAGGTCGACAAAATGCTCGCCAAGGACATCATTGAGCCATCCTGCAGTCTTTGGGCTTCTCCTGTAGTGCTAGTCCGCAAGAAAGACGGTGCATGGCGTTTCTGTGTGGATTATCGACACCTAAACAAAATTACCAAAAAAAGCCGTGTACCCTCTGCCACGAATAGATGATGCGCTTGATTGCCTCTATGGGTCCCACTATTTTTCCTCCATAGACCTTCGTTCCGGCTACTGGCAGATAGAGGTAGATGAAATAGACCGTGAAAAAACTGCATTCATCACCCCCGATGGCATATATCAGTTCAAGGTCATGCCCTTCGGCCTTTGTAACGCTCCAGCCACCTTCGAACGAATGATGGACTCCCTGCTCAGAGGATTCAAATGGTCCACCTGTTTGTGCTACTTGGACGACGTCATTGTCTTTTCACCAACATTTGAAGCTCACATAGAGCGCCTCTCAGCCATCCTGGGAATCTTCCGTCGCGCTGGCCTGCAGCTCAACTCGTCCGAATGTCACTTTGAACGCCTTCAAATCACAGTGCTTGGCCATTTAGTAGACGCCAACGGTGTACAACCAGACCCGGCAAAAATCAGCGCCGTCAAAAACTTTCCTGTACCACGATCTGCGAAGGATGTACGCAGCTTTATCGGATTATGCTCCTACTTCCGACGCTTCGTGAAAAATTTCGCGCACATAGCGAGGCCGCTTACGCAGCTCCTCAAGAAAGAAGTCCCGTTTTCATGGGGCTCCGAAGAGGCTTCTGCGTTCTCGACTCTCGTCGCTCTTCTTACTGCCCCTCCGATTCTGGCACACTTCAACCCTGCTGCCCCTACGGAAATCCGTACAGATGCAAGTGGGCATGGCATTGGTGCAGTGCTGGCTCAGAAACAACATGGCCATGATTGCGTTATTGCATATGCCAGCCGTCTCCTATCCGCCCTTGAACGTAACTATTCGATAACAGAGCGTGAGTGCTTGGCTCTTGTATGGGCGGTGGCGAAATTTCGACCTTATCTATACGGACGCCCATTTTCGGTAGTTACCGACCACCACGCACTCTGCTGGCTGAACTCTCTGAAAGATCCATCAGGCCGCCTTGGTCGCTGGGCTTTGCGCCTGCAAGAGTTTTCCTATTCGGTGATCTACAAATCTGGCCACCTACACCGTGATGCCGATTGCCTCTCCCGGTACCCTGTCGACGATCCCGAGGACACTGACGAGCCCACGGAGAACTCTATCTTGTCAGTGTCTGACTTCTTTTATATTGGGGAAGAACAGAAGCGTGATCCTGAGCTGCTTGACATCATCAGCCGTATAGAATCCTCCACAAATGATGCTTCCGTCCGCTACTTTGTCATTCAAAAGGGTGTGCTATACCGTCGCAATTTCCAACCAGACGGGCCGACCTTCTCATTGTTGTGCCTAAGCATTTGCGCCGCTGTGTTCTCACCGAACTTCACGACGCTCCCACGGCTGGACACCTTGGCGTATCCCGCACGTACGAGCGCGTCCGGCGCCGTTTTTTCTGGCCAGGCCTTGCTCGTTCGGTACGCCGATACGTCGCCACATGTGACCTATGCCAACGTCGTAAGACACCGCCGCTGCTACCCGCTGGCCATCTTCAACCAATTGACATACCCGCGGAACCATTTTACCGTGTTGGGTTAGACCTGCTTAGTCCTTTTCCCACATCAACATTGGGAAACAAATGGATAGCCGTTATGACAGACTACGCTACACGCTACGCTATTACGCGAGCTCTACCGACCAGCTGTGCAACCGACGTCGCTGACTTCTTGTTACGGGACGTTATATTGATTCACGGTGCCCCGAGACAGCTTCTCACAGACCGTGGCCGTACATTTCTATCCCAAGTCATCGCCGACATTCTGCGTTCTTGTTCCACGCAGCACACACTGACAACCGCTTACCACCCTCAAACAAACGGCCTCACGGAACGATTTAACCGCACTTTAACAAATATGCTCGCTATGTACGTGTCGCCCGACCACCAAGACTGGGACCTTGCCTTACCCTACGCAACTTTCGCGTATAATTCATCCCGCCACGACACAGCGGGCTTTTCGCCGTTCTACTTATTGTACGGAAGAGACCCGACTTTACCACTGGACACAGTCATCTCAGCTCACACCTCGTCCACCAGCGAGTATGCCCGCGACGCGATTGCGCGAGCCGATCATGCCCGTCAGCTCGCTCGCGCTCGGCTGATGGCGTCGCAAACCAACCAATGCCGTTGGTATGATGCGGGACATAGAGACGTACATTTCGCTCCCGGTACCCTCGTTTTACTCTGGTCCCCTCATCGTCGGCTGGGTCTATCCGAAAAACTTCTGTCTCATTACACGGGACCCTACCGTATATTGCGTCAAGTAACACCTGTCACCTACGAGATCAGCCCCATCTGTCCATCATCATCTACTATGCGGTCCAGTGATATCGTACACGTCTCGCGCATCAAGCCCTACAATAATGCGTCAGATAACGACCTTTAAAGCACTGGGACAGTGCCTCCGCCGCCGGGGGTCATGCTACGTGCCAGTGCATGGAGCTGAAGAAGACGAAGCAGATAGACTGGCACGAGCTAATTCGTGTGGCTGGCGCTGCTCGCCTAACCGGCTGTAAATACATCGGTGATCGGTGACTACCCCTCTGAGTCAGTCTCCTTCCCGTAACAATATTATCGTCTTTTTCGGCGATAACACCCACGGAAACGAGGTAAGGAGATAACCGAACGTCCCAGTTGGTCGAATAACTTTCCGCAGCCCACTGTTACGGCTTTTCTAATAATCCTACCGTGGTTTCGGGGCGGGCAGCGGTGCAGCATGTCAACCGACTTCGATGAGTCATAAGATGGATAGCTTCACAGGTAGCTTCCTTCGGCTGTCCTCTCTTTCGCTGCACTGCTAACACACTCGAGAACAATGCGTGTAAAAACCTGAACGGTCCTATCGCGGCTCAAGGCAGCCACGAATACCCATGACCACGACTACAGTGTACTAGAATAGTACTCGGCAGTTTAACCACCACCAACAGCTCTGGACTGTACAGCAGATCCTCGGGGCGCTCGAAGGGCAAGGACCCAGCGAGTCGAAACGCCGAGCTGATATGCGCACGCGCAATATAAACACAGCCCATTCGATGACATATGCCATCAGCGCAGCGCGCGAGCGCCCAAGTTCAGGCACATGTAAAGTCTGTTCTAATCTAATGCCAATACGACAGAGCGACTGTTCGATAGACTGCTTTGGCGATTAATGGCTTCAGTGTTATGAACGCGTGTGCATTGTTTGGATGATATAATATCCAACTTATATTTAGGCACATGTGCACTCAAGTTAGACTGTTCCATACCTTTTCTTCTAGATTTTCTCTCGATATTAGGTGGGCTATCTTTTCAGATTTTAGAGTAACCCTCGATGTCTAGCCATGCACCTGCGTTTCCGTGTACCATTCACATGATCTCTGAAGGCGCGAGCGTTCACTCTCCGTGCAGAAAGTTATTCACCAATCGGAAATGAGCGTACCGGTGCCGAGATACCACAATCGTCAGCGTGGGACCACCTGGTACTATCATGACACTATTGAGGAGATAACGTCACATAGTACCTTGGCGTCCAATCCTGAAATGTTACCTCTCGGCGCCGCACCTTGTGCGAAAAAGCAATGGACATGTGTGCGCAGCCGCGCTTCCCTCAGTACACACTGAAGGGACTCTAAAATCAACTATTAAGTCGAAGTGGATTTTTGAAATGGCAGTACAGAAACCTTGTAGTGTTGCTTCTGTGTCAAGGAAGGACCTATTTTAAAATAAAACCGTGTTTTAATGCTCCGCATCTCGTTAGTGCACTTGAAATTACCCGCCTCGAGAAGCGGACTGACCGGACCGACTCACGTCACTGTTGCCATGTACAACGTTGCCCGGCTTACTGCGTTAGTAGCAGCAGAGCGAAAAACAGTGGGAGCTACAGCAGTAACAACGGTAACTGATCAATTTCCCGCAGTTGGCTTCTGGATAGCAGACGCTTTTGTTTTAACTGTGCCCCACGAGGTGGCACCACTTGTCCTGTGTCTAAAGCCGACACGTAGTGGTACCGACTGCGGTCGAGAGGTGGCACCAGTTTGACCATAGTGACCAAGGTGGATGGACGTGTTTTTTGAGCGCTCCGGATCGACTGCGCAGATAAGTGTTTTTGCATGTTTTGAGCTTGTCTTTATAATTATAAGGCAGCAGTTGAAGTCTTCGTAGCACTTAATTTATGGTACGGCTTTTTCGGGGGCCAGTCACCAGGTATTTATTAGTTAGTGCGGGTGTGTGTGTTTGAATTTTTTGATGTCTTTTTTTTTCTTTTGCCACACCGTGGGGGAGGTGCGCGTACATTGAACACGCAAATTTTCGTAGTAGAGCTTAGACTTTCTTTTTTTTCGTAGTACAGGGCTCGAGTTTAGTAATTATCGAGTATAGGGACAATTGGTGTCAGAAAGGCATGGTTAAAAAGACTAAAGTGTTCAGGATGTGGAGTGGGTTTGAAAGTGGCCCCAAGCGTAGAAGCGGATGGAGAAGAGGCTGACGCGAAGTGTAGGCAATGTGAGGTCGAGGAAAAAATGGAGAAAATGATGGTTGCCCAGAGTGAACTGCTGATGAGAATCGCCGAGCTCGAGACTGCGTTGGCGACAGAGCAAGAAAAAACGAGGGCAATGGGAGAAAGACTGAAGTCCGCCGAGGAAGCGCTAGCGAAGCTGAACAAAGAAGCGACCTACCGAGAGAACAGTAGGGAACCGGCAACCAGAACGGTGGAGAAGGAAAAGCAAGCAAGTTTGGAAAAAACAGGTTTAGCCGGTTCAACTGTCGCAAGGCCCAGCTTCAGCGAGGTAGTGGTGGGGCAGGGAGGGAACAAAGCAGCCGGCGTCACAGGTGCAAGTAGCCCAAGTAGTCACAGCATGTGATAATCGCCGGGGACTCGAATTAAAATCGATGCACAGAAGCCATCAAAGAGAGGGTAAGAGGTGACAAGAGGGTTGCAGTAGGGGCGTTCCCAGGACGCAAGCTGGAAGCTGGCATGAGGCAAGCGAGCGCAAAGCTCAAAACGACAGCTGATAGACGAAACCTCGTGATAATTTCAGGTGGTTTAAACGATGTCCTAAATGAAGATGCAGCAGCACTAGCAGCCACACTGGCGAAAGGCATCGATGACATGCGCACCACGTCTCCTAAGGTACACGTAGTGATATGCACGATACCGGAAGTACCGGTGCGTGATAGCAACCTGCAAAGAGCGGTGATCAACGCAAACCAAGAGATATGGCGGATGAGTCGAGAGAAAGGCTTTGAGGTGGTGGAAATAAACAGAGAGGTGCATAGATGGGGGGGGGGGGGGGTTCAACGAGACAGAATTCACTTCGATGGGCGGCTAGGTCATGAGATGGGTTGGCGACTTGCAGGACGTGCAGTAGCTTTTTTGGGGGGCCAGCGAGCCCCTCGGGGTGAAGGATAGCTAGTAACGAGGGAAACAACCAGGGAGACTCTTCGACAGGTGGTATGGACAGATACGATTCCAAAGTGGCACCAATATCTAAGATAGGTCGAGTCCGGGGCATAAATAGACGTAGCCACGAGCGCCGAGCGAATTCAGACATAGGGTATATTAAGATGCAGGGTGGTAGAAACAGGCTGAAGTGGGAAGAGATAGAAGAACAGCTAAGGGAAGAGAGGCCGATGGTATACGGTTTTGTAGAAACACATATCAGGGACATGGAACAACCTCCGAACAATCCGGACTACGCGTGGGAATATTGTAATAGAACAGAAGGCACCAGAAAGGGAGTGGTATTGGGGCATTCATTCATAAAAGTACAGACTGGCAAAGGGTCAAGCAGGAGTGCAAGGAACATTTATGGCTAGAAGGGAAAGTGGCAGGTCAAATGACACTCCTTGGTTTCGTGTACTTGTGGACGGGAGCAAAGGCCAGAGAGGAAAACCAGGCAATGGTAGAGTGTATATCAAAGGACATTCAGGAGTTAGGAGGAG
Organism: Rhipicephalus annulatus; assembly: GCA_013436015.1. Lineage (NCBI taxonomy): Eukaryota > Metazoa > Arthropoda > Arachnida > Ixodida > Ixodidae > Rhipicephalus > Rhipicephalus annulatus. The sequence goes on along the minus strand of WOVY01013133.1, from coordinate 365,703 downwards.
AGTGCGAGATAATTATACTAGGAGACATGAATGCGCACATAGAAGATATAGATGGGTATACCGACCCGACAGGCAAAATGATCATGGATATGTGTTAAAGTCTTGATTTGATCATTTGCAACTGTACCGAGAAATGTGAAGGACAAATAACATGGGAGGTAGGACGGCTTCAGTCGACGATAGATTATGCATTGATGTCACATAGGATGTATGATAAGCTCAGGGGAATGCACATAGATGAAGGTGGCTCCGGATGTCTGGGTAGCGATCACAAACGTATCAAGCCCCGCCGCGGTGGTCTAGTGGCTAAGGTACTCGGCTGCTGACCCGCAGGGCGCGGGTTCGAAGCCCGGCTGCGGCGGCTGCATTTCCGATGGAGGCGGAAATGTTGTAGGCCCGTGTACTTAGATTTGGGTGCACGTTAAAGAACCCCAGGTGGTCTAAATTTCCGGAGCCCTCCACTACGGCGTCTCTCATAATCATAGAGTGGTTTTGGGACGTTAAACCCCACATATCAATCAATCAACAAACGTATCAAGCTAAGTTTTGGAAGAGCAGTGAAAGTGGGAAGGAGACAAGATGAGCAACTACAGGAAAATTTTTATCCAGAAAGGCAAATTGAAATAGCCACTAAACAAATTGAGAAAGTAATCACGGAGGATAATAAGACAGTGTGGATATACACGAATCTAATTAGACTCTTTGAGCTAGAGTTTGCTAAGACGCGTGACAAGTCACCCCGAAAAAGAAGACACAAACCCAAAAGTTGGTGGGATGAGGAAGTTAAGAGAGCCATAGCAAAACGTCAGGAAGCCTCTAGGGAACACAGACATGCTAAGCAGCGGGGTGAACCGACAGATGATGTTGAAAGAAAATGGGCAACCTTTCTAAGCTGTAGAAGGGATGCATTCCTTCTGATCAATGAAACAATTAGAAGAAAATGAGCTCAGTGGCTGGCAGAAGTACAAAAAAAAGATAGAAAGGCAGCTGCGAAATTTTGGAACCATCTAAACTCCCTAAGAAATGAGACGAGCCTAGAGCAGAGTTTTATAACTACAGCCCAAGATGCTAGGCTAGAAGAGGACGAAGCTATTGAATATATAAGAACAAGGGTGACAGAAAAATTTCAACAAAGAAGTACTTTATGCACAACAATAGACAAGGACAAGTCAAGTGGTGCAATGGCTCCATTTTCACAACAAGAGTGGGAAAGGGCTGAGAAAAGGGTTCCTAGTAGTACATCAACAGGCCCAGATGGCATTTCAATTAGGCTGATAAAGACATTAGGTCCGAAGTCTAAGCAGGCTTTGAGGGAGGCAGTGAGCACAATAATAATCGATGGTGAAGTTCCCGATGGATGGAAACTTAGCAGGATGAGCATGATATATAAGGGAAAGGGGGACAATGCTGACATAAACAACTACCGTCCAATAACAGTGACATCAGTGGTCTACAGGCTGGCGATGCAGATTATAAAGGAAAGACTGCAGGCGTGGATTGAGGATGAGGGGGTTCTGGGGGAACTGCAGAATGGGTTTCGGAAACACAGGAGATTGGAAGACAATCTGTTATCACTGACGCAGTGCATCGAAATAGCAGAAAAAGAACACAGGCCCCTGTGGCTAGCATTTTTGGATATCAAGGGAGCGTACGATAGCGTGGTTCAAGAGGAATTGTGGGAAATACTGGACACACTAGGCGTGGAACATGTAGTCACTAATCTTTTAAAGGGTATCTATAAAGGTAACAAGGTAGTTATAAAGTGGGAAAAACAGGTGTCCAAGCCTGCAGAGGTAAAACGGGGGCTTAGGCAGGGGTGCCCCCTGTCACCCTTATTATTCATGATGTACCTACAAGGATTAGAGGCAAAATTAGAGGAAAGTGGACTGGGCTTCAACCTCTCTTTAGTCAAACAAGGAAAGCTTATTGATCAGGCACTACCAGCAATAATGTACGCAGATGATATAGTGCTAATGGCCAACAACAAGGAAGATTTGCAGAGATTGATAGACATCTGCGGTAATGAGGGAGATAGGTTAGATTTTAGATTCAGTAAGGAAAAATCAGCAGTCATGATTTTCAATGACAACGAAGGTAGTGAGCTTAGAATACAGGAGGTCACGCTAGAGATAACAGATAAATACAAATATCTGGGCGTATGGATAAGCAATGGGACCGAGTATCTGAAGAAACAAGAAATATACGTGACGACTAAAGGTAACAGGAATGCAGCAGTCATGAAAAATAGGGCACTGTGGAATTACAATAGGTATGATGTTGTGAGAGGAATATGGAAAGGGGTCATGGTTCCTGGGCTGACGTTCGGCATTGCGGTCTTGTGCATGAGATCAGAAGTTCAAGCAAGATTAGAAATTAAGCATCGTGGAATAGGTAGGCTTGCTTCAGGAGCTCACGGGAATACTCCAAATCAGGGAGTACAAGGTGATATGGCATGGACATCATTTGAGGGTAGGGAAGCTAGCAGCAAGATAAAATTTGAGAAGCGATTAAGAGAAATGTGGGAAGAGCGTTGGGCTAGGAAGGTTTTCAGCTACTTGTACATGAAGAATGTCGATACAAAATGGAGGAAGCGAACCAGGAAGTTGACTGGTAAATACTTAGAAAACAGCAGGTGGCCAAACCAAAAAGAGCTATCGGTTAAGAAGAAAGTGAAGGAAACGGAGACTGACATGCGGAGAATGGGCATGATTAAGAAGTCCACACTAAAGATCTATCGAACTTTTAAGCAGGAAATTGCCAAGGAAAGGATCTATGATAATACTCGGGGTAGTTCTCTACTGTTTGAGGCCAGGACGGGAGTACTGCGAACCAAGACATATCGGGCCAAATACGAAGGGGTAGACACAGTATGCAGTGCGTGTGGAGAGGAAGAAGAAACAACCGAACACTTGATAATGTTCTGTAAAGGGCTTCACCCTATAGTTCAGAATGATGGCGCAGAGTTTTTCAAAGCACTGGGGTTTAGGGACCGGGAGGGCAAAATAAACTTTAAGATGGTAGACTTAACTAGAAGGAGGTTATCGGATTGGTAGCTAAAGTCAAGGCACGAGTGAAAATTAAACTCTTCACTGCAAAGTACGAATCTTCAAACTCACTTTTTAAGAACAAAAAATAAATATAGTTTTTTGATTCATTAGGTATTACGGCTTGGTGGCGCTAGCCACCGCCCGATCTAAAGGGTACAGCCATATTCATCCATCCATCCATGCGGTGTTGTGTGGACTCGACCGAAATGAAGCACACCAAGAGGGTGAAGGCGTCAAACGGAAAGGCGTTAGATGGAGAAGAGCTGGTCGATTGGGTGCAGTGTCCGAGCTGCGAGCGATGGCTCGAGCGATCCGACACACCATTTGAGACAACGCAAGATGTCGAGGCTGATTCGTCCTTCCTTTGTCGCATATGCGAGAGAATGAGGGTCATGAGAGAAGAGTCTCAGTTACAATACAAACAGGAGTCGGAGACGTGGCAGTTGGCCTTAGATAGCCTGGCGGCGCGGTTGGAAGCACATATTGTGAATAGCAAAAACGAGCGAGAGGTGCTGCTGGACAAACTTGCAGAGGAGAGAAGGCTGAGAGGAGCATTACTTGAACAAGTTGGAGCACTACAGAGAGCTTTGGGCATAATAGACGCAGACAGAACCAGCAGCCACGAGAACACCAGTGCGACGAGGAGGGTAGAAGTGACCAAGTCTGCAGAGGATGTAAGCGATGTGTGGAATGCTGTCAAAGCCGCGGCAGTCGACGCTGGCAGAGAGATAGTCCAATCCCAGAACAAGCCCAACAGTGATCAAGAGCTACTGGGTGGCGATGACAGGAATGCGGTCAAAGCCGCGGCCGTCGATGCTGGCAGAGTGATATACGAATCCCAGAACAAGCCCAACAGCGATCAAGAGCTAGTAGGTGGCTCTCCCGCAGAGGCCGTAGGATGGCAGGTCAAACGCAGCAAGCGGGCTCAGAAGCGACTGCGCAGGGAGAGGGCAGAGGATAGCCAGGCCTCCATACCATCTTCGTGCAAGAAAACAGCCAACGGCCCCCCAGAACGACCAGAAGGACTTCCGGGCGCATTCGTCTACGGGGATGGCAATGCACGTAGACTCAAACGGGCAGTCCTCCAAGCCAGTGCATGGCACAGAGGTGTACACTGCCTTACGAAAAAAGATTCCACGCTTGCGGAAACAATGGAAGCCATCGAGACTGCGACGGACGTCTGGGATTCGACAGAGGCCATCATGGTTCTGCACGCCGGTCTCAGCGACATCCAAGACCACACATCTCCACATGATTCAACTGAGAAGATCAAGTCCCAAATAACTTCCTGGAAGGCAAGAGCAAATGGCCACTTTTTCATGGTGTATGACGTCCCAGAAGTAGGACCCAAAAACGATACCATGCGGATAAAGTGCGAGTTGTGGAATCAAAACCTACGTCAAATTTGCTCAGACATTGGAACGCGCGTGGAGTTCGCCAGTGTCACAAAGGCTCTCCAGGATAAGATGAATAAAACTTCCTGCAGTGAATACGTCGCCGAGCAATCAGGGCAATGATTGGGACGCAGACTATGTGCTTTTTTAGGGCTTCGCCCGTTGGGCAACTACAAGCACGGGGCATGGAGGGTGAAACCAACAACCTCCATGATGACTGCCCTGGGAGAAGCAATCCTACAAATGGCCAATCCACAGAGGAGGCAGAAGCGCTCTTGGCACAGGGCGTAAAGGAAAAGACGGCCCGCCTTTGTCGCAGCCGTAAGAAGAACGAGGACATACATGTAGGCTTCCTTAACCTACATGGTGCTCGAATGGCGAGCGAATGGAAAGAACTATATCAGATGATGGGTGACGAAGACATAGAGATATATGCCGTGGCTGAAACACACCTTCGAGTCATGGAAGAGCCACCAGTACATAAAAGTTGGCGGTGGGCTGACTTGAACCGTTCAGGTGAATCGAGGAAAGGGGGAGGAATAGGTTTCCTGTGGAAAACTAGGTCACCTTGGAAGAAACTGGACAGCCCGTGTGTTGAGCATATGTGGGTCGAGGGCTACCTGCAAGGGCTGGCAGTCCTGGTAGGGGTGGCCTACTTTGCCGTATCTGCTGGAGCCGATGCTGGAAACTCAAGAATGGCGCAGTGCATCAGGGAAGACGTGGCAAGATGGGCAAACCAGCGAGACGTTCTCATTATGGGCGATTTCAATGGGCACCTCCAAGCTCTGGATGGCTTCCAAGATACCAATGGGGAACTACTACTGGCACTGGCACGTACACTCGTCTTAGATGTGCTAAATATTCGTCGAGAATGTGAAGGACAGTACACCTGGAGCGCCAGGAACAGTCGCCGCTGTATTGATTACGTTCTTGCGACACCTGCTTTAGCACGACGTCTCACCCACATGAACATCGATGAAAAGGGTGAATTCAGCATAGGAAGTGACCACAACCGAATCAAGTTGAGCTTTTCTCGACCATCCTGGCGAACCATTGCGAAGGAACATCGCAACCCAGCTGAGAGGCACCTCCCGCAGTCGGAGTATGCGGCAGTCGCAGAAGCATTCGAGCACAACTTTCAACCGACGCAACCACCAACATATGATCAATTTGTGCTCGAACTGAGACGCATCATGAAGAAGCACGAAATTCGCGTAAATCGCCACGGCGGCCTAAGGTGCAAAGGCTGGTGGGACGAAGAGGTACAAGTGGCCCTTACTGCAAAACGAACGGCGAATCGCCTACACAGAGCGGCTGTTAGGACATCACCCGGAGAGGAGTGCATGAGTACCTGGGAGGAATACCTCCACCTCAAAAGAGAGATGCGGATCCTCGTAAAAAGCAAAATAGCTCAGTACAATAGCAAACAATTGCAAGCTATCACAGAGGCAGGGCGTAACGGTGGAAACAAATTTTGGAAATATGTGTCTTCGTTAGATCGCCAAACTCCGGCACCTGAAATTCGACACCACTCTAGCAACCTACCGGTCACCGACCTCGCAGCGCACCTCACGACCCACATGCAAGAGCTCTTCAATCCCACACATGACGAATCGAGCTCAGCAGTAAACAGCGACCCGAATGAGCCTCACCAACCAAGTGAAGAGGAACATTAGCAGATAACGAGGATCGCTCTTGAGCGTGCACTCCCGCGTATCAGTGCAAGCACTGCTACCGGACTGGACGGCATACCGGTGGGCCTTGTGAAATGCTTGGGGAAGTCTGCTCGAGAACACCTCGCGGGAATTTTCGATACCATCCTCAAGAACGGCCCAATCCCACCCGACTGGCAATGCGGCAGAGTAAGCCTCGTGTGCAAGAGAGGAGGCGACGCTGGACTGCTGGGCGACTATAGACCACTCACGGTGACGAGCGTCCTATATAGACTCTTCGCTCAAGTCTTGAAGGTGTGGATGAGCGGCTGGGCGGAGAAGAGGGGCATACTGTCGGAACTCCAGAATGGCTTCCGACGGAACTGACGCTTGGAAGACAATCTTTTCGTGCTCACCCAGACCATCGAGGTGGCATGGAGAGAAACCAGAGGTCTGCCTGGATGCTTTCTGGATGTCGCCAAGGCTTATGATAGTGTGCCACACGAGGAGTTTTCCCACCAGTTAGACCAACGACAAATGCCGAGCGTGTGGACAGACTTTCCCCGGCGGCTCTACGCAGATAGCTCGGTGGTAGCATGCTTCAGAGACACCAGAACACAGCCTGTGGGAGTGACAAGAGGACTCAGGCAGGGCTGCCCTTTGTCTCCGCTGCTATACATGCTCTATGTGGCGGGACTCGAGCAGGCACTCGTGGAATCGGCAGTTGGCTTCGCGTTCCGCCTCATGATTGGTGGGGTGGTGCAGACATGGACGCTGCCCAGCTTGGTGTTCGCTGATGATCTAGTATTACTGGCTGAGCGCAGCAGTGACCTTCAGAGGTTGGTAACACTGGCGGCCGACCACCTGAAGAGTCTGGGCCTTCACTTCAATGCCAAAAAATCGGCCATATTGCAGTTTTCAGGCGTGGAGACCATTGATGTGCAGGTTCCAGACGGAGGAAGCATTCCGGTATCAAACCATACCGTTATCTCGGTGTCAACCTTTGCACCTCCGCAGATATCTATGACAAGCAAGAGGAGCACGTTCGACAGGCTTCTGTGAGTGCCGCCAACGTGCTGCGACGGCGGAGTCTGTGGGGTGCAACCGGTTTGTACTGGTGCGCGAACTGTGGAAGGCAGTACATGTGCCAGTGCAGACATTCGCCAACGCCGTCATCTGCCTGTCTGCAGCAACACGCCAGTGGTTGGAAAGAGGTCAGCGTGAGGTCGGGTGACTGGCGCTGGCGTGTCATGGACGTGTAGCTGTCGAAGCTGTACAAGGCGACCTCGGATGGTCAAGCTACGAGGCACGCGAGGCAAGGAGCAAGGCGGCCTACGAAGGACGTCTTCGCCTCATGAACGACCAGCGGTGGGCCCGTCGTGTATTTAGATACACAGCTATCAAGGGCATGAACACACCATGGCGCAGACGTCTCCACAATCTGTGCCGCAAGTACTCCCTTTTTACTGACCCTGTCCAGGAGGACAGTGAGAGGAAATGGGCAGTAGGAGTACGGAATAGAGTGCAGGAAGCTGAGACGTCGATATGGCAGGCGGCTATGAAGAAGAAACTCAGCCTGGCCCTATACAGAGCTCACAAGACCACCATCTCCGCCGAACGATTATACGACAATGTTGGCAGTGCGCTTCTGTTTGAGGCCCGTGCTGGAGCGCTCCGTACTCAGGTGTATCGCCGTCACTTCGACCCGTCGTTAGCCGACGACACTGTGCAGTGCAGGACATGCGGGAAAGACGAGGAGAACATTGAACACCTGGTGCTTCATGGCGAACGCCTGTGTCCCCGTCAGACAGATGGCGCCACACTACCGGAGGCACGGCTTTGTGAAAGACTGCGGCGCACAGGGAGGCGACAGCTGCGATACCAACGTGCACCCCCTGGCAGCGACAGCAATAACCAAAGCAAGGCTTCTACAGTGGTGGTCAAGGAGAGAGTGAACAATTGTGATGTTCATGGACCTGGTGTGATTTTTCTTTCCTTTCTTGTTTGTTTGTTTCTCGTTCCGGTCAGGACACTAAAAGGTGCCCCCTCCCGTTATAAAGGGGAATACCACAGAGATCATCATCATCATCATCAACCAAGCGAAAATTGAATTCTTAAACCACTTGCGCCATTACCCATAGTAACATCCGGCGGTTCTTTTTTCCATGAATCAAACAGAAACAAAGAAGTAGCATTTTATTGCGTCTTTTGATGCACGGAAGGTTCTTCATTTAGTGCAGTTAGATCGATTGCTGGTGACTATTGTAGGCGGTGCGTCTAATGTAATCGGGATCATTTTGAAGATGTCCTACTGCGGCGCTTGTGTTATTGTGCATTTACCTTAATTTTTCAATACGTGGGGTACTGTTGTTGATAATATTGTCGTTTTAAATGTCATACATTGAGCTTTCACTCTGACGTAGATTGTTATTTGACTTTAGTGTCCCTTTAATGTATGCGAGATCTGAGAACAGGCTCAACCTTAATGCATACCCAAAAAATATATGCAAGGTCTACCGTATTGAGTTCGCCACATTAACCCGCATACTACAAGCTTGTACCAAGACACGTATGGTGTGAACTCTGGAACCCTTCCACCACATCCCCAGCCTCGGCGACCAACTTTGGACCACCGGAACCAAGTTTTTCCGCGATCCGTAAGGTCAACGATAATGCTAAGTAATTAGTCGCCGATGCAGCGCCCCATCCATCGTAATTGTTCAGCGAACTGGGAGCGCGGAAGGAACACAGACACGAAGCAAAGAGGAGGCACCCAGCACTTTCTTTCGTGCCTGTGTTCCTCCCGCACTCCCAGTTCGCTGAACAATCATGAATTACAAACTAGCCCACCTTTCGATCTTATTGCCATCCATTGTACTTTCTTGGCGTTGCTCACTAGATCGGTAGCCAATTTTCTGATACGTGCATTGTGTTTTTCGCGCTTGAGGTCATGCAGGTAGTGTCTTATAATCGCGTAAGCTGAAAACCGAGCTATGTTACCGTCGGAGTGCAAGTCCACCGCTCAGAGGCATTCAAGGAAAAGCCGCTGCTGTTGTGGCCACTCGTTAAGGCGGACGAAGTTTTGTGCGCGCACTGCGCGTGCATATAGTGGACATTGGCAGGGCGTGCTCACATGTCAGAGAAGTGAACCCCGCGAACTCGGCAATGTGACGCCGAATCTTCCAGGTCTTCGCGGTGAATTAGGTCCAGCCATATATAGAATTATGCGCCTTCACTACACTTCGGTTATCTCCGCACACTGTCCTATCAGTCTTTCGGCACGACATAGAAACCTTCCTGTTGAATATCCCAGTTGTAATTGAGCTTGTTTTTCGTGCGGAGCAACCGAAGATATTGTGCGGTTGGCCATAGTTAATTTGATGCAATTCGACGCGCAACGAGATATTGATTGATATGTGGGGTTTAACGTCCCAAAATCACCATATGATTATGAGAGACGCCGTAGTGGAGGGCTCCGGAAATTTCGACCACCTAGGGTTCTTTAACCTGCACCCTCTGAGCACACGGGCCTACAACATTTCCGCCTCCATCGGAGATGCAGCCGCCGAAGCCGGGATTCGATTTCGCGACCTGCGGGTCAGCAGCCGAGTACCTTAGCCACTTGACCACCGCGGCGGGGTGCAACATGATGTTGCTGCCAGGGCAATTTTACGAGTACATGCAGCACGCGGTACTAGAGGAAACTTCCAACGCTGCAGAATTGTAAATGCAACACACGAGGGCCACTGAATGCCGGGGAACACCGCACAACACCCCATCACATAAATACAACAAACGCATAGTCGGGCATGGGTCGCCAACTGTGTGAAAACCTCAAGGATGGCGCCCTGTCTGACTCACCACAGCGTCACGCTGCGGTTGAGTTTCAGTGCATACTCCTTGCCACCGTCACTTAAGCCGTTTAGCTTGCAGTATGTCACACTCCTCTAACAAGGCGCACAAGGCACAAAGTTTTCCAGTGGGACCGCGGCTACACGTAGTTCGCGCATGGAAACAATGCGTACAACAACCAAGCCATTAATCGTCACGTGCTGTTAATCGAACCCTTCAGTAAAAAACAACAACGTCTGCGCGCATGCAAATGAAATACGAGAGAAGGAAACTTCATAGTTACCTTCAAGAGGAAGAAGCGGGTGGATAAGACTGGATGAATCACCACGACGCTTAGAACAGAGAGCCAACCGGGAGCAACCGTGTTAAGTCACTACACCTTCCACATGAATAACTGTCTCAAAATATCGTTTAATTAACGATATTCGTGCACAAAATCTTCTTTAGAACTACGACTTCATTAACTACACAAAAACGCGCACCTCTCGGACGAATTACATAGCGCCTAGAATACTGCCTAGAACATGTACAGCAGCCATGACGCACACAAAACGTGTGCTGTACGAAAGTAGAGAGATGGGCGAGTTGGAACTGATATGCATTGTATTTCGTCTCGTTTGCGCCTAAACGTTTTCAAGGCTATACAAAACTGCGGTTATTGGTTCTAGAGCTATCCTGATTATTCAAATTTGCGCTTTCGACCGTAAATGATCGCAGCATTGCTCTTAAATTAATACACTGACAATTTGACTGTACTGTGTATGTTTGTGTAAGTGCCAGAGCACACAAGCACTGAGCGGAAGTCACAAGTGAACTCACAGAACAACAAACATGGCGGTTACTACAATGGATGCTCTTCTCGTGTTGTAATAGTGACGTTCGAGAGGAACTAATCATGATCGAGTGGAGCAAGCGCGCAGTAACGACTTTGATAGTTACTATATATGATGACGTTTTGTGCACAATTGATATCGTTGCACGATTACTGAAGCCTCCCCCCCCCCCCCGAAAAGGGTATTCTTGCTGAAATTATAACGAACGTACTATACTGTTGGGCTTGCCCACGTAAGAGATAAGGCAGTTCTGCTTATAACGCTGGGCACATTGGTTTACAGTGATTGGGTCATTTCTTATGCTCCGTTGTAGCGCACTCAGTTAGGGACAGGAACATGAAAAAGAAATGGACGCGACCACACATAGCTCTGTGTGTTATTGTGTGTGTCTTTCTTGTCTACGTCCATGTCTTTTTGCCACGCTGCGAGGAAGCTTGCGAAGATCCGGCCAGTTTTGCAGCTAACACATTGTACTGTTGTACAAAGTCTCCGCTTTCCAAACAAATAATCATAACATGTGGAGTTTAACGCCCCAAAAACACGATATAATTATGAGAGACGCCATAGTGAAAGGCTCCAGAAATTTTTACCACATGGGGCAACGTTACTAGAATAAACTCAGTTTGAAAGCTCCGCCGGAAAGGTGGGCCACGTGGCGGTCAGGAGAACTAGTGGAGCGGCAGTCAGTTGTTGCTTCAGCGATGAGGGGCGTGCGTGTTGTGATCGGCGGCGGCGACGTGCAAGCGCCTACCGCGAATGGTGCGCTGTGTTCCCACTTCAGTTATAGGACTGTTTTTGGCACTGCGTAATTTCTTGTACGAAAACGCGTTTGTCATGTATGAGACGTAGCGAGGAGGAGCAGATTTATCTACATCGAGGTACGCGGACTAGCTTTGCGCCAGGCTCCAACAGCGGTGACCGCATTGACCACTCCGTTTCACGCATTGCAACTTGTTCGTTCGTTTGTTTATCATTAATTTATTTTCTTTGTAAACACGGCTACACAGTGGCATGGGCTAAGATAAAATCTGCTATAAGCAGCTCGAAAACCTAATATATGTAGCCTCCGATATTTTTTGCCCAGCAGTGACGGGCTTGTAGACGAACGATCGCAAGCAAATTTGCTGTCTAGTCTTGCACGTTACCCGAGAGAATTCATATTCTAGTGCAAATAAATATTATGTTTCCATTATTATTAATAATAATTATTGTTGTTATTGTTGTTGTTGTTGAATGCGGTAGCCATTGGCAGATGTGGCACATGTGACGCCTTTGAGTATTAAGTATATCGTGTGAAAACAATCACACAACAGTTAAATACACAAGAATGACAAAAGTTAGAGGGCGCTTGAGCTTCGCCTTCTAGAGTTGACCCCGATACCAGGCCCTGTGCGAATCACTTTCACAATTACTAGCCTAGCTTCGGTCTCGGTGTATGCCTAAACCATGCCGTGAATGAACGAACAACTACTGTTCGTGCAACACTGGCCGTTTCAAGTAGTAGTAGCAGTACAAAACATTATTATACACATAATCCAGACAGGCTTGAACTCCAGTGCCCCGAAGAATATACAGGGAGGAGAGCGAAGTCTGTCCGGCAGGGTGGTGCCCCTATTCCAGGGCCCCACTGGCGCGAGCCATCCGTTCATCTCTTTGGATCAGTCGCAGCTGATCCACTAGGGCGTGGCTAGACAGCAGCGCCTCCCTTTCCTCCCACGTGCCAGTGGTGTCGTGCGCTTCGTCGGGCTCTGCACACTCTCACGTGATGTGAAAGAGTGTTGGGGTGGCTTCACACCACGGGCACATATCTCTGTACGCCGTGGGGTAGATCTGGTGAAGAGTGTGCAGATTTATGTAAGTGTTAGCCTGTATTTTTCTTAGCGCTGTTGCCTCCGCAGCGCTGAGCTTGCTGTGAGGACGTGGATGCAGCTGCCTATTTTCTCTGTAGTACTCAGTTAAAACTGTTGCGAAGCAAGGGTCCAGGGGTGTAGGGTCATCACTTGCATTGGCATGAGTGGCTCGGTGATTTGTGAAGCCTCGAGCCGCCTCGTCCACGCGCAGGTTCCCTGTCACGCCCTCGTGCCCCGGTGCCCAAGTCACAGCCTCGACGTATTTCACTGTGGGGTCCCATCCTGTCCCAACCAATATACGGAGCACTTGTGCTCCAATTTTGCCCTTTAGATAGTTTCTGCAAGCTTTTTGCGAATCTGAAATGATTGTTAATGGAGCGTTTCGCGTCCATCCCTCTTTTATTGCGAGTGCTATAGCAACTCCTTCTGCTTGTGTTGTCGACGCCTGATCTATTGAAGCGCAGGCTGTAATTTTTCCTCTATGGTCGGTGGCTGCACACACATATCTTTTTGCGGTGGTCTGATAAGGCGCGGCGTCAGTGAATCTGGCCGTGTTCAAAAATCTTGTCTTTTTGTCTATGTAGTCAGCCCTTGCCTTTCTTCTTCCAGCATGCAGAGTAGGATCCATGTTGCTTGGTATTGGCAATACGGTGTACCATTTTCTCAATTCGCTTGGTACTTCTTTAGTTTCTTGGTGTGTTTGTAATAAAGTATCGCGCCCTAGTTTTGTTAGGACTGCTCTGCCCGTTGGGATCTGGAGAAGGCGATTTTCTTGCGCTAGTAACTGGGCCTCGGATAATTCTTCAGTTATGTTATGAAGACCAAGCGCCAGCGGCTTGTCGTTTGAAGTATTCCGCGGTAATCTCAGGGCTGCATTGTAGGCCATTCTAATTATTTGGTTTGCTTTTTCCTTCTCTTCCCTGTTCATAATTTGATACGGAAGCGAGTATGTAATGCGACTGATGACGAGGCTTTTGACCAATTTTAGGGTATCTTGTTCTCTCATGCTTTTATGGTTGTTTGTTATTCGCGAGATCATGCGTGAGATCTGCTGTACTGATGTTTTGAGTTGATTTAGTGTGTGCAGACATCTCTTGAGTTTGAGTTGATTTAGTGTGTGCAGACATCTGGCTTGAAGCCACATTCCTAGTATGCGTACGGTATCTTTCTCCGGAATGACATTTCCGTCGAGCTTGACTTCCAGCTTTAGATTCGGGTCGATCCTCCGTGCTTTTCTCTTCGTGAAGCGAAAGAGCTCTGACTTTTCGGCTGAGCACTGAAGACCCCGTATCCTTGCGTACTCTTCTATGGTGTTAGCTGCCTGTTGTAACCTATCTTCTTTCTCTGCTAGGCTGCCTGTGGTTGTCCATACCGTAATATCGTCTGTATATATCGCATGTTGTAGACCGGCAATATCTTAGAGTTTTACTGCAAGGCCTGTCATGGCGACATTGAAAAGTGTCGGTGAAATGACCGCTCCTTGGGGTGTTCCTTTGTTTGGAGGTTTAATGATGTCGGATTCGTAATCTCCCAGCTTGATTGTTGCAGTCCTGTTACTAAGAAAACTTTTGACGTAGTCGAACTATCGTTCTCCACAGTTAGCTTCCCCCAGACCTTCTAGTATTGCTTTGTGACTGATGTTATCAGAGGCTCCCTTCATGTCAACTGCCATAACGACGTTTTCCCCAACCTTAGATGTTCATTATTACTTGTTCTTTTAAAAGTAGTAGAACATCTTGCGTAGAAAGGTGTGAGCGAAAGCCAAACACAGTTTCGGGCATGAGGTTGTTCTTCTCGAGATGGTTGAGGAGCCTGGTGTTCACCAGTTTTTCAAAGATTTTTCCTAAGCAGGACGTGAGCGAGATAGGTCTCATGCTCTCAATGGCAAGTTTTTTTCCTGGTTTAGGCACCATGACCACAATAGCATGTTTCCATTCTGGTGGGATAGTTCTAGCCAGCCAATGTTTGTTTATGTATTTAGTGAGAGCTTCAATGGCTTCGTCATTTAGGTTCCTGATCATACCATTGGTGATTTTATCTGCACCCGTGGCTGTGTTCTTCTTGTTACTAAATATGGCTGCTCTTATCTCAGCGTCCGTAAAAGGCTTGTCTAAATCAGTTTGCGGTGATCCTTTATACCTTCCTTGATATGAAGGCGTCTCTCCGTCTTCCCCAAAGCATTTTTTTGCATGGCTTGAATGAGGTTCTCTTTTGTACCTGGGTATAAGTGCAGCAATCGTTCAACGGCTTTACTGTTTTCCTTTTTTGTCTTCGTAGGGTCTATGATGGCTTTCAGTATGTTCCATGTTTTGGCCATACTCAGCGTTCCATTGAGTGAATCACAGAAAGTGGCCCAATTAGTTGCAGCTAGTTGATTGGCGTAATCCCCTGCGCGCTGGGTGATATCTTTGATTTTTTCTTTCAATTCACGGTTACGTTTCTGTCTTTTCCATCTTTTCGTAAGGCTTCTTCTTGCTTCCGAAGATGTAGTAGGTGTGAGTCGACCTCAGGGACATTGCTTGATTGCGTTATTTCTTTACTGTGCCTTTCTTTTTGACGCCTTATTTCGTCACACCAATCACTCAAGTTTGTTATATGTGAGGCAGTCAACCTTTGTTCCAGTGATTTTCTGAACGCATGCCAATTAGTTATTTTGGCAACGCCAATCTTTTTACGTATCTGATCTGTGTGTATAGTGGTGCATAATATGTAATGATCACTGCCTAGATTTTCTAGAGTGTTGTGCCATTCCACCTCTTGACAATTTTTGCACATAGTTAGATCCGGTGTCGTGTCTCTGGAGTTACTGTTTCCTAGTCTTGTTGGCATTGCTGGATCCGTCAGGAGTGTCATACCTGTAATTTAAATTTGCTGGGCTTTGTTTCTGCCTTTGGCATCCTGAGTGAGGTATCCCAAGCTTAAGTCTTTTGCATTGAAGTCCCCCACCACTATGAGCGTGTTCTGCTTCGCTAGTTTTGCTGAATCTTCAAATAGTTTGTCAAAAGTTGCCTTTCTTTGTCGAGGTGGGCTATACATGTTCAGAATAAAAATGCTTTTCTTTTTCTTCTCTTTATATAGGATTTCCGTAATGATATGTGGGATTTCGGTTCCTTCTATTGGTTTATGCTGTATGGCGGTTATGGATTTGTGGACTAATGTCGCCACTCTCCATTCGTTGTTATTATTCACAGCTTCACCATGAGTGTCATAGCTCTGCATGCTTGGCCTTATTTCCACCTCTTGGAGAGCTATCACAGCAGGCGGCCTCGGCTGCATGGCCACCAGCTGTGAAAGCTGTTCCTTTTTTCGTCGGAATCCCCGGCAGTTCCACTGCCATATGTCACATTCTTCCATAGTTTTTCTTAGTCGCTTATGCATTATCAGTATCTTCTTTTGTCGTATTAAGTATGCCCGGCCTGTTGTATGCCTAATCTGATTTTTTCCTTATGTGGCTGCCATTGGTATGCTTTCTGAACGCTTTCGTGAGTTCTATCTGTCGCGCTTGAATTTTTCTTTCCAACACGTCGAGTTTTCTGTCTACCTGCCCCATGACCTGTTCAACGATGGAGGGAACTATTTCTTTTACGGCTTCTTTCAGAATAGCTATCGTCACCACAGTGTCGCCGTTCAATATCAATACGGTTTGTTGCTGTTGCTGCTGCTGTCGTGCCAAGGAAGATTGAGTGGGTTTCTCTTGTTGTTGTTGCTGCTTCTGCTTTTGTTGGCTTCTAAGTTACCTATTTTCTCTTTCCAAATCCCCCATTCTTACACGCATTAACTCTAGTTCTCGCTCGAGTCGCGCGAGCTGTGTGTGTGTTGATTGCGCTTGGTTTGGAGGAGGTTGGGAGGCTGCCGCTGCCCAGCTTACCCTGAATTTCTGGTGGTGGTGGTGGTGGTGCTGCTGTTGTTGTTGTTGTTGTTGCTGCTGCTGCTGCTGCTGCTGCTGCTGCTGCTGGTGTTGCTGCTGCTGCTGTTGGTGATGGTGCTGCTGCTGTTGCTGCGATGTCTTCTTGAGCTTCTTGTTCTTGTTCGTCTTGCTTTCTTCTTGCCGATTGCCTTTGGGGCTGAAGTGGTCTCGGGAATTCGATCTGGACCTTGATCTCGAGCGGGAACTGGATCGAGATCCGGAGCGTGATCCTGCGTCGGACCCCTCCGTTAAATCCATATCCTGCCTTTCGTTGCTGAACCACCAACGCTTCAGTATTCCTGGAGATCGTTGTCCATTTTCGTGTCTAAGCTGCTGTACCTGTTCTTTTCCCCGTCGGGGGACTTTCTTGAGCCTTTTAATGTATTTTTTCGCCGCCGTTGGATGACCCCCGCCACATAGTGATGCACACTCGGAAACGCACTCGTGGTCGTTTGGAGGGTCTTTAAGCCTGCAGCCGCCACACACATTCACAGTGGGTGACATGGCATCTCACCACCAAAGTAATACACAAAACGCGGCACAATGGGTCCATCAAAGGTTATCATTGCCGACTCAGATTTTCCCAACATGCGTGCTTGCACGATTGTGACGCCCTGTGTGCGTACTCTAAGGTTGTTGAGATGTTTTTCTTCTGGTGTTTCACGTTCCAGTCCGTGCACAACTCCCTCGAGAAACTCCTCGGTTGTAGAAATGTAGGTATTCACGAGATGTCTGGTGTTCTTGAGGTCGAGCGCCTTGATTTTCAAAATTTGCTCGGCGACGTGCTCGTGCGGAGTACTTGCAATGATAATGTTGGATCCATTCCGGAGGCGTAGCAGGAATTTGTCACCTCTGTATATTTCCGCGTCTCCACATGCACGTGCAATCGCTCGTGCCACCTTCATACGTTTTTAAGTCTCTCACCACGAGCCCTAGTTTGGGTCGTATAATAATTTTCATATCGTTCTTGGGTAGGGGCGTCGCAAGTGAGCGTCGGCGGCCTCTCTTGGCACCCGACGCGTCGCGTCTACTCCCGTGCGCCCGCTCAGGCGTTCCGTAAAGACCCCCCCGCCGCCGCCGGTCGAAATCGCCTCGGCGCACACCTCTAACCAACGTTACTAACGTTGCCTCTAACTTGAGGTGTGCGCCGGCTGGTCGGCGCGCCACCGCCGAGATTTTTCGCCACGCCGCTGCCGACGACGACGTTTTTCATCGGCGCAATCGGCGCGCCATTTATGCACCAGTACCAAATTTTCACAGATTTGTCTCTTTATTTTTCATCTTGATTTATAGCTTCGTTTCACATTTATGTAGCCAGTAAAAAACAGGCTGCTTAGTTATCTTCATCCAGCTTCACAGACCGAGAGTACCGCTATGAACAGCGGCACAAGTTCGGTGGCCGCTGCATGAAATGACATATTGGACAAATTGACAAAAAAAAATGTAACAGTTACAGTAATGCATAGACGCTGCCATCTTAGGCTTAAAATCAATTTTTGATGGTTCTCTATGCCGTAATTAGCAATGACTTTGGTCATACAACGTTGAATGTACTGGCCCAGCGTGTTGATGCATGCGAGTTCACTGTAGCACTATTCGAATATTCGTATGGATGCAAAACGGCATCATAATCAGTCCAAGATGGCAGCCTATGATCGTGCCCGAAACAGGGCGTATACACAGAAGAAATGAAATGGTAGCAGTGCAGCACGAATGCAGCGCGTTAGGTAAAGAACTACACAGAG
Organism: Rhipicephalus annulatus; assembly: GCA_013436015.1. NCBI lineage: Eukaryota > Metazoa > Arthropoda > Arachnida > Ixodida > Ixodidae > Rhipicephalus > Rhipicephalus annulatus. The sequence goes on along the minus strand of WOVY01013133.1, from coordinate 347,423 downwards.
CCCCGAAGGATGAAATCAAAAGGGAGAAGTTTAATGGAGATTAGAAGCGTCGAGGCATAATACATGCTCGAACCTATTCAGGGTATACCATCACCTGCCCGTGGTGTTAAAGTAGATAATTTTCGAGGATGACCACTTATATGCAGCGTCTCAACATGCTGCAGAAAATATCTGATGCCATTTAATTCAGGCATCAGATATCCAGGATGAAGATGCCAAGGCAGTAACATGGCAAGAGAGAGAAAGGAAGGCTGGGGGATCAACCAGATCTTGGCATCCGGTTTGCTGCCCAGTACTGGGGGTGGAGAAATAGGGGCAAGAAAGGGGGTGTAGAGAGACAGAAAAGAAAACGCATGTGCACTCAGGAGTAGGATGGCAAACTTAACAGAGGATTTATTACATTCTGTGCAGACAGGGCGAGAGGTCTCTTGCGAATGAGCTGGGTGCCTCATTATAAAGTGTGCGTTTTGACTAAATCAGGGAATGGGTCCAGAATGCGCTGTTGAATCACGAGACACACCATTTCTGACGGTGCCGCTCACACTCGCTCAAGTCAAGGTCTTTGATTGGGGCGTGGCCACCACGCTGCACCTGTGACACCAAGAAACCATTGTGGTCGTCACGTCGAACGTCTTATAGTGTCGGAATGCCACCTCACTTCCCGGCTAAGATGGACAAAACACGGCTGGCAGCCCTTCGGTGACTTGTTTGACGAACAAAGAACGCCACTCTCCCCCGTCGGCCCAGGCGCCGCGTGTAACAACGCTATATAAGTGATGAGCAGAGGCATAATATGCTTGTCTGAGGCCACCAGTTTAAAAAAAACAAAAGAAAATTTAAAAAGCTTGCCAGCAAAAAGTTTCCAAAAGACGACTGGATTCGTCAATAATGCGGAGACAGACACTTGAGTGACATGTCATATATGACGTACACCAGCAAACATGTTTTCATCACGTACCTTGAACGGACCTACTGGCACTGTGAAAGATGAATAATAATTGTTGTAAACAGTGATAATGTACTTCTGTTGCGAAGGTAATGCTCAAAATTAACCAAATGAATCTTAACTTTATATTCAGGTCTTGATAAAAAGTTAGTCAAGTTAGAAAGCTTCTCAAGTGGCTAAGTAATAAATTACTTCACCATACTTTATCGTGAAGTAATTTACAAATTAATAATGCAACCTCTGTTTAATTGATATTGAATGATGTGACTGCGATCAACGGCGTATCGTCGCTATAAAACTGGAACGTTATCTGCGGACACAAGCGGGCGAATGCAGCGTAGAACGAATATGTCACGTAATAAAAGCGATGTGATGTCGCACATATTCGCTTGTACAACTCCGTGCCCTTTTGCTTGCTCGTGATGTATTCGAAGGAGCTAGCCAAGTCTCGGGTAGAAGTCGAGCATAGTAGCCGGGGCTGATAAGAGGAACGTTTATATACACTATTTACACACTAAAGGTAGCTATATGTTGATGGTAGCAGCATGGAAGCGTGATGGGAGCTTCTAGGGATGGTTCAGAGCGTCTTGTTGCTCACGCTTTACGCCCTGGTCTTCCTAAAATTATCTGCAGGAGAAAACAGTGGACAGTTTGCAATAATATGCTAGGCGGCAGCTTTTCTGTAAGGTCAGTTTTTCAACCAAGAACTCACGTTCACAGGATCCTTTTCTCGCTCATTTCGTTTTTGCCATTCCTTTTTTTTTGAGATCTTGTTGTGCTCGCGTGCCTTCGCTGGAATTGGGAGAGGTGACATTTTGTTGTACTCGTGTGCTCAAAATGAGAAATAAAAGCAGTCTGTGAACGAGAGTTTTTGGTTGAAAAACAAACCTTACAGGAAAGCCGCCTTGCATATCACTGTAAACTGACAGGCTGCATGTCAATTCTGTTCAGGGCAGTCCGAACAAATTGTCGTCTTCATCTCCATCCGCCAAATGGGGGGGGGGGTGTAGTGGTTATAAGAAGGTGTCTGATTTCTGCAGCCCAGCAGGGAGCACAGGAAGCAGCGAATAAGATTTAAAAAAAACGAGAGAGGGAGAAAGAGAGAGAAAGTCAAACACTGCCTTCTTTTCAACCCAGGAAATAGGGAAGATGCACGTTCAGTTTGTCACACGGCGAGAGAGAAACATAACGTAGGTCACAGGGCAATAATACGCAAAACACATCACAGTGCAATAACATTGCATCGCATGTGCAGAATAGGGTCTGCAGCGCTAGGCAGGCTAGGGCTTGTGAGAATGGAAGACTTGCAAGCACCACAGGGTGTGGGAAACATACCTGACGAGGGATCCCAAGCTCTCGTCTAATTGTTCAGCGCGTCTCTTGGCACGTCGAACAAAACAAGCAGCCTCGATTTCAAACAGCTCTTCCTAGGCTGTCGGTCAGTCAGGCGTGTCCAAAGAGTTTTTGACGAGGGGAGCCAACAGCCCTAAAGAATTCGAAGTATGACTTTCGTGTTGTCGCTGCTTCTGACGCACCTCGAGAGCGTTGATCCGGAACAAATCAGGGTAGGCTTAGCTGCAATCGCCCCCCGCGTCGAAGCGGCGCCCAGCCAGGGAGGCTGATCTTAACATCTTCTACAGACACATGCACATAAGCATGCACAGTTTCACTCCGAGAGGGAATTGGTCGCAATGACGTGCGTAACGTGCATCTTCTATAAAATGGCATGCAGTGTATGCCATGCTTCTTTTCTTTGAAAGTCTTGGAATCCTAGTATATTTTCATTACATAGCTGAAGTATGAGGCGGTTGTTAGTCGCATATATTTGGGTTAAAGTACTACAAATATTTATCCGCCGCGCATGACTTCTGGAAATGATACTACAAAAAAAGTAATCACTCCAATATTTTTAAACTAAGTTCGCACGTGAAAGTACTTGTTCTCGGTCTGCGCTATTCCATGCTTCATGAGTGTTAAGCCCCGCTGCTGCTTCTATAGAATGGTGTGCGATAAGCAATATCAACGCAGTGACAGGATTTCCTACAGACTACCAAGCATTCGATCACCAGGAATTTCCCTCCGGCATATTTTGATTGAAAGAAGCGACATATTTTTGCTGAAAACCCGGTTTATGCACTGGGGTCCGGTGCACAGATGTTCCAAATTGCAACTCTTGATCATCGCGAGCGCGAAGACAGCAAGTGAAAGCCACTATGCTGTTGTCTGTACGGCCGGTGTAACGAAACCCTCCAGTCTTGAGGGTGTTGGGTTAAACCATGCACTTTGCCGATTGCTATTTTTCATCATGGCGTTTGTCTATTAACTGACTTGTGCTATGTGGAGCACGCGGCAGTAGTGCCGATGTGCTATTTGGTGCTGGTACAAAACGAAAACTAGTTTGGATCGCTTCTTCAATGAGTCCTTCAATTAAACCTATTCTAGGGGGCTGCATAGAAGACTATACGCCTGACACACTTGGAAAAGTAAAGCACATTGTAAGAGACCACTTCTGCTAATTGAAGGACTTGTAGACCTTCACCATATAGACTTTGGTGTTCTGCAGAAAACCCGGTTTATGCACTGGGGCCCGGTGCACAGATGTTCCAAATTGCAACTCTTGATCATCGCGAGCGCGAAGACGGCAAGTGAAAGCCCCTATGCTGTTGTCTGTGTGGTCAGTGTAACGAAACCATATATAAAAATATTTTGCTTTGGACTCACTCGGACTGAGACTAACGAAATTTCTCTCTATATAAACTCACTCAGACTCAGACTCACCGATGTTTTTGTCAGCCGGATCCACTAATACTTTCCTCAAATATACCCACTCAGACTGATCAAAACGTTCCTTCAGCGGACTCACTCGGACTAATAGACTCGCCAAATGTTTCTAAAACAGACGCACTTGGACTGAAAATGAGCGATATTCGACTTGGTTCGGCTCATACAATAAACGTTGAAGGAGCACCATTGAAAAACCCATGTGAAAGAATTGCAATTGACAAACCACACACACACATATATATATATATATATATATATATATATATATATATATATATATATATATATATATATATATATATATATATATAACAGACAGTAATGCCAAGGAATGATGTACAGGGGAAGTTATTAAAACCAATGGAATGTAAATAAGAAGAAAGAAAAGTGGATGAAAAAATTACCAACTGTGAGCAGGAATTGAACCTACGACCTTCGAATAACGCGTTCGATGCTCTAACCACTGAGCTATCACAGCGGCCTTCCCTCCATCCACTTTTTTGGGTTTATCTTTGAATTTAGAAGTAGGAGTGACAGTCAGCGCCATCTATAAGCCAAACGACGAGTGTGAAAACACTCTTATGTGCATGTTTGGCGTCACGTAGCACGTGAACTTATTATGAGTGGGCAGCTGATTAATTGTCCCTCTTATACAACCAAAACACACCAAGTCTGCCAGTACGAGACCCTCGTTCAATGGAATAAGGGAAATAAGTGTATACCTAAGGGCTCGTTTTTCCGTGTTTTAACACAATATTAATGGGATCTAACAGACAGTAGTGCCAAGGAATGTACAGGGGAAGTTATTAAAACCAATGGAATGTAAATGAGAAGAAAGAAAAGTGGATGAAAAAATTACCAACTGTGAGGAGGAATCGAACCACCTACGACCTTCGAATAACGCGTTCGATGCTCTAACGAGCTATATATATATATATATATATATATATATATATATATATATATATATTAGCTTTCAACCTACAAAAACAAGTTATTTTTACTGCCTCTAAGTATTAATATTAAAGAGAAACTTTACATTACATGCAATTTCCGCGATAGACACATGCACGCTGATAGCACTAAATACAATAAGTACCATATGAATTGGCTGCTGTAAATACCTGTGCTATGCTGAAATTTGGTGATACTATGCTGGTCAATATATTCGCCTACGCTTGTAATTTCGTCATTGTGCGGAATGGTGTAATAAAAAATGTTTGTCAGCAGAAAATCTGAGAACCATGACTTGACAGAGTCGCGTTCTTTTAAAAAAAATTGCCCGCAGCTTCCCTCGGGGGAACACTGAGGAGAATGCGGAGCATATAATTGGTTAACGGGGGGTTAAATTGCGACTTACTTGGGTCGATGGCTAAATTGGTTAACGTGGTTGTAGGAGGGGGTGTTAAATGAGTGAACACGTACACACGTATGCGAAAGGACGGCGCTGGTCGAAGGAACGTCGATCATTGTGTTTGTGGATTCGTTGGAATTCATTTCACCGTGACCTTGGACGTCGACGCGCCGTACAAACCAACCGACGAGCGGCAATTGAGCGAGCGAGCGCCGACCTTGAGTATATATACAGCGCGACGGCACATGCACTGTCAGCTGTTGAATGTTTTCGAAGGAGAAGCGCGCGCGCGGCACAGATGGCGACGGCGCGACGGCGCATGCGCTGTCAGCTGTCGAATGTTCTCGAAGGAGAAGCGCGCGCGGCACAGATGGTGGGCGACGGCGCGACGGCGCATGCGCGCGCGTCAGCTGTCGAATGTTCGAGAAGCGGTGCGGACGGCGCGGACGGCGCACTACAAGGCGCGAGTATAAGATGCTTCCGCATCTAAAACTCCCAAGCATTTCCCCGAGGGTGAACATGGTTAAGTGCGAATGCACGGGGTGATGCTACGAGGGGTATTTATTAATTCGAACTATTATATTTATTAATCACACTATGGTGCCTTTATGGTGTAATGGTTCCTGGGAATCGCAATTATCACACGGGGGAGTTTACGTTAACTCACTGGCGAATGCCAACGGATTTTAACTTTACTCCCGCTATAGCATCACCCCGTGCATTCGCAGTTAACCATGCTCACCCTCGGGGAAATTCTTGGGAGTTTTATTACTGATGATGATGATTAATGTGTAATTAATGAATTTAAGTGTTGTTTGTCATCAAGCATTTGTACACAGATACATTATATACGAAGTATTATTTATTTACACTTCACGATTTTCGTACGATGCATTAAATGCACACATCGCGTGTGCGTCACACACACACACACAAACTACACTACAGATTAGCACCTATTCGTGTTATCGTTGTAGCTCACGGTTAGTACCAGCGCTTTGTGATCCGAGAAATGTACGGTGAGCGGATCTGGCAAGACGGAGTGGACCGTACAGTTCCTACTGAACGCCAAGTCTATGAAGCCACCGTTGATCGTGGTAGGAAACTCGAGAGACAGACACGTCATCGAGTAATTGTTGAGCATGTGGTCAACCAACCAGCCATTGTCCTTTCTAACGTCCACGTTAAAGTCACCCACCACCACAATCGGAACCGAGGGACGCGCGCGCACAGACTCACTCTCCATCGCCGCATCCATCTGCTCCAAGACGTCATCTCTCGAGAGGTTCGGGGCCAGGTAGACGGTCACAACCAGGACGGCATCGCCGGAGTAGGCACTGGTGTAGACGGAGGCGTACGGCGAGTCGTCTTTGAGCGGCGAAGTACACACGGCATGCGAGAGGACGTTGGCGTAGACGTGTCCAACCAAGCACACGCCGCAGTACTCGCCCCGGCTTTCACTCCGGGCGAAGAAGCACGGGTCGTCAGTGGGACACGTTCGCGGCGATGCATCAGGAGCGAGGTCGGCACGCTGTAAGACCAGGAATTGGGTCTGGTCCTGCTGTCACCTGAGCTCTTCACTGAAGGGCCGGTAGCGCTTTAGGAAGACGTCCACTCCACCAGCCCTTCTCTCGGCGAGGGCCCGGGTCACGCGATCGTAGCCACTCAGGGAGACATCGGCAGCGCAGTCACCGGAGGAGCGGTTCCAGGTCTCCGTGAGGCAGAGGAGATCAACTCTGGAGAGTACGGGGTCTTTGGCAACGTCCAGTGCATGCGCCGAGAGAGAGCGGACGTTTAGGAGCGCGAGCGTGAACTCCCTACAGCCACCCTCGCACACCCTGCGGAAATGCTGGTCCCTCAGAGCGGAGAGGTAGCGCTGCGTGACTGTGACGAGACGGTGATTCTCGAGCCTCCGAAACTCATCGAGCATGGGTTCGTCGGGGTTGTCTTGCTTGTGGTAGAAGGTGTGGTCTCCCTCAGCGTTGGTGAGGTATAGTCCGTTGAGGTTGGTACACCGAGAGAGCGCAACGTAGACGAGCTTCTGCGGGTGCGTCTTGGAGTAGTCGTACATGACCGAGGCGTAGGTTCCCCCCTGAGATTTGTGCACGGTGATGGCGCTGGCCTGGACAAGGGGGAACTGCGTCCGTTTACAAGCTATGCCGGCCTTTCGGTCTACCGTGACGGTGGCCGACTGCATCTCGATGGGTATCCAGTTCTCGCTGGTCACGTCGTAGCCATTGGAACGGGCCTCGTGAACGGCCCGAACGGTGCGCGCGCGCGTGAGCTTTCCGGTACCGGGCACATCGAACTCGAGCCACAGTCGCCTCACGCGCGTCTATTCATCCTCGTCTCCTTCTCCTTCTTCATCCACTCCATCTCCATCATCGAGCAACGGGCCGGCGAGCTCACACAGGCGCAAGACTCCAACCGCACCGTTGACCAGACCATCCACGAGATCGATGTTATGAGCTATCATGTAGGGCTTGCCAACCACGGCCATGACTTCCCCGGGCAGATTTGCAAACTAGCTGGGAACCATGCGGGCAACCCTGCGCTTGGCATTCTCGAGCAGATGCGGCGTCTTGCAGCCGAGGTACCGATCACGCGCGCGAAGCACCACGAAGTCGTCCTGCAAACGGGCCACGGTCTCGTTGAAACGCGTGACATCGGCGTTCGAGTAGAAGATGCGCATGGCCGAGGGCGCACGCTCGGCGGCTTCCTCGACCATGACGAACCTGGATTCTAGAAGCTTTACTTCTTCGGGCTCGAGCGCGCGGCTGTCCCCAATCTTGGTGAGGACCACGGAGAAGGTGACGTCGGACTGGCGCACGACTCTCACGAGCGGGAAGTATTCGAGATGATGCCAGGTGACAGTGCTGAACCGAGACCATCAGCACTGTGGGGCCGCTTGAAGATCTCGCTGGCACGCACGGGCGGCAACTGCCGCAGGTCCCCGCAGAGGATGACGTCCAGTCCACCGAATGGTTCGGTGAGTCGCTGCGTGATCTGGCGCAGACGGCAATCAACCAGTTTGAGTTGGTCGGCGGACATCATACTGACTTCGTCTATGATGACGCACTTGACTCTGCGGAAGGCACACCGGAAGGTGTTCAGGTCACTAGGTTGGAGTCCACCGTTCCCCATAACTCCGAGGCGGGCGTCCTGTCGGTTTCCACGGGCAGCCCGCACGAGTTTGAAGGCACTGTGGACAGTGGTTCCACCCACAGCAACGGCGGCCTTTCCCGTACTGGCGCAGATCACGTACGCGTTGTAGACGGAAGGGACGGTTGAGGAGGAGCCGTCTTCCCAGCCAACGGCACCGAAGCAGTCCGCACAGCGGTTATACACGTCCATGGCGAGCTTGAGCACGAAGGTCTTGCCACAACCCGCGGGTCCCGTGAAGAAGACCCGCAGCGGAGGCTGCCCCGGCGTGGTCTGACGGTGCAGAATCTCGCGCAGAAACTCGTACTGCTCGGGGTTGGTGCTGCGCATCATCGAGACGTACTCTTCTCGTTCAATGATTCCGCGCCGTTTGCGTACCGCAGCACATGGCGTACTGACCTCCTTGAGCAGTCGGAGCAGGCGCTCGTTAGGCAGCACGTCCGCGTACACACTAGCATCCGCATCTCGTCGTTCGGGGATTTGTACCCGCGCGCACCCCTCATCTTCATTACATTCTTCTTCTTCTTGCATTGTTCTTTGTTCATCCTCCTCTCTCTCTCGCCTGAGCCGCAGCATCTCGGCGTAGTGGACCTCCACCATTTCTTGGACCAGTGCAACGTCATCCGCCGGGTTGTATTCTTTTCATTTTACCTCAATCAACTACTTGTTGTTTTCGTAGATGGACACATACTTATTACTATTCAACACATCAACCGTTTCGCTTTGGAACGGGACGTATAGAAGGACATTTTCCCGCATATACGACTCCACATTGTTACCAGCGTTGTATCCGCGGTAGCGTATCACAGCCGGCCGCACCCTGAGCACGTAACGGCAATCACCCTTCGCCGGCCGGTACTTGCTGGCGAAGTCGGCGAGGCATACGTCGTTGAGGGTAGGTGGCCTGGCCTCGTACTTTTGCACGAGGTTCGCTTTCCAGACGTCGGTGGATCCCGGAGGGAGCGCCTCCAACTTGGAACGCATTTTGCGTACGCGCACCCGTTCTTCAGGGTAGCACGTGGGGACGTACACCACCTCCCGGCTCTTGTGCGACACGTCCTGTTTGAGCAGAAACCAGGCCGCCTCCTGTGCCGACATTTCAATTTCTTTAAGGATGTCCACACGAAGCTTGCGGATCGCGGCTTCGATGTCGTCGTTGGGATTCGTTTCGAGGATCTCGGCAACGGTGCGTTTGAGGTTGGACATTCCGCGGTCGGACTTATTGACATAGTCCACCACGTAGGAAGCGCACGCGTAGTGATTGAGTATTATCTGCATATCCATATTCGAATCCAAGACCCGGCCTATCCACGCGTTGAATGCATTCACAAACTTCTCCGCCGGGGTCCTTCGATGGAGGACGCAGGGTCGCGAAAGGCCGGCGCGCAGGACATCCATATACTCCTTCTCGGAGTGCAGGCTGAAAGCGCGTAGGAACAAGGCGAGATCCTCAAAGTCGAGGCCCTCGTGCATTTCATCATACTTCTTCTTGAGGGACTTGAGACGCTGGCGTTCCCGCTCACTCTCCGCATCGTCTCCTTCCGGCGCAGGTGGAAACGGCACCACGATCCTCGTTTCATCACTGGGCATGAAGGGCGCCCCGAACCGGCACTTGGTGCGGCCGCGCTTGTAGCACGTGTGGGTGTGCTACACCCACACGTGCTACAAGGGTGTGCATGGGTGCACGTGCTACGTGTGGGTGTGCGGCCGCCTGAGGAGCGTAGTGTCGAGTGTGAGGAGTTGGACCACCATCTCGAGGGTCTTGGGCATGGCACCTTCCTCACCGGTGAGCTCCTCGTCGGGCGCCTCTTCGAGCCACAGGATCACGTGCACGTGCGCGCTTCCTCTCTGCTGGAACCCCACCCGCTTGAAGTAATCCCGGATCACGTACGGGCGGAACGGCGAGCAGTTTCGGTCGGCGAGCACGTTCATGATGACGTCGAAGATCCTGTTGATGTACATCGCGCAGGCAACGGGGTCTTCGTTCACGAGCTCCACGTGCTCCCAGGCCATCAACTCGGACACGGGCCGAGGCGTGCCGTCGGGCCCAACCCACAGCCACTCCAGGGTCTCGAGCAAGCGCTCCCAGTGGACCTCGGACGCGGACATGGTCAGGAACGTGTGCGGCTTGCCCAACTGGCGGATCATTGCGAAGAGTTCACTCCTGCGATCCTGCCAGTACTGGACCGCATTTGAAACGCCCCGCATGAATGCGAGGTCGCGGTCCAGCACCTCCTCCAGGAACTTCTTACCGTCACTCTCGAGCTGCTCGTGCGTGATGGAACCAGTGGTCTCGTTGGTGCGAAACATCATGTTGCTTTCCGCAACGTTGTACCGCATCACCTTCGCGGCCATGTACAAGACGTGCTCCAGCGTTGCTCCACGGCGGTCGGTGCGCCGTATCTCGCTGCTGGCCATGGCGAATGGCGTGGAACGCGGACCGATGATCTTGCGAGGCACGCCCATGTACATCGTGGGGAAGGCGAGCTCTTCCGCATACGCATCCATGAAGAGCGCCAGTGGGACGCGGTTCTCACCCGGAGCGAGGTGCAGGCTATGCGACTGATCGATCAGCTTGTCAGCGGCAGCGGCATCGTCCAGTTCACCGCTTCGCTCCCCATCATCTCTCATCAAGAGAGCGTGCGGTCGTTGCTCACCCTCCTCATTAAAGAAGATCGTCTTTGACATGGCATTGAGGGCAATGGCTAGTTGCACGGGGTCGTCCAAATCTATGTTCTCGGGGACAGTCTCGATGTCATCCGCGTCGTCTCCCCCTGGGCGCGTTCACCTTCACAAACGGCCGCATCATCGTCATCGAAGACACCCAGCCGACTCCAGTCGATGCGCACGTTGCTAGCGACATACAACGGCGCATGCTCCAGGTGCTTCAACCACGCCAAGATGTTACCACGCTTCACCAGTCCGCGCCTGTACGTAGCCAGACTCACCAGCCTCCGCTTCACGTGCACGTCTATCGCAACGTCCTCGGAAACCAGCCGCAGAAAACAATCCACCACGCTCGGAACGTCGATGGGCACGTTCACGATCTGTCCCTTAATGCCGTACTGACCGTTGCCCCGTGTGAGCCGCCTGATGCTCATGAAGGGAAGTCGAGGCGAGATGAGGCGCTCTTCCACCGGGTTCAGATCGGGGAGGTCCGCGGGACGAGGCGGGTACGCGTAGCCGTGGCTCTTGCTCAACGGCGGAACCCGCCCGGCCAGCAGGGACTCTCGGCAAGACGCACACACCCAAAACGCACCGAAGGGAGCCAGCCGCGGGTCTTGCGCATCCATGTCGTCGCTTCGGTGATCGCCCGACCGTCTTCCGAACTCGTTCCAAAGAACCCGCAACGCGTTCAACCTGTTGGTCTCGTTCCTCACGCCGGAAATGCAGCTCAGGTTGTTATCGAACCACAGCCGGTCACACACGGCGCAGCTGTGACCGAAGCTGCGATCCACAAAGTCGCGTTTGAAACGCGCGTCCGGACGAGCAAAGTCCAGGGCTCGCACCCTCTCCCACGTGGCACGTTCACTGGCTGGAACGGCTTCGGGAACGCCCACTCGCCGTTGACGATTGCGAGTGGCGTCTTGACTCCGGCCTTCATCGCCCTTCTCCGCCTGACGCTTGCGTTGTCGTTCCGCTTCTTGGGCCGCGTTCGCGGCTGGATGCTGACGCTTCATCTCGGCCTCGCGAGCGCGCAGTTCACCATCCGCTGCACGCTTCGCCCGCTTACGTTCGGTCTCACGAACCCTTCGCAGCGCCGCCTTGTCTTCCAACGTCGGCGAAACCACCGCGGTACCGTCACCTCCAACGACGGGTGCAGTGCTGGCATTCGGTTGTACTGCATTCGTTGTTGATGGTAGCGTTGCCCCCGGGACATCCATCGCACGACCCGCTCTCGACGGGAGACTGAGAGAGAAGGCGGGCGCGCGAGAGAGAGGGGTGCGCGCGCAGCTGCAGCGAGCGAAGCGGGAGGGGGACGCGCGCAGCGGCGTTAAAGATATAAGGCTCGTTACTGACACAGATATCAGCGTCGCGTCCGTGGCTTATTCGGTAGAGCGTCGCGCTGCAGCCCGCCAAGTCCTATTTCTTTTAAAGGAAGAGAGAAGACTGCGGACGCCGCCGACGGCGGTGGATGGTTTGGGGTCGCTTATAAAGTGTATTCACACTTAAAAATCTGTTACCTGTCCCGAGTTTCGTATCAGGTAAGGTGCATTCATGGTTCATTATTCATCAAGTCTTCCTGCAAAACACTGCAAAAAAAAAACTTGTTTTCATTGGAAGGACCTGTGGTTAGTGCACATGTACGTGTTATCCTACATAAGCTGAGTCTTTCGACAATAACTCATGAGTTGCAATACATCACCTGTGTTTGCGTCTTTTTAGGTGGGCAGGATTGCGTTGTATTGTATGCTGCTTTCTCAAAAGGAAAATAATGACTAGGTCGTTAGCTACCTACTGCAACAAATTAAAAAAAAACAAGGTGCAACATTTTTTTTCATTTAGTACTTTTCTTTCTGCCCCCCACCCCCCACACGCACACACGCACACCAGAGCTATAAGCGTCCAAGAAGGAAGAGGGGCTGTTTACGGTTGCGCCCCTGTCATTGCTTCTCTGAATGTTTCGGTGTGAGGGGGTTTATTGGAGCAGCGAGGATATAATGTACGACAGGAATCAAAGGTGAACATTCGACATAAGCCTGTCTGTTTTGGATGGATAGAAACTGAAGGAATGAGAACTCCAACCAAAATATATTTCAGGAAAAAAAACCAGATGTTTTGAAGCTAGTTCGGCGTCTTCCTCAGGGGTGAGAGGCTGGCTTCAAAACGTCGTTTTTTATATGTTTTGGTTGGACTTATCTCATTACTTCAATGTACGAATAGAAGTGGGGATGGTGATAAAGGAAAGGATGACCCCAGTGGCTTTCGCAATCCTTCATTAGGCAAAATGTCTTCTCTTTTCATCTTGCTGTGTAATCTCCTATAGCATTCTCATGACTCTCGGCTTAGCTTTGTTTTGTGCTCGGTAGCTCAGGGTGAGGTGAGTTTCCGCGAACCTTACCTGCCTTCGAAACCAGTTACTGCATGCAAGCTTCTCCTGAATGGATGAATGTGTGGTTGAAGAACAGGAAAAAGACGCTATCTTTCCTTGCGAGAGCAGGGCTCAGTGGCTTGAAGGGAGGAGGGGGGGGAGTGGAGAAAAGAGTTTAGAAGTAGGAAGGAGGAGAAGGTTTGGAAGAACGTGACGGCCATGGCATGGCTGCTAGAGCAAAAAGAGAATAGGGGCTGTTGGCAGGACAGTCCGAGTCGCACGACTTGGAAATGTGGAGCTGCAACCACGTACGCACATACCGATGGCCATTCCCACAAGAAAAAAAATGTCTTAGATCACCTTTCTTGGGCAAGAATACAGAAAACTAGCTAAACGAGAAAACTAAAATAAATAAACAACCGATAGTCCAACCACCGATTGTCACCACAGCTGCGGAAGGAAGGAAAAACGTAATCCGTGACCTCGGCACCAGCGGCTACACAGAGGCATTTATTTGCAGAACACTGTGTATAAGAAAAGACACGGGAAACACGACACCAATGGCACTGCAACGACGCCCCATGTCGACCCGACTTGAGCGCAGGGAACAACGGAGCACAATGGCAGAACACTGCGACACCACTCGCAACATGTTTGCCCCATACCAATCCCGAAGGCACGGGGTAGAGCTCGTTGCGATTTGTAGTCTTTCTGCATTGCTTGAAGAGCACAAAGAGCACGAAAGATTGGGTACGAGAAACTTGAGCGGGGAAAACGACCTTGCCATCAAGCCTTTTGCAGTGTCGACTGGAAAAACGCAATGATGGGTGAGGGACGACAGGAAGTTTTTACGCGCTTCAAAGATGACTATGAATGGAAAAGTGTTTAAATGGGAATAAAAAAAATCTGCAAAAACATGGGCGTTGCTATGTTGTGTCGGTACAAAAGAACTGCAGGCCTGTGGGAAAAAGATGGCAGCAATATCTCATAAAGAGACTCGAGAATTAAAAGCCTCTCTGATTGCTGAGAGGTAAAAGAATTCTTTGATCACGTTTCAGCTTGAATAAATTTCTTTCCGCGACTGATGAAGGATCAGGTACGGCATGAACGGTGCGTTTCTGCCTCCTTCCTCCTTGAAATATGGCCGCGAGAATTTTCATGGTGCCCTAAATTACGCAGCCGCTGTTCAATTGGTAGCAAATGACATGACAAAAGCCCATGGTCTGTGTCATCGTACATTTTAACAAAACTTGAAATCCAGCCAGATGGCGCATTGCTATCGGGAAATGTTTAGCGCAAACTAATGCTTCCTCACGACGTTCACAAGCACCCATCCTGTCTCTCTCGTTCTTCTTAACGTCTTGTTTAGCGCTCACAACTTTCCCAATTGCCACATTTATTCAAGAAAAAACTGAAGTGGCATCTGAGGGCACAAGCAGTTCAACGCAATAGAAAGACAGAATGGGTGATCGATTGCTCACGAATCGTGCTGCTTTCTCGTCTTAGAAGCCATATTAATAATGAATCTCGAGCTTAGCACTCATACTCCGTTGATTAGGTACATAATCATAGATCAAGCTCAGTGTAGATTCCGATGTCACGTAATTAAGGTGACCTGGAGTGGCACATGTGTCACAACAAGCTGCAGAACCCAATTTCATTCCTTCGTACCATCATGCTCATTTAACACAAACGTTTGTAGATAGGACTACAGAAATAACATTAAAAGACCGAGGAATATTTAAGTCCTCTGTTCGTTAGTAACGCACTTCGTTATGTATTCTGTTCTTTGGGAGCAGATCACGTGATGAATTAACAAAGTGCTGTTTCTATTTCACCACAGTCAGCGAACGGTGTACTCTACAAACACATCACCTACATTAAACTTCGTGCCAGCACAATGCATACAATCCTCAATTACATCGCCAAAAAAAATAGGGGTTTCACGGAAAGAATTTCCTAATCCTTCGTTATATATTCAAACGTTAAATTTAAAAATAGCACAACCATGAACGGGATTGACTCGATCTATGGCCGAATTTCACTGCAAAAAGCGCTTGAATAACTGCACTTTCCAGGTATGCAATATACATTGCATGAGGTTTAGGTGTGTGGTGACATCATTAGTTCAGGTTGCATTGTTTTAGTGTAGAATTAGCTGTTAGTCACGTTTACTATGCTTTTTAATGTTAATATTTCACCTCATCGGTTATTTAGTGACGGTCATTTCATTTCCACATCCTTAAATTAGAGTTATGAATGGTTGATATCCAAGCATTTTTTAAAATATATATGACTGGTGTTCATCAAAGAACCTAGAATGAGTTCCGAGGAGGGAGAGATATGAACAGTTTTATCATTTGAAAAATGAAGTTTTTGACTTTACAAGCCGGAACGTCAATACGACAACAAGGCACGCCATAGTAGGAGGTTTTAAATATTCGGAACCATTGGTCGGCAAAATAAATGGAGCCTACACAGACTCGCTCAGTAAATGTGCTTTTATCTTAGGACTCGATATAGGGCCCAGCCTATAGGCGGTATTTTGGTCACATATAGGTGACCAAAAATATATTTATCTGCAAAACATTTCCGCAATAGACTGCTTTCAGTGGAGTAAATCATCCCAACATTTTTCGAATACACCAAAGATAGCCGCCAAAACGCCTTGGACGTTTGGCGTGGAATGACCGATCAAAGTTTACGTCGATACCTATCACTTTTCGTCTCCACTGTCTCTTTCCAAGTTCGTGTCCTTCCTTTCTTGACATTCAACTTCACAGTAATTTAACAAATCCATATTGTATTGGTTCTATAGAAGAAAATAGCTTGTGGTATACGCATCCTAAATAAAACTTGGCCGTGCACTTACGCCTAATCTCACTGTTTTGTATCAATCCTTTCCCCGTTCTCATCTTACTTACCTTACTGCCACGTGGTTGTGACGGCAAAGAATATGGTACTTGGGTTGCTCAAGACAACACTTTTTATTTCGTGAACATGTGCCTAGAAAAGTACAAAGTACTAGAAATTCACGCTTTACGCAGATAGTGGTGATCAGAGCATTGGCCGTCGGTAATATGATCTGCGCGAAGGTACGTCGCCATATATACCCGTGACATCGAACATCATGCATATTGTAGGTGTCTCAAGCTTATCAGCAGATTCTAAAATAATCTAGAATTTTCGCAGACTGCCAAGCGTGCTTTGCGCAAAGCAATTGATTAATATGAGGTGTTTAACGTTTCAAAACCACCGTATGATTATGAGAGATGCCGCAGTGGAGGACTCCAGAAATTATGACAACCTGGGGTTCTTTAACATGCACCTAAATCTGAACACAGATTTGGGTGCACAGATTTGGTCCTACAGCATTTTCACCTCCATCGAAAATGCAGCCGATACAGGCGGGATTCGATCGCGCGACCTGCGGGTCAGCAGCCGAGTACTTTAGCTACTGAACCACAATGGCGGTGTCTTTGCGCAAGAAAGTGACATAAAGATACAAGCGAAGTGGCAGTATAATAATGTTGCCATAAAATTTCAGCAGATGCGACAGGCTCCACTGTGGATGCTATTTTCATACAGAACCGTCAGCGGGTAGCCAGGCGTTGCTAGGTGGATCGACGTCTTTGGGTATTTCGAGTCGGCTAAGTTTCTACCTAAAACATACGGCGTGACGACAGCACTAACGTTGACTGTAAATTTAAACGAAACGAAGTGCACGCTTCGGTGGGATGATATTCATAGCATTAAGAAGCTGTTGTGTATTTCTCAAAGGTCGAGATCCTCAATGGTCGAGCGACCCTTCCCTATCACGTTCTGGGTGAAAGGAATATATCTATGTAATGTTTACAGCCAGCCTATAGACCGCAACTGCCGGTGTGGGCCGACATCACTCCTGTAAGTCTATATATTTAGGGTTATATCCGTTACAGTAAAAAGTAACTAAATACGTTACTCGTTACTCCAATAAAAAAGGGGAACGTTTCGTGGATCCACGTTCTATATATACATAAAAAAGGTAACACATTACCATTACCGTAACCGAGAAAAAAACATAACGAATGTTACCTCTGCCGTAGCTCCGAAATCATCAGTTTTTGATCAACGTGTCTTTTCTGCAGAAACCGACAATGAGAATTTTTAAATTTCAAATTTATGCTTTACACATACTAACCCAAGCAAGGATTATACTCAATATTCAATTAACGAGAATTATTTGTACAAATGTGCTGAACCTTAGCAATGTTATATAGAGGATTATTGACGCCTGCCCATGTGATGGCTTCTGACTCTGCAGTGACCCAGGGTGAAACCATTTTTTTTTCATTGGAGTATTATACACAAAGTGAGGTTCGATAATCTATGGTATTCACAAAGAAGCTATCATTGAACTCTAAAGAAATTTACAACAATCGGCCTTTTCTTGTTCCTTCAGCACCTTCAATAAAGCATGTCGAAATCGGCACTGTTGGTCCAAGCAACCGAAATGGCCCGCCGAGCGCCAGTAGGCATTCCCGGAGGCCTACGGAGGCCTACATTGGTGCCTTTTTATTGGCGATTGGGGAGTATTGGGAGATGTCTTGGGGAGGAGGGGGGACACTTGCAAGTTTGTGACACCAGATGTGGCTTGCAGACGCGTAAGTCTTGAAAAATCACGAAGGGGGATACACATCTTGCAATAGCAGCCATTTTGTTTTATTATTTTGCAGGTTTTATTTTTGTTTATATAAGAATAAATCATGCCTAGAAATCAAATTGACAAACGAACATAGGTTTCCAGCACTCGTAATTGCATTCTTCTATTGAGTCTTTTCCGGAACCAGTCGAGAGTGGCAGTTGCGATTTCAATTGTCTCACACACTTGATGGGTATTGAGCACGTGTACACGCTACAAAAAAGCATTAAAAAGTTGAATGTTTTATGCATACTTATCAAGCATTCTTATTTGTGACGTTTTTAAGAGAAATTTTGATGGGGCCCACTTGCAAGGGGTGTCCCCCTCCCCTGACCGAGCACAAAGGGGTCGGGGAGTCAACGTTCTCTGCAGGCGTGGTCAACGGGCATCTAGGTCATGACCAGTATGGACTGTGCATCTGAGAAAATATTGCATTTGCTCTCATCTTCACATATGGCCATCGACAGGTTTTTGTCTTGGGGGTAAGGAAACCCTTCTTTCAACTTGTATCATGGCTGAGGGAGGGGGTCGTGTTGCTGTCGCTAGAGTGGGTAGCAAGTGCTGGTGCAGCTTGAAGGGGTCAAGTGCCCCTTTTGCACCACGCTTATGTCTACACTTCATTCATTGAACACAACGGTGAGGACTAGTTGACTAAATTATACCTGGTTAGTGAACTAGAAGCAGTTCAAAACCGCGCTGCCCGCTTTATAACCTCAGAGTACTCCAGAGAAATCAGCGTCACCGCCCTAAAACAATCAATTGAACTGCCATCACTCGCGTCGCGCCGCCTCATCTCGCGCCTATGCCTTTTCCACAGTTTCTTTTTCCGACCCCAATTAAGACACGAACTTTTACAGCCCCCAAACAGAACTTCTTCCCGCATTAACCATTCAAACCCAATTGCACAAATCAACGGCCGTACATCCGCAATGAACGACTCCTTTTTCCCCGAAGCAATAACACTTTGAAATCGCCTTCCCGACACCATTGTTGCCACACTTGACTGCGCATCATGCCGCGCAAAATTGGAATCCCACTTTGATTCCACCCATTAACCCGTGGCTGTAAATATATTCTACCAACGTACTGTATGTATAATTTGCTTGTGCCTAGTTGTTTGTACTCTAATTCCCAGCCAAAGCGTTTCTTTTGTGTGTTATTTGATTCATTTTTGTTGTCATTTTTGACCAAACCACCATATTAGAACTGTACTGTTTATAATAATTTGTTCAACTTGAATTATACACACTCACAGCGTATTCTTTGCCCCCCCCCCCCTTATGTAATGCCCTCGGGCCTTTAAGGATGCAATAAATGGAAATGAAAATGAAAATTCGCAGATTTGTTTTCTTCCGCGTCTTATACCGCTACATAAAACATTCTCATATTGTGAAAAGTAGATATTTCGATTCGTTTGAAGGAAAGTAACATTCAAGGCATGACAGATACTCAAAAGAGCTGTTTCATGCAATCGTAATAAGAAAACTCGTAGCAGAGGTGCTTCTTTTTTCGTGCAGCGTACAATGTAAAAATGAGATCCAATTCGGAAAAAGCGTACTGAGTGACGTGCGTCGGTGCTTGCTTAGTGTTCAATGAAAGAAGGTTTCATGAAGTCTGACGTAGCCAACAACAGAAACAAACTTCCGCATCTTAAATTAAAAAAAAACAAGCAAAGTGCTGCACATTTGTGGTAGAACATGGATTGAAATACGTGTTTTTTATTATGAAAGCGAAATGAAAACTATTTTACAAAACGCATTGCATCCATCGTGATGTCGACACATCTTTGTAGTGTCGTTAGTGCTATTTGGATGAAAATCCCTGAATTTCAACTAATTCAGCAACCTCTGGCAGAAGAACCTTTTGAATTTTTAGTTTCGGTTTCCACGCCGCCGGCGCCGCCACCACCGATGAAAATTGGCCGCGCGCCGCCGGCGACAACGCTGCCGCCGCCGACTCTGGACGACCCCCACGCCGCCGCTGGTCGAAATCACCTCGGCGCACACCTCTAGGGGCACACCCATTTGCCTAGTCTTCGTACTTGCGGGTGGCGAATCGTACTTGCGGCTTCGTTTATTGCTGTGTTTCGGTTTTGTTTTGAAAGAAAGACTGAACCCTTTTGAACTTCGTGAGCCAATTTAGAAAGTAGTTCTAAAAAAAATTAAGGTGGTGAAACGCAACCACTGAACATTTGCTGATTTTTGTTTTATGAGAAAACAGCTTCAAGCCACACGAACACACACGGAGCCAAAAGCAGGCCAGAAGCAGAAATATAAGACAAATGGGTGTCTACTACGCATCATTCCGTGCTACCACGCATCATTCCCATCATAATTCCCATCACGGAGGAAGGGGATTCTCATGCTCGCTGAAGCGCCGTGTGTTGCAGCTCGCACAGACACTAGCGCCAGAGTTTCTTTTAGCGTATATTGAGAAACTATATGGCGCATACCTCTATACGGCGCGGTGCTTTGGACACTAGCTATATTGTGTAATTTTGTGCATTTTGTGAGATGAATAATCTATATTATTGTTCTGGTCATCAGGACACCACAAGGTGCCCACCAAAAACAAAGAAGACGACCACAAACATCATCATTGTCATCTACTTTATGTCAACTAATCTCCTTTAACGTTCAATTAGTTTAAAATATATAACTCATATAAAGTAAAACTTTTTTTAAAGTATTCTGTTTTGTTGTCGAAAATTGTTCGCTACTACACGTTTATTTTACCTAGAATCAAACCTCTGCGCAATCTCTTCAAGTCGTTTCAAGTCAAAATTGCTTAGCCGCTTGCAAAGCCGTTTTTGATTGGCTATTGTAAAAGTGGAGAATATCATTGGCGGCTTCAAAACAGCGCTGTAGTGTTCGCGGCCCCGGCGGTGCCTTTAAATTGTTTCCCTTTCTTTATGCTTAAAGTCCTGCCTGGTAGGTATGGCGCATGGCACAACAATAGATTTGCAGTGGCATGCCGGGTCGTATCTCGCGTGCTAAACCGTTCAAGCGCAGATAATGGGGCGTTCCTATTACGCGAATCATCACAGTGGCCGCACGTTCAAGGCCAACTCTCAGCCTCTCTGAACCTCTGCCGCATCGTCAGTGAAAAACATGCCCCCTTGCGCGACAACGAATTCTTGACATTTGTTGCTGCGCTTTTCTGGAAGTCTCCGCTGTCGCGCAGTGCTTGGACGAGTCTCTGAGGTACCTGCAAAGACTGTGGGAGGTTTCAGGAGGAGTGCCAACGATGAGCGAATTCAAGCAGTCACTTGTACGGTGAGTGAGTTTTTTGTTTGTTTGTTTACAGTTTTAGTACAATGTATGATTGGTACGTGACACTAAGTAGTTGATTGCTATGAAAAGCAGGGTGTAGATTCAGAAGCTCGACTATTGTTGAGTAGTTGCGTTACATATAATCTCACACGTCCACGTTTAATAAATACGAGACAATGTCGCGCCTCCGATGCCTAACTCCGCCCTGTGATGTTCACTCATCCCTTTACTGAGGTCAGGCGAATAGTGAGAATTTTTTTGGGAGGAGTTGGAGTCTTGTGTCATATTGCGCTTTGTATGCTATGGCAAAAAGGAAGGGGGGGGGGGAAGTCGCGGGCCCTATGTGCCGCCCCTGACAACGCCACTGACTCGGGTCACAATTTCTCACTTTTTTCGTTTAGTATTTTGATTTTTTTCCTTTTTAGGCGTAATGCTGTGTACGACTCGGCTCATTTGAGAGTTGCTGTCCCTCACGTCCAGGGTATTGTGCTTGGATAAGTTATTCATCCTGCAGATCGATGCGGTGACATTCGGTGCATCGACGCGTGGGCAAAAGCAACTTCCCGAAAATTACGGAGCACACCCTGATTGCGCTGTGCTGGCAGTTTATACCGAAAGCTGGCTTTTCTTTCAGAAATATGTGCTGCAGTAAATAACAATAAACAAAAGCTAGAATTGAAGGCAGAAGAAGGAGCCAGAGTTTGAGTGGTCCTCTGCTGTGGTTTAAGTCCCTGCTTCCATGTACTCCCGACATCTATTGACATCGATTCTCGACCCTAGTCCATCGTCCGTAACGATCTTTGCTTTTCATTTCTTTGAAACTTCCTGCACACAATGTTAATCGAATCCTTTTCTAGTCAAGACCTTCAGCATACTGGACACTTGCTGTGCATTCTTCAAATCTCTGACGTTTGTGCATAGGCTTTCGAAATTTAGGTTCGGGAAAACATTATGGGAGTCTATAACAACAAATTGGCGAATCTGTCGTGGTATCTTAGGATATTATTGGCAACTATGGTATAGGATACAATTGCTGCTGTAGTATCAAGAAAGAGCATATATCTGTTTAAGTTCACGTGTGCAATCCCATTAGCCAGCTAAGGAACTTTGTGCTTTTTGTAATTGCATCACGCCAAGTTTAGAAGTGGAAGAAACTAAGCCAAGAGCAAAACATCTGTGCACTGCGTCTCTGTTTCATTTTTAGCTGCCACTTTCTTTTTTCAGTGCAAGTGCAAAACAAAAGAGAGCTTTCTCTTACTATGTAACCAACGTAGCTTGTTTGGTTGGCAGGTTAGTCTTTTATGCTGAATATAATGAGAAGGTGGAGGTTGAAAATAAGAACTTGTTAAACCGGCAATTTCATTGGAAAAAAAAAGATGTCGACTGGACAACTTGATTTCCTCCGGAACTTCACTGACGAAAATAAATCCCCTCGAAAGACTTGGCAAACGTTTCAAACAAGGAGAGAAAAAAAGGCAGAAAGAGCATTAATTTTGAATTCATTTTATTGCTCATAAGCACATGGCTTTTGAAGACATCCGCAGGCCTAGACTGCTTTCCGGCATGCCCCTGAAAAAAAGACGAGGCATGCTGGGGAATCAAGAGGCAACTAGAACAAAAACTGGTTTTCTAATATAAAAGCACTGAAAACATGCCTGCAGGTTGAAACAGCACAATTATGCATGAATACACAAAGAAGGATTAAAATGCAGTTCACAATAACAAAGGGCCATCTGACTGTTCATATTCATCGTAGTGCAGCAATACCAGAGGCATGCTGACACAAGATTCGCCTTCCTTTTCTAACGGCTTAGAGCAGTCCGCTGGTCCAGCAGTTATGTACCACCCTTTTATGGACTTTTTAATTTGTGGCTAAATTGTCTTTATGTTAAAGCTAGCGTGCATATCCTTCCAAGTGGTTGCATGTTATCAAAGCTGCACAGTCACACAAGGTGCAGTGAACACTTTCATTGGGAATTATTTTACAAAAAATTGCTTTGGCGAAGTTTAGCTCATTCTAAAAGCACTATGATGCATTTGCTTTTCAAATCTAATACAGGCAAGCCAAATATTATTCAGAGATTGTTTTTATCCTACCTATGCAGCATAACTACTTGACCAATTGAAAAATTAAAAAAAAAACTCGTTGCTTCTATCTAGCGTACTATCTTTGGCTGATCATTGATGTCGGGCTTTTCCACAAATTCACTTAGTACTTGGCCAAAGATTATATTTTGGATAGAAACAACTGACAGCCTCTTTCCTTCTTTATGGTGTCTTTTCTTTTCTGGTGCGTTTTTTTCCCGTGCATTATTATTCAGTAAATTGGGGGTTTAAACCAGCAGAGCGAAAACTCTTGAGCTTCACATCAACTCAAGCAGGCACAGCTCTTTTACCGTCTAGTAATATATGTGGCTCTACATGCCAAAAGCTTGATGAGGCATGCCATAGTAGAGCAAACTGAACGTGTGCTGGCATCGCACAAGCCCTATAGCAGTTTGCCTCTTTCGAAATGCTGTGGCTGGGATTAACCTTTTGGGTCGGGCACCGCAACCACGGTGCCGTATGGAGCTTGAGGCTTTTGAAAAGACTCTTAAATTATATTACAATAGGATATACAGTATTGTATTGGAGATGGATACAAGGTACTACGGGCAACACTCATATCCGATACGAAACTTTCCAATAGCATCTTAAGATACCTCGATAGATTTGCAAATTTCTTGTTGTAAACTCCCATAATGTGATACCAAAAGCCTATGCACAGAAATGTCTGCTTGGAAATTACCTAAATACGACCATTGCATTTTAGTCAAACATTTTTTCGTATCTCCAAGTTTTGTCCTTGCTCAAAGTACATTAGCTTAATTTTGAATTAGCTTATTAGGGTTTGCTTTAGCTGTGTAACAGGATGGCTCTTTATACACGTTGCTAACAGCGGTTATTGTTAGTCATTTCTGTAATTGATTGGAGTCTCAGCTGTGTTGCTGACCAGGTAGCAGGTTGCCATCTAACCACATGAGCTTAAATATGAAGCTTTTGCACAATGGAACAAATGTTGGGGAGCAGTTTTACCTCGTTCATAAAAGACCACGTACGCACGAATCACTGGTGTACAGCAGCAACAATGCCAGTTGCAACACATTTTGTGGCGCATTGTCTATGTAGTAATGAGAACTGACAGACAATTATGCCAAATAATGCATAGGGGATAATATTAGATGTACTTGTAATGTAAGTGTGAAGCAAAGTGGATGAGAAGATAAGTTGCGGTGAGCAGGAATCAAACCTGCGACCTTCGAATAACACTTTCGATGCTCTACCAACTGATCTACCAAGGCGGCTATCTCCCCATATACTTTATTGGGTATATGTGCATTGAACGTGGGAGGGTCAGTCAGCACCGCCCGTTGTCACTGCGGTGAGTGTGGGACACTCATTTTTTGCCTATTGGCGTCGCGTAGCATGTGATCTTCTTACAAGCTGGCAGTTGACCAATAATATTTCACATACCACCTGGAGGCATTAAGTCTGCCAGAACGAGACCCTCGCTATGAATAGACAAAATAAGGGTAACATTAGGTGCTCATTTTTTTCGTTAGCAGTATATAACTGACAAACAATCGTGCCATGGAAAGTATAGGAGATATTATTAAAAGTAAATTTAACGTAAATGTGTGTGTTATGCACAGGTAGCAGGTTCGGTTCCTGTCCACGGCAAGTTATCTTTTCATCCACTTTTCTTTCTGCACATTTACATTGCAATTACATCTGATAATATCCCCTATGCTTATCTTGGCATAATTGTCTGTCACTTCTCATTAGCATTGGTTCTAACAAGGAACCCTTAAGTTTACCCTCATTTCCTTCATTGTATATGTAGAACACATAAAACTACTATTACTTTTCATATTTTTTCATTTGCTGGTGGGAAGTGTTCATTATCTATATGCTTACTTATGTGCAATAAATTTTTCTTCGAGAGAACATTTGCCTCCCCAAAAGCCTCTGAGCTATTATAGTATTGCGTAATGCAGAAAGTGGTAGTCACGCGTAGAAACAAAATTATTGGCTAGCTCATCCCAAGAAAACTAAGCTAAAGTGCACTGATAGCTGCAATAAATGTCATTTCGTAATCTCATCATAAGCTCAACGTGTCTTGTTTTATACATCAGCGATCGCACCTTCCAGAGTTATTGCTGGTGCTTGCGTAAGCGCTCTGATGAACTAGAGTGTACTGTGTGTAATCTGGGTAATGGTTGTTCACTTCCCAAAATCACTATATGATTATGAGGAATGTAGTAGTGAGTAGCTCCGTAAATTTTGACCATCTGGTTTTCTTTGACATGCACCTGAATCTAAGAAGTTTGGCTTGTAGCATTTCGCCTTCATTGAAATGTGGCTGCCACAGCAGGATTTGCGTGTGGTCTTAACAAAATCATCCGAGACGATCTTGGAGACCAGGAAATGTGGCACAGCTTGTGCTTAGTGGTGATCAGTTTGTTGTAGTTTAAACGCAGTCAGACCAAAATAAAAAAGTAGGAGCACGTTGCAGTGTAGACGTGTGAATCGTCGCCGAGCAACGCCGTTATTTACGCTATTGCAATCTATAGACTTATTCCATGTTTGTCATGGCACGTTGGCCACGCCCAGTCGTCTCAGCTAAAAGCGCGCCACCCCCCTTTTCGATCATGTGACAACTAGCGCAGCAGGTGTATAAGCTGCCTTCAAGAACAGCGCGTCGGGACGCTTCTCGCATGTTTACAAACAGCGGTCGCAACATAGGAAGTTGCAGTGGCTGTAGAGGGCTTCTGAAATGAGCATATGAGCTATGTTGACGTGTAGCTCTAGCTTTGAGAACCTCATCAAAGCATATGAGGTATCTTAATGGCAGAAATGTAGCTCATTTGCAAAATGTCGTCGTCCTTGCTGCAGCCTACATCACACGTGTGCGTTTTGATTTGTACTAATGCAAGAACAGACCTAATTCTGCAAGAGGCTCTTGGGTACAATATGCAAATGTGCGGTGTTAAAATACGTTGCCACAAATCTTTGGGGTAAATCCTCTCATATAACAAACATGCCGGAGAAGTTATTCTTGCAAACGACAAGGGCAACCTTGGTGACACTTTCATCCACAATACGCTTGCTATAATGCGTCAACTGCATGCTGTGGACAATACGGTTACATACCTGTAAGGTGCGCGGCTCAATTTGTATGCTCAAGCCGACACTGCGAATCTTGTACGAACCGTAGACAGACTCTGAAAGTTTTCCGAATGATGTATTCTTGGGAATTCACACAGACGTGAAACTCTCGTAAAGGGCACTACAGCCAGAAAGCCCTGCCCTATACTCTTCTCTCAGGTGCGTCATCACAGCTGCATATAATCAGAAAAAGCAGAGTTTGTCATCCTTTCGTTCGCTTCTAATTTAATGAACCCATGCAGAAAGAAACACATGCTCGATCGTTGGCTCGGTGACAGTGACACCTTTAGCTCACGCGAGTATGACAATATTGTTTTGATGTGTCGAAGACTTTTGCAGTTATATCAACAATGGTAACCATGAAAAATGTTTCGCATATGGCAATGCTATCCAGAATGTTAACATGCTTTGAGGTAAACGTGCTTGATACTCCCCCATGGCTTAATAAAAAAAAAATTATGGCTTATTCCAACGCTTGAAAGAGGTAATTGTTTTTTCTGGGTAAGCCGCTCCAAAACATGACTAATGAAGCGGCAACGAAGGCAAGTTCTGCGTTTTACAGCTGTGGCTGATCTGCAACTGTTTTCGTCAACAGAAAACCAAAAAAAAAGAAGACGTGGCTCATTTTTGTTGTACCTTCCCTTGAAAATCACCGTGAAAGCTCGTCAGTACATCATTTCTTTTTCTTTGCACGGCCACAAACAGCGCACACACCAGCGAAAATACAGCAGCAACCGCGGTAGGCACAGCGACATTTGCCTACCAAGCGAAACCAAATGCCCGAAAATAGCGCTACTGCACTTTTGTGACACATGTCCGGTGGAATGTGTGTGTTCCGATTACACGGTAATTAGTAATAGCAAGAAAATAGGCCTGAAAAAGGAAAACACTTATAGCTAGAATAGAAAAGCCATTCAGTGTCAAACATTCATGCTGAACAAGTATACAAACACGATACAGGCAGCACCCCAAACAGCTATAACAATTAAGTGTGAAGTGCCCCGCCGCGGTGGTCTAGTGGCTAAAGTACTCACCCACAGGTCGCGGGATCGAATCCCGGCTGCGGTGGCTGCAGCTTTGATGGAGGCGAAAAGGCTGTAGGCCCGTATGCTCAGATTTGGGTGCACGTTGAAGAACCCTAGTTGGTCGAAATTTCCGGAGCCCTCCAACTCGTATTGTGGTTTTGGGACATTAAACCCCACATATCACATCAATCAACTAAGTATGCAGTATCATCAACTTACCATTTAAGGTAAGACAATGAAACAATTCAGTGCCTATGAAAAATTGCCTGAAATGGCTCGTTAGGAGCCTCGTGAGAAAAACTGACCGTTTGGTATAACCGTGTTTCTCGAATCCTCATCCCAAGGTCTTTAAAATGGCTCCTAATCGTTTCCATTTGATAATGCAAACTCAAATTTGCCATTTCACCAAGCACTTAGTGGAATTGTTTGTACTGTATTCTCCTATACTTGATAATTGCATAAATTTTCCTAAATCACCTTGGCCGAAGGGAAATATAAATGTGTAAGCAATAGGGAAAAAACAAAGGACAGCCAAAAGCAAGGGTAAATCACAAAGCTTCCTTTGGCAGCACATTATAAAGACATATCGAATCTCTCTCTCTCTCACACGCACACACACACACGAAAATGTTCAGAGACATGGGATTTAAAAGAAAGGCTACTAAGAAAGCACTTGTGCTAGCTGTCTTATGATGATTCGAAGAGTTCTTTGAATTCAGATAGCAGGATATAAACAGCATGGCATGTCAACATATCGTCATATTGTCTGTTAGGTAGATCTAGCATCGCTTCTGATACTACTATAGAGAATTAGTGCTTAAGTTTGAGGGTGCGGACAGCGCTGCCCTGGTGGTCAAAGCATCCACTTCTGCGAGAGCGGCGACTTGTAGGCCAGAACAAGCCCAAAGGGCACCTGCAGTACTGTTGTGTATTCGAGGGCCGCAATATGTAGAAACAGCAGCATTTAATTGGTGGTTTATTGTAAGTAAAACGAGCATGTTGTGCAGCATGTGGCATATGTGGCAATTTTTTTTACCACCACCACCACCAACCTTCTTCTGATGCCACCGTGTAATTTTAAATGCTACGATGGGCAGACAGTCCACACTATTTGCAAACAGTTTCGTAGAAAGAGAGCTGCCTGTTGCATTTTCTAAGAAATGTTTGCTGGAGGCACTTTCGCCTAAGCCGCAGTTCGAGCTGTTGTAAAAAATACGCACCCAATGGATACTTGAGGCTTAGATGTCTCCGTTTAACTTAATTTGTGCTAGACATGGCACTTGTTTTGAATAAAGCAGTGGACTTTCCCGAAGCTTAGCTTTCTGTAGTCGGGCAATACGGCACAGACTCGACCTGCATTGGCCGCTGTGTGGAAGCGACATTGGAGTTTATGCCTCGCCAGAGAATTGTCACATATTTTTTGCTAGTCGTTTAATTTGTCCAACCTAGTGTATTAGTTTTTCTGCTTGCCAATATCTTTTTAGAATAAAGGTCTTTTATGAACACCAGTAACTGCTAAGAGGTTGCATGCCAGACAAAGCAATATCACAAGGCATGCCGTGGTGTGGGTGTCAAGACTAGTTTTGACATCTTGGCCTTATTTAATGTGCGCATAAATCACGGGTGTTCTCTGTATTTTGCCTCCATCAAAATGCAGCTGCCATGGGTGGGAATCTATACTGCGCCCTCGAGCATAGCAGCGTGACATCATATGCGCTATGCTGCCACACTGGTTTGCTTGATCAACATCCACCGCACACATACCGCATTATGGGAACACATACCATGCCAGAAAAAGAAATTTAAGCAGCTACCCCTTGCCTTTATTTTTCTTACTGCTGAAATGGGCAGCGTGGTATTAATGTAGCAAGTACTTAAAGTAAAGTAATGTATTTAAAATGAAATAATTTTAAGATGTACAATACATTATGGAATGTATCAAAATACAGAGATACTCGTCTTGCGCGGCATATCTTGATACAGATACAAGATACCCAAAGTATCTGAGATGCATGTATCTTCAATACTGGGCAGTACTGGTTCGAGAGCGTGTAGGCAGAGCTAAACATTTTGCTTTATTCTCTGTGGCACATATCATGATTGTCTACGAAAGCACGAAACTTGAATGACTTGATCCTTAGGTTCTGCAGGCAAAATTTAAAGCAAGTGGGAGTGTTTGAACGAGTTGCAGTATGTTTTACAGCAATTAATATTAATGATAACATAATCATGTAGATATTGTACGACCAATCATTCTTTACGAATGAATTCATCAGCCTACTCAAGGGAGATTTGATAATTATCTTCTCACTGTGAGAATTACGAGAAGGTACAAATTTCAGTAGAAGCCTTCAATTATCTTGTCAGAGAGGGTACTGCCTTCACGAAAGCAATCCAACATAAAAAAATGATTTTAACCAAAAACGATATGAACAGACTTGGAGCAGTACGGACCCAAAATTGCGAAGGCGAGATAGCTTTTGGGAAAGATTTGTGTGGACACACACGCATCATCTGCAAAATATCAATGAATAATATAGCCAATCACTTCCATCGTTTAAGAAACAATTCCTCCTATTCAGTTGGCAATGTTCTCCGAAAACTAGACCTCTAGCTTTAGAGGTCAGTCCGCAGTGTGCGTCCATTGGTGCTGACTCGAGTTCATATGCCTTGTAGGAGGAAAAACTGCGTACTTCTAAAGTTGCATTCGACCATAGAACATTTTGAAAGTAAATTTTGAAGCGACTGTTGTGCCACTGAATGCAAAATGCATCTTTGGTTTTCGCGTAAACAACCAATCGCCACCTGTATCACGAGTTCATATTGGCTGCCACGATCCGTGCAAGCGCTTTTTCCTAGCAGGCTTTTTCAAAGAAAAGAGAGAGCAGACTTGCACAGAAGTGAAAAGGTTGATCTCCTAGTCCTTGTAGGGCATTTTTAAGGGGGTCACTCATATTTACAATGTGGTGCTCATGTACATGTGGTTTTGTGTCCTCTCGCTGCTAGCTATGCTTTCACGAAACCCCCTTTGATACTGCCTCACTCCGTGCTCTCTGAAACTGAAGCTGTGACTGAGTGGTGTAAAACAGTCTCCAAATAATGAACCTTGGCGTGTTCGAGCAAGCGAAGTTTCCAGCCGTAATAAGCTACTTATAACAACAGAAAAAACAAGATACACAATTTTTATGTCAGTATTATTTAGGTAACTAAAAATGCATTATTCACGATTTGCTCAGTGCTTGTGGTCTCTTCCTTGCCAGCATTGTGCAAAAATAGCAAAAGGAGGTCACGGTACTTAAGCAGTGCTGAGTAAGGGGCACAACTGGGAAAATTTTGACTGTTTTTACTGCGATGTGTTGCTGGGGGCCTGTTAGTAAAAAGATGGCTCATCATTAGCTGCAGTTTGTGACAATTCATTACAAGCTCCTCATTACTTGCCAATCTTTGTTTCGGTTTGAGAGAGCTTCAAATACTTGCCGCGGGGTGCAACTATCACTACCTAGCATGTGCACTACGTCAGCACAGAACTGTGATTCACTTCCGCGTAGTTTGCTTCCAGAAGTCCTATGAACAAGAAATGCGGCGAAAAAATAAAAATTAAAGTGGTTTCTATGATGCCATCGTAACTTGTTGCAGGGTGGTGATGCAAGGTAAGTAGGAAGAATCACTGTGGCATCACTTTTGAGGTAGTCAATACCACAGTAGCGTTCCATAGTGCATGCAGACTTCAAAGTTCATTTAAAATACCTTCTAAACTATATTTGCTGTGGATGTTTTGCAATTGCTGTCTAGGCCACGAATTTTTGTTTGTACTCCTAACTGACTGCACAGCCTTCATAGTGCTACATGCTACTTTGAAAACAAACTGGCTACCTCTTTTTGTGACAGTGGAAGCGCTAGCAGTAGCACCAGTGCCGAGGACATTGCCACCTCTTTGAACAACCTCCCTGGCTCACCCCTGAGTGGGAGTAGTGCGCTGGCTGGGGCGACTCCCAGCGCTTGTCGCAGCAACAGCATTGCCAATCCCTTCGATGTTGAGCCGGAGCAACTCACTCAGCCGTCCTGTTCGCCATCCATGTTCCTGTCAAGGAGTCGTCAGACGCCGGGATCGGTGCGTGTGGGCCAGCTTTTAAGTTGAACATTTCAGTGCTCAAGAGTTAAAGATTGAGCGAGTTGGTTTGTTGTAGTTGAACTGGTATAGCGCAGAAGAAACAGCTGAGCTGACTGGCACAAGAGGACTGATCACTGGGACATAATGCTCTGTCCTTTGTGTCGGTCTGTTGGACGATTTCTTCTTTTCCGTAATGTGCTATACCAGTTTAAGAGCCTTTAAGTGCATAGCACCTTTGAAGCTTGTCTTGCCATTTCTCCTACTTCTCGTGTCATGTGGTCACGTAGTGGTCAATAGAAGCCTAAAACAAGGCTACCAATGCTCAAAGGTGGTGCAGAATAATCTAACAAGATTTAAATAAACTACAGAAGTAACTGAAAATTAATCACAATAATTTACCTAAACTGCGAGAAACTCTTCCAAAACATCTAGTGATACCCGCAACGCATCATCTTGACAAGTGCATAATTGCCAAGGGAGTGGCTCATGCTACGCATTTTTGCAGGTTTCACAGCGACATGAAGCGCAGGAGTTACATTGAAACTTGCACAAGAATGACATTTTTTGTTTGCTAAGCTCCACAAGTTCTATTGGTCATGAGTGTTGTTTAACAAAACCTGAAGTTCTGCAAGATGGGGCAGAGCTTTTGGATCCAAAAGCATATATTCACAAGAGCGAGACACGCAGAATGAGTGCTAGCATACATCCTTTGGCAGAAGATTTGTCTGAAGGCAGTGTCTTGCTCAATACAACTTGTAGCTGGGCAGTTTGGTTCATACTTTAGGACAAACCGGTGTGTCAAAAGAAAAATGGAGACACAAGAAAAACGGAGACAGGTGCAAACTTTCAACTAACTGTTATCACTCCTCTATGTATACTCGCATACATATGCAAGCAGAAGTGGTTACAAGGTTGCAAACAAAAATATTACCGGAAGGCATGCAAAAATGTGTTCTCTCTATGAAATAATGAAATATACAGGTCGCTAACACAAGCGTTGCCTCTTAGTTATATAGAAAGCCTCCATCAGTTCTCAACTGTAGTATCAATGTTTCTGCCCAATAATATGTCTTGGGTAAAGTTTTTGATAATCAATGAATACTTGCAAGCTTGACAATGCACAGGCAAAGGCATGTTTTCGTTATTGCTAATTAACAGCTCATGTTCCCTCGCATGATTGTTGACGCAGCGCCTTCTTTTCTTTCCTTGTTCGTCTTTTTTTTATTTGCACGCCCTAGTTTAGCTTGCAGGGTCGTCCTAGTTTTAGCAAATTGCTGGCTCATGCTGTCAGTTCAATTTCAAGGAAGGACTTTCTATATCTCATATATGGGTCATTTCTGAAGCGGATTTGGCATCGGGGCACCAGAAAAATATTGATACCAATCTCCACAACGACGGGTTTCGACACAAATTCTGAAGTAATAGTTGTTTTGCGGATATGTTTCAGTACAAGGCGAACCCGTGGGGTCTTGCAAAACAAAAATGCTTAAGGCCATTAGTGTCTGTGTGCCTTGCCCGAACAAAGCATTGTTAATCTCGATGATATGTAGAACAAAATGGACCAGATGCAAGAGAAGGCCTAGACTGGATGAGTAACCCGCATATTCTCTTGTATATTGTCTGTTTTGCACACTTAAGTACCAACATGAGTCAGTACAAATTTTCCCACATATCTGTGCCTATTATTGACGATAGTTGAGAAGAAATTTGAGCACTTTTTAGCAGTGTCACGAACAGTCTCAAATTGATAAGAAAAAAAATATAGGACAAAGAGAGTCTTGTGTGGCCCACCTGTGGGAGACCCCTGATATACACCATGACAGCGACTGGTGCAGGAAGGTGGCATTGTCACTTACATTTCGTGTTTGTGCGTTGTGTCACTTACCCAGAGTTTCCTCAAAGTGAGCATGATGCTTTTACTATCGTGAAAGAACAATATACTGATAAGTGAAAAACCTTGTTTCTTTCTTAGTGCCTTAGAATGAACATTATCTAAGTGATACGAGATAAAATCATGTGCAATGGCATATATTTATACAATTAAGTATATAACAAACAAGAAAGCATAGTCTAAGTGAATAAGGAGGAGATGGAAAGAAACGCACAGGAAAGAGCTATGAACAAATGAGTTTATTATTTTTGTGGATTGAAAAAGTGCATGTGCCTATACGTCGCATCTACATAGTTGATCTCCTTGTTATAAAGGGTGCACGGACACATGCTGAATTTGGTTGGCTTCATATATTTCTTGAGTGAATAATGTGCATCTGCTGGAAAAGGGGGTTGCACTGCACCTTGTCTGTCTTCGTTCCAAGATCGCTGGCATGTTCTTGTCATAACACAACCGATGTACAAGCCTCCATGTGGCGTTGGGATCTCGTACACCACACCTGTTTTGCAGGGAATGAAAGGACTTGCATTTTATTTCTGGCACGCAGATTTTCCAGAACTTGCAGAGGAAGTTCAGTTTAAAGGAGCAGAGTAAACCACGCCTGCTCGCACTGCCGCTTTTCACCTGGTAGGAGACTCTGTGCAGTAGGGTATTACGGAAACTTTGGTCTGGTCAGCTTGCAGTCGTGTTTCTGTTCTTGGAAACTTAAATTCGTGCAGAATAACTCCTGCCAGGAACTGTTCAAAGAAACAAGCCCTTGTCAACCTGTCAACTTGAAGGGTGAAGCTCGAAGTGACTTGATGGGGACATGAACTCATGGTGGCCAATGTGATGGCGCGTTTAACCAGCTCCGAGTGATGAGATGAAAATGGTGAAAGGTCCTTTTTCAATCCCATGGCATACAACCAGCAGGTGTGCCTACCTGTGGATGAAGAGTTCTAAGAAGCGAGTTTTTGGCCTTTATGTAGTTCCCTGGTGAAGGATAGTCCAGGGAAGTTTTTGCAGAAGCTGCTGTAAATCTTGTCTGCCATCATACTGCCTTTGTCAAGATTCGCATGGAATAAAACAAGGTAGTCATCGAAAAAGCAAAAAATTTTCACCCTCCTGATTGTCGTTAGGCTCTCCTCCAAGCATATGTTGCACTTCACCAAAAGCGAGTCACAACACTTTTTTACTTAGCCATAGAATGTATCCACTGAAGGAGCTTATTGCCTCACAAATTCACCACCGCAAAGATTTTTTGAATGTGTCCAATACGAGCAGAGTTTGTTGCAGGTTTGTTGCAGGCTCCATGTCTAGTCCTTACCAAAGTGCTGAAAGCTATGGAAGGAGGATGGCATGGGGAAAGCAAATACATTACGCCCCCCTTGTGACCTTGTGCACTTTCTTTTTCTCTTTTTTTTTCTTTGAATACGCAGCTTCCGAGCGCGATTGCCCGTGCATGCATGGACAAGTCTCCGCCTTTTACGGTGATCCCTGTAGCGACTGAGCACTCCATGCTGAACTCGCCTAATGGCTGATCGAACGGCTATGATAAGTTAATTTATGAGCTTCTTCTATCACTTGTTGAAAAAAGCAGAAAGCAATTTTTAGCTAACTTTCAGAATTTATTCTGTATTCCAAACGGCGTGCTGTGCTATAATATTTGGCTTGCGTGTTCTCGAAAGCTCCTACTGCCGATCGGCAGCAATTTCCGACCACGCTAAAGAAGTTTTGCAGGGCCCTTTTAAAGGGGCCTTCTAGCACTATTGAACACCTATTCTTTAATTGTGCTTTGTCTCGGCCAATAGCTGGACACAGTTTTAGAATAAGTATAAGTGCAAATATCAAATGATTTAGTACCTAAGTCATGCAATAAAGTCACTACATCGCTGCCGACTGCATCACCCCATAGTGGTGCTCGCCAGAACTTTGTGGGTGGAAATGACGCCGGAAAATTGCCGTCATATGATTGGATAAACGCAACGTTAGAAGTGATGCTGGTGTAGGATCAAAACTGAGGATACTAATCTGTTTCATTTTTCTTCTCCATGCTTTTTCATCGAACCCCGAACAAACGCGTCTGGAACAAAAAAAAAAAATCACTGCAGTGTTGATCCAACTGCGCCAATTGTGCCGTTTTGCTACAATTCCATATCTCTGTGCCCTTGCTGCGCACACTCGAGTACAGCTTGCGCCAACTGTGCCAAAGTTCGCTAGTCCACCTTTGCATACGGCGTGGGACCGTTTATGGCCCAAAACTATTTTTGGCCGCAACAAGCACAACTAGAGCTTTTTCGTAATGCCACTGCTAACCAAAGTCTGTGTCTCTGTGTATGACTTCGTTGTTGAAAGTTTAGCATGCCGTTGATAGCCTCTCTTATTTGTTATGGAACTGGCGATAACGCGTAGAAAAGTCACTTTGGGTACTGTACTTTAGTCACCGTGGCCAATAAGCAACAGGTATCAGCATTGCGTGCTAGAAACTTCCTATTCCCGCAAATAAAACTGTGGCCGTGAAACATTTCGCTTAATATTTCCCAAAAACAGTTGACTCCTCTTGATCATGCTGCGCAACATTCTTCGCTATGCCTATTGTAAGGATAAGCCTTAATATCCAAGTAGAGCTTGCGAATGTGCAAGGGCTCGTCGCGCGTCTTGATTTCTAAACCGACAGATCCAAACCAGTGCAAAAGGTAATTGAGACGCGAGAGTTCAGCCATAAATAAAGAACCAGTGTTCTCACACCTCCTTAACGCCGTTAGAGCAGTCTGTGTTGTCGTCAGTAGACCAAAAAAAAAAAAAAAAAACTGTCAGTTTCTCAGCACAGGTGAAGCGATGAATGCAGTAGAAACAAATTGCAATATTATACGAATTGAGGCTGGCAGGTAACTCTTTAAGTTCTGATCTCACGCAAATCTAGAAAACGTTGGTCTAATAAGAGAGTACGGCCGCTCCACGAACACTCTTCACGCTGGCTAAATAACGTGCGCGCCAGTGAGGACTGCGCTCGTAAAATCAAAGGTCGCAGTTGGTGCTAGAGAGACCCCCCTTCTCCCTCGCGTCTTCTTTTGACTCGAGTTAGACGGGTGGGGCGTTTCCTCCCTGTTCAGAATTTGACGACCAGTCTAAAAGACCGGGGCGGGGGATCTCATCTTATGCGCCTCTGAGTGAAGGGGATCAGGCGACATCATGGTGATGCTAGAAACCCCGTTGATACTTTCAGTATATGCTAGCACAGTGAAAGGTAAAACCATAGTAACATTGGGTAAAACAAGTCTCCCCGGCTTGTAAATATTCACAAGTGATTCTTTCATACTTGTTTAAAACTTCGCTTGTGAGCGAGCTCAGAACCCTATGTTCGGAAATCGCACACTGACTACCTCCTCCACCCTCCTCCCAAATAAAAAAAATGGTAGTGCTCCTACTTAACCAGTCGGTCGCTATCTGTCATCTTGCCTGTTCGTGGAACACTGTAGTTAACCCTGAACCATGTAAGTAGTTTGGGGCTAATACCTTCACAGCATATTTAGGTGAAAAATTCTTGAACAGGTGAGTCACAAAAGCGAATATTTTGACAAACCGACTTGTCTCCTTCATGGCTGCCTTGAATAAATGCATTCCTCCCCTCTTCATATTTAGATTGATGACCGACCCCACCCCTTGTACCAGCTGTTTAAATCATGCCAGTTTCATGTTTAGAATACCTCTTTTATCTGAATCTGGAAAACTGGAAGTGCTGAGCCCAAAATTTTCTTATTTCAAGTGTCACTGGGTGCTTACACCTCTATAATTATTGGGTAGGGTGGAGCATCATCCACAGTGAGTGGTGGCTATTATTTATTGCACTATCTATGTAACCAATTTCAAACAGGACATTCCCACTTGCAACAATTGAGTTTTCTTCATTTTAATTCTTTAATTGTTAGACTGCTGGTTTTCTGAATAGGATTTACTTTTTTTGGAAGGGCCTTATGACATCTGTCATATCGTAGAAACAGTATGCGGCATGCTTATCTTGTCAAGAACATATGTGACTGTTCTTGTCGCTATAACGCTTCACATATGAACATCCTGTGCAGTGTAGTAAAACCAGAATGTGACACCTTGGTGCTAAGAACCTGATCATTTTCTCTCCTTGTTTACATTGCAGCACTATTTCCAGTTTGAACACAAGTAAGAATATTTACGGAAAATTTAGACATGTTTTACGCCAAATGATCCTAATTCTGTTTTGTCTGCTCCAAATCTGCTCCGAAACACAGTTCTTCCTGCTTCAAATCTGCTCCAAAACAGACTTTTTTTTGCTCCAAAAATCGCTCCAAATCATAAATGGGAAGAATCGCCACTGTCACTGCGACTACAAACCACGACAGAGACACTGGCTACCATTTCGTCACTGGATTTCTGTCTTGGGCGGGTCGAAGTCCATACGAAAGACCTCTCTCTGTCTTTCTTCCCTCTTCTTGCTTTTGGGAGTTTGCGAGCTGTCTTTTTTCGCATGTGTGCTGTTGAAGGTAGGGTGGCTAGTTGAAGGGGTGCAGGGCACCATTGTTGTTTGTCGGGCGGCTTACGGAACAACGCATGGGGTCGACAGTGCTTCTCTGTCCTGGTCATTCCACAAGTTTCTTTCTTATAATAAGAGAAGGGAGTGACTCGGAATGTTGTAAAGAACAGCAGAAAATACCTCACTTCGACACAGCAGCTCCAGCCCACATTCTGATAAGCCAGGCATCAGGCACCACATTTTTTACTGTGGCAAGAAGATCAATATTACTTTGAGAAAAAAAAAAAAAGCAACAATGTGGTGTGAGCTTCTCCTACGTAGGCTCTTCCAGATTAGTATTTCATTGGGGCAGCCTTCCGACGTCAGGGGCGAGTGAAATGTGGTCAAGTGACCCCGCGAAAGTTGACGGTCGCAATTTTACTTCTTGTATTTTTAATTTTCTAAGTCGAATAATTTCAGACTGCCGTTTTTGCTGCTTTTGTCTGTCTGTACTTTAATCTATACAATTAACGAATAAAGCATGGGGGTTGAATATTGTTGGAGGGCCTCTTCAAGATAAGGACGATGCAAGACCCTCTGCACATGCACTCTTTTTCCACATAATACCGCTCTTGTTCTATGACAGTCTTTCCAAAGTAAAAGTTCTAAAAACCTGGAAACACTGGTACCGACAGCGTTTTGAAAACTCATTGGCCATTGTTTCTCGATTTCTTCTTGTAAGGTTTCAGCTAGAGTAACCTGAGGCAACGAGTAATACGGGTCTTTTACATCTATTGAGAATGCTTGTGCTCTTTCAGGGCATGGTTGTTTCAGAAATATACTCTTCGCAGGGTCTTCTAATGGTGAACGGGTTGTTTACTTCTAACATGGAAAGATCCTTTTGCAGGAACTGATCTAAGCAATTCTGCTGTGTGCCAACTTTGCCTGAACAGTCGCCCGAAAAGGGTGACACTGTATGTGAATTTTCACTGTGAAGGAAGCCAATGGACAAAGCTCTTTGGAGCTTTTGGGCAAAGTTGACAACTTGGAAAGACCTGAATCTTCACATAATATCAGGGCTCTTTTCTTCGCTTTCACTGGGTGAAACTTTTTCGCCAGCCAAAAGTTGCTAAGGGCACTGTCAGCTTTTTCACTGTAGGCGGAAGAAGTAAGCGTGACTAACTCTCCTTCTTTATCGGTCAGAAGAAGCTTAAAGTCGCTTTGACGTAGTGAAGCAACCACACTTGAAAGTTCAGGACGCCGGATGCATGTCAATTTTGCTGGGAGTGATTCAACGCATTTGAGAGTGACATGATTACTTTGAGGTGGTTTTGCTTTGCTGGTGGTGTCTCTGACCAGTGAGAGAAGTTTGACTTTGTCAGGTTTTGGGGCCACCGAAAATTTTGGTCCAAGATCTTGCACCTGTTTCACACTTCTCAGATTGTCTGCACCTCCTAACTTCTGAACCGTTTGCCCAGGTCGATAGCCAGGCTTCTTTTTGGGGAGTGTACTCAGAAGCTTCTGCCACAGGAATTTGGAGGCTTGGGATATAATAATCAACTGTTGATGATAGCACAGGTGCCAAGCTTCAGAATTCCTAGCGTATGTGCAGGCAAGGGTCGAAGTGAATACCTTATTAGACATCACGTTGGTAGTGCGCGCCCTGGCATTTCTTGTGCTGACGCTATCGGCGTGATGTCGAATAAGGTCTTCACTTAGACCCTTGCCAGTGCACACACTTTTGACACGTGTTAACATAAACTGTGCATAGTGGTAGTATGTCTTTTTTTTCAATTGTTCTTTTTATCTTGTCTAGTTTTCTGCTTTGACTTTCTGGTGGTAAGACCTATACTCAACTTGGTGTTACCTTCCAAAAAGTTTTAGCTGAAGGTAGCACTTCTCATGTGTATTTTGTTCATCTTACGTACATGTCTGTTGCGCTTACTAAAGTTATGAAACAAGTTCTTGCTGGTTGATTATTCCGATGTGAGCAAGCTGTTTTGCTTCCTTGGCGCGGTAAGTGAATTCTGGGGCGTCTATTTCTGGAGCATCGTAGTCATGAGGCAGCGTAGCATCAAGCATTGTAGTCGCTTCGCTGCCATGAATTATGGCAAATTCTATTGAGAGAATAGTTGCAGAGGGGTTCTGCAGTGAGGAGGCAGAGCACTGAATGCATGATTACTCGATCTGCCACTAGAATTTGGCATGCTCCCAAAGAGCGGGGGACAAGACCATGTGACTGAAACATTCCAAGCCCCAGCATTTGCTGTGGGGTAGTAGCCCAATACGTGTGAAACCGGTCAGCCACGTGTTCTTATTTATCCTAATACATAGTATGTTTGTACAACAATGCATTCGGCAAACATCCCGCTGTCATT
Organism: Rhipicephalus annulatus; assembly: GCA_013436015.1. Classification (NCBI taxonomy): domain Eukaryota; kingdom Metazoa; phylum Arthropoda; class Arachnida; order Ixodida; family Ixodidae; genus Rhipicephalus; species Rhipicephalus annulatus. The sequence goes on along the minus strand of WOVY01013133.1, from coordinate 307,114 downwards.
GTTGCCACCAGTACAAAACAGCAGTGTCAAACTACACGTGATTGCTACCATTTCCGCCGCACTTGCCGGCTGAAGAAAAATGCGGAGACTGACGTTCAAAGGTCACGTGGCTCATTGAGTGCACCTACTTCGCTTTTCAGCGAGAGCACTACAAACTGCTTCTGGCTGCTTTTGGCGCAGCAAAAGCGCTCTCACTCTACCAATGGATGACAGTGCTGTTACTCCTGTTGGACCACTGAAACATGCTAGCTCTTATAAGGGCACTTTCAGCCTGCGATTGAGTGCTCCTGCTCTTCCAATAGAATTCGCCATTACACTTTGTTTCCTGGCATGCCGTATTATACGCTAATGTGACGTATAATAGAGCTCAGTCAGAATTCTTGTGTTTCACATTGACATACGTGCAAAGCATGCCAGCAGTTGTCTTGTTGAGTCGTTTCGTAGGCCCATAGGTTTGTGGGTAATAAGCTGTATTCTTCTTATGTGCTGTACCACTGAGCGTAAGCACAGTGTGCAAAAGTACGGCTGTAAATTCCATATATTTATTTACGATAATTGCGGGAACGCCATTACTCAGGGCAATGTTCTTAAGAACCAGGCCGCTTTAGCTGCAGAGCTACTCGGAATCACCTTGGTCTCCACGTATCGGGTGAGGTAGTCTGTTGTCGCTATAACCCATTTGTTGCCGCTGTGTGATTTTGTAAATGGACCAGAAGATCCATTCCAATTTGAGCAAACGAAGTTTCCTGCACTGGAACGGGATGCCAGCGGGATTGACAGGTGGTACCTTGTGCCGCTGATGATCAATGCATGTTTGCACATATTGTTTCATATTGGCCATTCTTGGCCAGTAGTATTTTTCTTTGACGCGTGTCAATGTTCTTGTGAAACTGAGGTGACCCGCAGTGGCTTCGTCATGGCAGGCTTGCGAAGTTTTGCTGTGGAGAGCTTACGGAGCTTCTCATAGCTTCCCATTGTTGATGTTGATGAGAAACTGTACTTGTGGAGAATTCCATTCCGTAAACAGAATGAGAAATTTTTACAAAGATCTCTGCGCATTCAGGGCTCGTCCTTTCAGGAATTCCATGACCAAGTCGAGCTCCCGACTGTCTTTATGTTACTGAGTGATGACAGTCTCTCCTAAAAAGCCGGCGTATTCGTCATCCTCTGTGGTCGGAGGCATAATCGGTGATCTTAACAGGCAGTTGGCATCTAAGTGTTGCCTTTCCAACTTGCAGACTACAGTCATGTCGTACTCTTACATCCATAAGCATCATCGCGCCAGATGTCCAGATATGTTTTTCATGTTGGTCAACAAACAGAGTGGTGCAGGGTTAGCATCAGGAGGGGGGGGGGGGGGCATGGGTGAGCTGGAGCTCTTCCCAGTATTCTCGCCTGCCCCCCCCCCCCCCCCTGCTCACCAAAGCGGCCGGAAAGTTTACTCATGAGATACGGTATTAAAATAGTGTCATATAAAGGAAATTTATGACCCCAAGTCATCTGACCCCAGCCTGTGATAAAGAGGCACTTGAAATACAGTGCGATAAAAGAAATACCTTTGACTGATAGTAGGTATAAAAAGAGTTCACAATTTGCAGTCTGGTGTGCTTACGTGACCCAGAAAGTTCGTGTCTCGGATGCAAGATGTAAGCACTACTGCAGAGAATATGCATTGCCGTGCTGAGATTTCGTAGCCGTGAGCGCTGGGTAACTCAAGACAGGGCGGGCATAGACCACGCAGGATGAACGTGCAGTGGCGCAGCCAGTGGTTGGCACACCAAGTCCATACCTTCCCCTTAAACAAAAAAAAAAAAGAAAAAGAAATTGCCATCGAATACAAGGCACAAAACAACGCTCGGCCACATCCCCCCCCCCCCAAAAAAAAAAAAAATCGCCGGCGCACCGATTTGCCCATATGCGGACTAGGACACGGACTTAGCAAAACAGCGCTTCTTTGAAACCATAGATGTTCATACACAGAGGCAGTTTCAATACATAAAAAGATATTTTACCATTTTATGAGAACTCTGTATTTGTGAAAGCTGGTAAGATGTGAAAAGACTGGCATACATTATTGTTTTACAGATCTATTGTCTTTATTTTTTATTATTTTGCTACTTAGCTTTTTCATTATTTTTTCCCTATTCCAAGGTTTAGCAACTCCAGAAGACTCAAGAACAGTGTTTTAACTTTTTTTTTTGTAATCTAGGGCATCATGAGGAAACTTGGAATTGATATGAACATTACTTAGTGGTGTTAGTTATCCCTGATGCTCTAAAATGATTCTTTCGAAGGTATATTGTGATCTAGTGAACGCGTTTAATTTTTTTGTTGCTGGTTACCTAGCTTAATTTCCTTTAATTGGTACTGCATTGTATATTGGCTGTTTGATGCACTAGAACTGCGCCATTTTCGAACTGTCTAAGCCCTCGCCCCTCTCCTGCTAACGTGGTTGCAGTACCTGTTGAAGGTTATTGTACTTTCGCCCTTGTGGACACCGGCGCCGCTGTTTCTGTTATTGCGGATAATGTCTGCCGTGTATTACGTAAAGTCACGACGCCACTTTCAAGACTGTCACTCCACACCGCAAGTGCACAGCAAGTAACGCCTCTCGTAGCCTGCACTGCAAGAGTGTCCATCGAAGGCATTGTTTACACTGTGGAGTTTATTGTCCTCGCTGTCTGTTCGCATGACGTCATCCTCGGATGGGACTTCCTATCCCGCCATAATGCCGTCATCGACTGCACACGCGCTGAAGTTGAGTTTTCACCCTTTTGTGATGTCCCATTACTTGACGCTCTTCATCAGCCGTCGAAGTTGTTCGTGCATGAAGATACCGATAGTCCACCTGAAAATTTCGCACTTGTTCTAGTTTCATGCAACGCCTACACTGACGCTACAGTCTTTTTCATGCCTTCCGATATCTTCACGAGTCGTTGAGCTCTGCCGCTGCCTTTCGCAACGATTGACCTTGCCGCTGGAAGAAGCAATATGTTCATACTCAACCCGCTTTCCACACCTGTCACTTTGCTTGCGGGGTAATGTCTCGGCCGCGTGCAGGATCTTGGCCGCGTGTAGCATATCGGTCGGTTATCGAACGTCCTTCAAGGATTGGCCACTGGTGGTGCCACCCAAGGTGCAGTATAAGCAGCCGGGTGTGTGGTCTGTGAGCGCGAGGTGTAGCGTGGTTGCGGAAGCTTACGCACAGCGTCTGCATATGTGAACGGTGCTGCTACAGGCTGCATCTCTTGCGAACAGGTGACAGGAGGAGCCACAGGCTGCGCTGCATATGTTAGGGGTGCGGCCACAGGCTGCATGTCTGGCGGATAGGCGACAGGAGGGCCTACCGGCTGCGTGACACACTGGCAGTGAACGTGGCTGGATAGAGGCGGCTCGTGGTGCACAAGAGGAACAGCTTGGGCAACCTCTTCCGAAATAGCTGTGCGAAGCGGGGCAGGTAGACGGGTGGTGGTCTCGTGAGTGAAGGGCACTAGGGAAAGTTGGCGGGCGACTTCCTCACGGACGAAGGCTCAAACTTGCTGAAGCAACGGTGAATTGTCAGGCAGGGTGTCGAAGCTGGACAGTGACTCACCACCATGCTGAGGCTGCCGAGTCAGAGTGCGTTGCTTCTTCAACTCGTCGTAGCTCTGACACAAGCTGACGACTTCGGAAACTGTGCTCGAATTTCTCGCCGAGAGCATTTGAAATGCGTCGTCGTCAATGCCCTTCAGCATGCGTTTGACCTTGTCAGATTCGGGCAAGGTGTTATTCGCACATCGACAAAGGTTGATGACGTCCTCAATATAGCTGGTCAAGGTCTCGCCAGTCTGCTGAGAGCGGACGCGCAAGCGCTGTTCTGCCCGCTGCTTGCGGACAGCCGGCCGACCGAACACTTCAGCACATGACGTCTTGACGCTCCATGTGGGGTTGTTGTGTTTGTGGTTGTTAAACCACAATTCGGCGACGCCAGTGAGATAAAATATGACGTGGCCCAGCTTGTCGGCTTTATCCCACTTATTGTTGGCGCTCACCAGTTCGTAATGCTCGAGCCACTCTTCGACGTCGGTCCCATCCGCACCGCTGAAGACCTTCGGGTCCCGTAGCCTAGGATGGCCAGGGCAGTTGAACTGGGGCGAAGGCGCCGATGTAGTGGCGTTGTCAGTCATGGCAGGCGGTAGCGTGCGGCTTCGCAGCTCCAGGGCGTAGTAACGGGGATTAACAGCACCTTCCACCAAATGTGAAGAGGTTTATTAGCCGTTAAAGACAGCGACGAGACAGCGTGAAGAACTGTCCAAGGATCGGCACAGTAACGAACCGAAGCACGAGCCGAGAGAGCCTGGCATTGGAGATGCTGCTTGCTGCAGGCACATCTTCTTCTTCACACACTGTATAAATTTTCATTTTATTGGCAAAAGCCATGTAAACATGCTAAATATTAATTTGTATCCTACTGGGTTTCTCGAACGTCTTAAACTGGCGTGTTTAGAACCTGAGCCTTTAGCTCAGCTAAACTGTTTCAGCCACCGATAATTGGTATCCTCTTGTATTTTCAGAAGATTGTGGTGAATGTACATAAATGCTAACTTTTTTTCCCCGATCCATTTATTGGTAGCTTTCTCAAAGCACGGTGAAATAGGCTTCTGCAGTTACTGACGGTTGCACAGAGAGGCACACAGGAAACAAAGTGTTGACTTTAAACGAAAGGTTCATTTTGCCTCTGTACAGTGTTATGGCTTGGTGCCACTTGGACAATCTGGGTGATTTCGGCAAAGTATGCCCTGCTTTGTTCTGTGTCCCCCAAATGCACTTGAAGCGGCGCCAGCGCTTTGTAAACCCTTGATGGCTGTACGCGAATCTTATCCAACCCCTTTGGACACTCCCGACAGGCTTGGATGGTTCCATGGCCTAGGAAGTGCTGTGTGCAATCGAGGCTGCTTGCTTTGTTCAGCGTGCTACAAGGCTTGGGAACCGGCTTCAGGCATGTTTCCAAAGCTCCGAGCCGTCTTCATGGTCTGCTTGGGAGCTAGCCGTCATATGCATCATCACTGGACCTAACTACATGGCTGGTTTACTCCCATGGCCAGGTCAAAGTGCTATGCTGTCTGGGGCTCTATTGTGTCCTAGGTGGACCTCTTCCTCGCTGCTGGACGAAACGGCTGGGTCTCTTCCCTCTTTCTTCTATTGGGATTATGACGGTGCTTGACTTTTACATGAAGAAGACATCTTGATTTGGAGCGTCGAGAGGCTCCAAATCAGCTTCTATCATCATCTTTCAAGAGCTTCCTTCATCACGTAAAAATACGATACTATCAATATTGTAGCAAAATGCTGCTTGCAGTAATGTAAATGCTGTAATTAAATGTTCCTGTTATCAGCTCCAGCTCCTCTGCAATACCAGTGGTGGGAAACCGCTATGCTGTCTGGGGCTCTATTGAGTCCTAGGTGGACCTCTTGCTCGCCGCTGGACGAAACGGCTGGGTCTCTTCCCTCTTTCTTCTATTGGAAATATGACGGTGCTTGACCTTTACATGAAGAAGACATCTTGATTTGGAGCGTCGAGAAGCTCCAGATCAGCTTCTATCATCATGTTTCAAGAGCTTCCTTCATCACGTAAAAATACGATACTATCAATATTGTAGCAAAATGCTGCTTGTGGTAATGTAAATACTGTAATTAAATGTTCCTGTTATCAGCTCCAGCTCCTCTGCAATACCAGTGGTGGGAAACCTGTGCCGATTGTGCCAATTTGCATTGGCTGGAAATAGCTGCGCCATACTGCTCCAAAAGGTTCTTTTTTCTTATCTGATTTGTGCTATTGCTGTGCCATAAGGTGGTTGTGAAACTGAGTCATGTTGACAGCACGCATCTTGAGTGGATATTACGTGATGGTCGCCATCTTGTACACTGGCGCTGTGGCTTTGCATTTGTGCTGCTGCAAAATCACGGAATCGGCCGATCAATTATTCTGGCTTCTGTGCGGTTATGGTGGTGCATTTTTTTATAACTATTGGCAAAGAACAAGGGTAATGTGGCGACTACCGAAAAGCGGGCCAGTATGACATATCATCGACAAAAAGTCTACTCCACTCTTTTATTAGCTGGGGACTACCTAAGAGCGCTCAGACCCAGATCACTACCGTCTCAAACATTGTACGGGGCCGTGTTGAGCATGCACTGCTTTGCAGAAATGTAAGCAGCTCCCTGTTACGGAGTTTAGTGTTGTGGTTCGCAGGTACCGAGACAGCAAGCGTAGCGCACGCTTTCATGAGGCGACAGCCCAAACGCGCCTCTGTCTGCTGCCAGGACCGTTGGAGCATCGCTTGCAGAAAGCTTGCATCGTCGCATTAACGCAACAGGGTTCTCGCCGCATTTGTGCAATCGACAGCGGACTGGGGGCAAATGGCTCGGCACGGTGTGTACGCCAAGTAGGTGAAGTGCTGCATGCAACTATGTAGTAAATGATCAGCCCGCTGCGGCCATACCGCGTCTCAAGAAAACTGTGTCAGTTTTCACCAAGTAGCACATCGCGGCACACATTTATCGCGAACAGCTGATTATGTCCATTTCGCCACAATGTCAGAGGCTGTGTTGGCTGTGTATCCCAGATTCCGCTGTAGTTTCGAAATGTTCTTCAATGTCACCTTTGAGTGCCGTCGGACGGTTGTGTGAGAATGCCAATAATTTTTCAACCTTGGCAAAAAGATAAAAAGGTGGCTTCGTGGTGGGCACTTTAGACAATAACTGCTGTATCGTTGTATTTATTCCTTCTTTAGTGGTCATGGCGCACATGAAGAAATACATATTGGTACTTCGTGTGGGGGGGGGGTGGGGAGAAGGGGCGCAAAGCCAGCTCCATAGTCTCATAATAGGGAGGGTGGTGCGAAGTCAGCCCCATACATTGACATGATGGGGAGGAGGGGGCTGCATTGAATCTTCACCCTCCCCTCCCCCCTGAATGGGAAGCCTGCACAAGCTTATATACTTGCTGGTTAATGCATACTATATTTATTGTGTAGTTAGCCATGTTCCCGGCAGGTTCTCGGCACGCATGTGTGTATTAGAAGGTTTTATTGTAACAAGCTTTGAATGTGGGTGTTTGTGTGCGCTGCTATGCACTACATGCTGCTAGCTTGTTGGTGCAATATCCTTCACTATTTTATGTCACCACTGCTGTACATAATCATAATTTTGTTCATCGTATTTGTGGGCTTGCTGCTTTTGTATAAATGGTTATGTTAACTTGGGGAACAATAAACTAAATTAAAGCTAAATTTTATTCCTCTGTGTGTGTCATTAATAAGATTCTTCATCTCCTGAGATAGTTTGCCAGTTACCCATCTTGTGACTGTACCTCCAGCTTCCATTGCACTCTCTTTGATAATTCTAGTACGATTATCGTTCATTGTATAAACGCTAATGGCAGTTATCTCGTTTAGTGCCTCGAATCTATTCTGAAGTGAAACTCGGAATTCCTGTACTTTTCCTCTCACTGCCATTTCATTCATTGGCTTCTTGCATATTAGTTCTTGTCTTTGCTTTTTTTAAATCTAGGTGAATACGAGCTCTTATCATTCTATGGTCACTGCATCTGATCTTGCCAACTAGTTCTACATGGGAAGTACGGACTGCTGGGCAAGTTGGTAATTTATTTTAACCGAGTTGCGCGAAAAAATTGAAATACGAAAGGAAGAAACCTGTAGACAGCGCACAACTTTATTGAAGAAAATAGACATATATATGCGGTTACAAGAACATACTCACGCACACAAGAGAACACCCTAAAAATACTTCTACATCCTGTACGATGCCTGGATGTGTACACAGAATGAGGTCTATGTAATTTTTTTTTTCGCCATTAGGACTTCGCTGCATCCACTTATGGTTAGCTCGTTTTCTGAAGAATGTATTCAAGATCCGTAAATTATTACGCTCTGCGAACTTTACTAATAACTCCCAAATGGCATTTTTGGAGCCGTTGCCATATTCCCCCATTGCATGGTCTCCAGCCTGTTTCTTGCCTACTTTGCCATTAAAGTCTCCCATCGAAATAGTATACTGTGTCTTTATTTATTGCAGACTTTATGTCTTCATAGAAGCGTTCTACTAAATGATCATTGTGGCTTGCTGTTGGCACATAGGCCTGTACCACCTCCATCTTGTACCTTTTGTTAAACTTAAAATGAAAGCCTCAAATGCAACCAACAAAATAGAGCTAGTGGAGCTTTCGAAGTTAATAAGTAGGCGTAAGGTAGCCGGTATAGGAAGGTATAGCATGGAAAGAATTCAGCAGGCTGTAAAAAGCGGCAGAAGCCTGGAAGCTGCAAAGGCAGACTTGTGCATAGGTAAAAATTGAATATATGCATTGAGGAACAAGGAAGGCAATGTCATAACCAATATAGATAGGATAGTCAAGGTGGCGGAGGAGTTCTACAGACAGCTGTACAAAAGCCAAAATAACAAACAATTAGGATGATATTGTGAGAAACAATAGGCCAGAGAAATTCAACATCTTACCAGTAACGACAAGGAAGTAAGGAAAGCCTCCTAGAAGGAATCGGGGGCCAGACAGCTGCGCATATTGCGCATTTTTCATACATTTCCGTTTTCTTGTACCAAGCTGCTCCAAAAGTATAAAAATCGCGAAAATTGAGCCGATTCAAAACAGCCTCAAAAGCTAGAATTTTGATGCCAACCTCGGTTCCAGCGGGGGGAAAAGGCCAAGTTGACAAATAACACTTGCCCAAGCGCGTTTTTTTACTTTGCAATTTTCTGGTGCTATTATGGTGATATTATGGTGGCGCCATAATATCATATAAACTGTTGTAAAGATGCGTAACCCGGCAAAAATGTGCTACCCCGCATCGAGCGTGATGCTTCTACTAGCTACGTTGTGTGTTCTGTTACCACTGCTGCCTAGCAAAAACCAGAGTCAAGTGGCAAATGTTAGCGGGGTTGACTCTTGGGTTTTTTGTTGTGCGGTGCAGGTTCCTCCGGTAGCTGCGACTTTCATGTCAACGCTGCCGCGTTCGGTCGCATGCGCGTTTGCCGCGAGTGAGTAACTGTAAACGTGGAGCCATTTTCCTGCATGCTTCGCGTCTCCTGGATGCTCTAGCATGTGCGCATTCATTCTCAAGATGGATTTTGTAAGCGACACAACCTGTGCAACCCATTCCCAGTTTGCACCCAATAGTTCAGCTTTACGTTTGATCAGTGTTTCGCTCGGCGGCCATTCCGCAGTGTGGCCAGTGTACTTAGTGTTCTTTCTTCTTTTTTTTTTTTTTGCTATAAAGCCGGCCTTTGTGTGTTTGCCAGTTCGTTTGTGTGGACACAAATTCTTTAGCTGCTTTGCGCGGTGCGGGCCCTTTCAAGCCTGACCACACGTAAATTTTGCAACCCATCAGCGCATGGCTCTGACGCAGCGTTGCGCCTTCTTTTTATGGAGAGAGAGAGCGGACCGCAGCTTCGCATAGCCACGTGCCCCTTTCCACACAGAGAGGACGTGGCGCCCCATCTAAAAGTCACGCGCTGCAAGGGTATATTTGATCAGGCTTTTACGTGAATTGCGGCGCGGGTGGCAACGGCAAGTTAATGTATTATCGGAAGTTCCACATCAACGGTGATGACCTATGATATTAAAGAATATAGAACAGGCCAGCGCAGGCTGTATTAACAACGTGCCGTTGCTTCTGTGGAGAGGCGTTATCAGTGTCATTTGCTTATTACTTAGTGCTATACGCACACTCTTTAAGAGATAGGCCGTGCATCGAGCTTTATTGGCTATCACGCTGCACTCTTGAAGGTGGTCCCGCACGAGGTGGCTGTGAACAGCGATGCTGTACGCTTTTGTTGTCTGTCAAAAGCTCGCAGTACAGTTGATGCTATCATGTCAGGCTTTTCTTTAAGCGCAGGCCCATTGTTACGTAACTACAACTCTTGTGAAATCACAATTTTTGAATTTGTCTGACTTTGATGCATTTTTCTTTTTAAATGTTTCCAAACCTAGTTTTCAACAAAGCCTTTTTCAAATAGTATTTCTTATGTTTGTTATGAAGGCTACATAGGTCTCATGGTATGTGAAAAAGTAGTGCAGTGCACACCTGGCAATAATCTGTTCAAAAACTTCCTTCAAAATCTGTTTCAGTGTTATGTGTATTTTTGGTGAATTAAAATATGCACTGGTGCCCCCATGTTACTAAAAATTTGTATTTTAAAGCTCTCAAAACAACATAACAAAAATACCGCTAACTGCTCCGAAGCAAGGTTTTTCTGCTCCAAAATTGAACTTTTGCTGCTCCAAAAACTGCTCCCAATTCAGACTCGGCCATATCACTTCTGAGGAATGCAAAGCCGCTGGTGCAAATAAGGTAAAAACGGACCTTCCTGAAAGATGGTGGAGAAATTGTGTTAGAAAAATTGTCCACACTTTATACGATGCGTCTTTTGATGGGAAGGTACCGGAATCTTGGAAAAGGCCAACATAGTCTTAATCCATAAGAATGAAGATGCCATGGGCTTGAAAAATTGCAGGCCGCTCGGCTTACTGTCCATTCTTTACAAACTATTTACAATAATAATAGCTAATTGAATTACAACGACATTAGAGTTCAATCATCCAAAGGACTGAGCAGGATTTCGTACAGGCTACTCCAGAATAGACCATGTTCATACTATCGATCGGATAATAGAAAAAGGCACGGGAAATACGCAGCCCCTATGCATAGCTTTCATAGAAGGCGTTTGACTCAATCGAGACATCAGCAGTAATGCAGGCACTATGGAATCGGGGCATCAACGAACCGCACATAAACATACAAAAAAAAATCTACAGTGGAAAAAACGAAAATAAATTTAGAAGGAAAACTATTAACTATGGGTATCTTTATGGACCTCACAAAAGCTTTGTATCTAGTAACCCACGACATATTGCTGCGAAAACTTGACAAGTATGGCATTCGTGGAGCACCATTAAACCTCATTAGCATCTATCTCACAAACCGGCAACAATATGAAGTTGTGAATTATACGACATCATCCCAAATGACAACTAACAGAGGAATTTCCCTGGGTTCCGTTTTAGGCCCTTTTCTTTTCCTAGCATGCATAAATGATTTACCCAACTATATCTTAGAAGACTGCATTTCATACGTGGACGATACCAATATCTTTCTCACAGCTGAAATGGAAACCGTGCTTTACAAGAAAGGTAACGATATCCTGCTAAACCTATCTAACTGGCTCCAAGGAAATCATCTATTTGCAAACACAACAAAATGTAACTATATAATATTCACTGCAAAAAACACTCTACTAATGAACACTACATTGTTGAATTTCAATAGCCTTCTTTTGAAACGAGTTAATCGCACGAAGTTGCTCGGTGTCCATCTCGACAGTCAGTTAAACAAGCATAAACACATACATGAAACAACACTGTCTATTCATAAAAAAATACCGATATTGTATAAACTGCATTACATATTTCCTTTGCACCCCCTTCGCACACTCTATATCAGTTTCATACATTCACACATTACATACGCCATTCCAATACATGGACTCGCATACCCCACCACTTTATTGTCACGTATTGCAACACAGAACACAGCGCTTCAAGCTATTTTCTTTTTAAAACAAACTGATTCAATTACATTTGCATACTCATTACTTAACATTCTTCCTGTGAAATGCTACATTGATTATCATGTTCTCATAGTGCTGTGTAAAATCATGCATAAAATTATACTGTGTCCTGTAAAAGTTAGTTACCAAAACACCCCATATTCAATACGATCAGTTACCTCCAGTATTTTAACAATTCCGAAGTATCGCAAGAATTATGAATCATTTACATTCACACATACCGCATCACATCTTTGGAACAAACTACCAAAAGACCTAACAAGATGCCAGTCATTTACCTGTTATAAATTTCACTTAAATTGGTTCATGCTATCTTGTATGAATTCTATCCCCGTCACACTAGTTCGTTGCATGCTCTAGCATTTGTATAACTGGATACGACATAAGGGCCCCCATCACAACTCCTTTGCGAGTTATGAGGCTCTGTCCTTATAACAAAACTGATGTACATATCTCCTTGTGAATAATAAATGTATTGAATTGAATTGATTGAATTCGGTCCACAGCCACCATAGTTTTCCATAAAGGAAGTGACAGAATCCCAAATAAAGAAGGGTGTAAGGCAAGGAGACACGAACTCTCCAATGCTGTTCACCGCGTTTTTACAGGTTTTCAGAGCCCTATATTAGGAAGAGATTGGGATAAGAGTTAATGGGGAGTATCCTAATGAAGAGTATCTGATAACATTGCCTTGATGAGTAACTCAATCGAGGAATTACAGCTCATGATTACTGAACTGGAAACGGAAAGCACAAGCGTAGGTTTGAAAATTAATGTGCACAAAACTAATGTGCAACAGTCTCAGCAGAAAACAGCACTGCGATACGTGAACAGACGCTGAAAGTTGTAAAGAAATATGTCTACTTAGGACAGGCAGTAACCGTTGAGCCGAACCATGAGAGTGAAACAACTAGAAGAATAAGGATGGGGTGGATCACATTCATAAAGCATTCTCAAATCATGAATGATAACTTGCCACTAACGCTGAAGAGGAAACAATATAACAGCTGCATCTTGCCAGTACTTGCCAATGGAGCAGAAATATGGAGGCTTGCAAAGAGGGTTCAGCTTAAATTGAGGACGACGCAGCAGGCGATAGAAAGGATAATGGTACGTGTGACCGTGAGGGACAAGAAGAGAGCAGAGTGGGTCAGGGAACGAATCTGGTTTAAGGATATTAATGTTGTAATCAAGAAGAAATGGACAAGGGCTGGGCACGTAGCACATAGGCAGGATAACTGTTGGCCATTAAGGGTAACTGACTAAATTCCTAGAGCAGGCAAACGCACAAAGGGGGGACAGAAAGTTAGGATGTCCCATAAGATAAAAAAGTTCACAGGCATAACGTGGCAACGGAAAGCACAAGACCGGGTTGATTGGCGGATAATGGGAGAGGCCTTTGCCCTGCAGTGGGTGTAGTCAGGCTGATGATGTGTGTGTCATGGAAAGCCTGTGCGTACTCCTAACACAGAGATAGCTGCTTCAAAAGTAGATTTTGCATGTTCCAATGGCTGCTCCAAAATGCTGGAAGGCATTCCCACCACTGCAGTACTTTCAAGGCCTGCGCCCTCTCTGGTGACGTCAGCGACTGCCGTCCTACTCTGTCGTTCCCCACTTCGCCAATCTAGCCTGTTCCTCATATTGGCCCTTCTGGCTCGTCTCCTCCTGATGACACTTCTCTTTTCTTGCTGCTTGCGGCGCCTCTGTCCTGTTTTTCTTGTTCCACTTTTGCGGCATGCAGGCCTCGACATGCCAAATAAGTGTTGTGTGCCCATGTGTACAAGTAACTACAAGACAGAAAACAAAATGCAAGCGTACTCATCTCCAAAGAATGAAATGAACTACAAGGAAAGGATCACTGCGATTCCTTGACGGAATTTCGTACCTACTGCCAACAACAAGGTATGAAGTAAATTTTCACTACTGCTACTACAAAGGTGCGATTGATGAGGTAGCCATCACAAGCGTTATCTTATTCGATTTTACCGCAAGGGCAATCCTGTGCTCGACATGTTTGCTGTAATTTATGTATACGCCTTGCACTTCCACGCATCGTGCCTTGAGCATACATCATCGTACACCGATCCCCGGACAGGAAATGTGCTAGAGGTTTCCCTAAAAGTGTTGCTTGTGCCTTGAACCAGTGGCATCTCAATTACCTGGCTGCCCTTCGTATCTAACGAAACAAGATGCCCTCCCAACAAGGAAATCTTCATATGCCAAGAAAGCGCACAGGAAGGTCTTGCTCATGCTATTTGAGTTTGCAGCCTTATAAACAAAGGCAGAGCAAATTTTGTCTTTTCCAGTAGTAATGGAGTGCTTATAAGAGAAATGCATTCCATATTAATGGACCGATATTTAGCAAGGGTGGCTTGTTGGCCTTGTTGGTTTAGCAAGGTAAGCGCGGACGGGACAAAGAGAACAGGCACGAGTGCCAACTTTCTACAATGATTTATTGGAAGCCGGATCACAGGATGTGTACATGAAAGGGCGTACACTCATGCATGCGCAAATGTGATGGCATAATGATTTTTAGTATAACTGTCGTTAAAACGCCCGAAGAAACGCAAAGGAACAGAGGATAAACTTTCTTCGTGTGCTTCAAGGACAGATAGACCATGCATATCCAACTAGCCCAACTTTTGATCCTGATGATAATTCTTTATTATATAAAGATGGGGCGCTAACACAGTCTAGCCCTAGCTTGTGTATAGTAGCTGATTCAACTGCGTGGTTTGATCATTGCGTGTTCTCTACAGACCCTCCTAACCCGCCTTATTGGTCTGGTAGTTAAGGTACTCGGCTGCTGTCCCGCAGATTGCGCGATTGAGTCCCGGTTTTGGGGGCCGCATTTTCGATGGAAGCAAAAATGCTTGAGACCTGTCTGCTTAGATTCAGGTGCACGTTAAATAACCCCAGAAGGCTGAAATTTCCGGAGACGTCCGCTCCGGAAATTTCCACACCGGACTCATATGATGGTTTTGGGATTTTAACCCCAACAAAAGAACAAATACAGACTGACTTGCTAGATTCTGTGCTGAATGGTTGTGCTGCCCGCGATCTCAAATGTCAATGTAGCTTGCCGATGGGCGCAGTTCGTGATCTCCTGACGTCGTGTAGCCCTCGCTGAGTGGTTCCTTGTCCTCAGACTCCTTTGACCATGTCCCCTGTCTTTCCTATCTCTTCTTTTGTTGCTACTGTGTGGCAAGTGCTCAGACTTCTTTATCTTTTTACTGTTCTTTTTATCCACCTTTTCCCATCCCCTACAAGGCACTGCACAGTGTTGCCAAATCGGCAGACAGAAATAAATGCCCCTTTTACCTTCTTTAAGAGCCAGGCATTCATTCATTACGCTTTTTGTGTTTAAACCCCTCTAAATATGTAAAATAAAAGTGTGTTCTTTTTAAACAAGAAGCCTCACAAGCGTTCTTCTTCTCTGGTGCCTGGTTGCAGCTCGTACCCCCTCTTCGGTCATATGAAGGCCCAGCCAACGTTACTAGCACGCAAGGCCTAACCGTCCGCAACTGCATCGCTGTGTGGAAAGGAGCTGCAGTGCCCCCACCTACCCTGGCACCTGTCCAAAAAGACAGCGGGCATGGTTCTCCGGTCATGCCGCTACATCTCTTCTAGTTCACTATAATATGGGTCGTACTTTGCAACTGCTGAAATAAATAGTCAACCTTGGCCAAAATCACAACCACACAGAAGAAGAAAACGCATACACAGGACAGGTGCTGCCTACGCAACAGCCAGACACTCCTCAGTTGTTGAGTACTTGGCCTCGGCAAGTGTTAAAAGTTTTGCTAGTGTAGGCAACTAGGTATACTATCTCTGCACCATTGTGGCACTGGACAAAAACAGCAACTAGGCCCACATAGCAAGAACGGATGGAGTTTGTAAACGCTGCCGTAATTTGATGAACGACGTTTCTTGCATTTCACCCCACAACATCTTCCTTTGTGAATCGGTTAAGTGGAGAGGCGATCTGCGCAAAGTCTGCTACGAATCGCTGGTAGTAGACACAGAGACCCAGGAAACCTGAAAGCCTTCTTATATTTAGGCCTTGCAAACTTTGCGACGACTGCAGTTTTATCTGGGCAAGGCCTGATTCCTGGGAGATGTCCCAGGAATCAATTTTACAGTGAGAACTGTTATGAGACCACAACGAAGGTCGTGTGCGCCGTAGTAGTTCGCCACCGCCGTTGTCCGTCACCCCTATCGCACGAAATAAAATTTGTGAAGAAAAACACCAAGGACACAGTGGAATTCTAATCCAGGTCTCCTGCATGGCATTCCAGTATTCTATCTCAGAGCCACGTCGGCGCTTGAAACTCTGTCGCAAACTTGCCTTAGCCCTTTTAGTCGCACTGTGTACAAATCTACACGCCAACTTCAATGGCACGTCACACCCCATGTGTTTTCATCAAAATGGCCTGAAACTTAGTGCGCACATTCGTGCAGGCCTCCTGAGGGGACAACTGGCGATCATTTAACTTGTTTATGCTGTGCATTGCTAAAGAGGATCATTTTGCTGTATACACAACCATGTTCGACGTAACTCGATCCACAACCAACGTGAACAGGATTATTTTCTTCGCTGAAAACATATACAACCAAAAAACTAACTGTGCATGCATTTTGGGCCTAATAGTGAATTATTTTTACATAAGTATTGAAGCTCACTGGGGGGGGGTGGATATTTAGATTAGTCACACACTCATTAAGTTTAACTACTAGAACTCGTACAAAACAACGCTTTTCCTCACTTTCTTGCTTTGAATGTAATACTGATTGTCCTGGAATTATGCCATGCAAATTTGATGCATTTCTGACAGTGCATCATAATTAGGGATTGAAGGGATTAGGCAGGTGGCTTGATGTCGGAAAAGAATTGTGTCAGTATGAGTAATAAAGCGTTTTAAAACAGCAAAGGAACAACCAGGTGAATTGTGTAATGAGGGGGTCGTCCAATGCTCCAACCCATCACAAAAGCTTCTTCTTGTTCACCTATTCAATGTGGTGCATACCCACTTCACGCATAATTCTTCATTGTCGTCGGCCAATGCATAAAAGATTTGCACAGAAATCCTTGCAAGTGTGTAGCCGATGCCACACTTCTCTGAATAATGGCAAAGGATAGCATTCTGAGTGCCTGCCTACTACACAAAAATTATAATGGCTTAGTGGGTACCTTCAAGTGTGTTTGTAGCAGTTACCCCTAGGAGTGTTCAGAAAAGGCTCTGAAAGGCAGCTCTTCAAGCTTGTGCTGTGACTGTGCTGCACAGTTTTTTCAAAGCCAAAGTGCCATTTCTCCAGTTTTTGGTGCGATTCCCACGGACCATATGGCTTGAAGAACAGACAGCAGCCGTTTCAGGCATTCATCAAACGTGGCCAAAAGAGCAGTTGCGTCTTCGAGGTACACAGGGCATGTTTCCTGTGTTAGACCGGACAAAATGAGCCTTTGAAACGTTGCTCAGGCCGAGCATATACTGAAAGGGGGGGACTTTTGAATTCGTATAGCTCGTCTGATGTCAAATATGTGGTGTTTTTTCGGTCCTGCTCATCCACTTATATTTGCGAGTATCAACTTTTAAGGTCCATTGATGAGGAAGTGTGCATGCCGTATAGCCTGTCCAAGAAGTCGTCAACCCGTGGCAGCAAACAAATGCTTTCTTTCGTAATGTTGTTAAGCTTGTGGTAATCAATGCAGAAACGCACCAGCTGCCTTCTTTTTTTTTTTCTGGAGTCCCACCGGTGAGGCCCAAGGGCCTTCTGATAGATTATATTATCGTGTAGCATATTCTTGACCCTCTGCTGCATTACCTCACATTCTTTTTGAGCAATGCGACATGGGTTCTGTCAGATCGGTTTTGCTGTTTCTTCTGTGATTATACCATGTTTAGTCAGAGGCGCTTGATCCACTCGTGACTTCAAGGAAAAGCAGTCTTTGAACTGGTCAAGACAGCGTATTCAAGTCGGTATTAAACTCGTACAAATGTCGACTGGTGGTGGATGGGCTAAATCAAAGTGCATAAGGACATATTAAGCAATCAATACATCTTTACATTTGGATTACTTGTTCAGGTTTCTCAATGTTTGCATAGCATAACTACTCGTTGATGGCAGCCGGACCTCTCAAAAAGCTTAAGCTCATCACCTGACTTCACGTAGCTTTGAGAAGCTGTCTTCATGATGACGTATCCCTTGAAGCTACCTTTTTATCATTACATTGATCAAAAGGCTCGTGCATCGTTGCATCGCACCTACGGCCACAAGCGAAACAAGATAATGCACATACTGCAAGCATGCCGCAAACAAATGGCACTTGTGCCATGAAACCGAGCGAGAGGGAGAGACGGTGAAAAAGAAATGAAAAAGGTAGCCAGCGTGCTACAACAGGGAGAGAGAGAGAAAAGGGTGCCTATGTCATTGAAGTGAGGCCCCACCCTGCACGGATTTGTTGTGAAAAGTCTCACCCATTTGACAGGGTGGTGACATCTTCCACACTGCAGCTGCTAGTAGCAGTCGGATTTGGCGGGCAACCCAGTTGCTATACATAGTTGGCGTTAAATTTTGCGGGCCGCTATGTAGATTCCCACTTGCGGGTCAGCGGCTGTGATATGCCTGTGAAAAAATTGATTAGCATGCCTAGCTAGCATACAGCACTCTCAAAAACATGAAAGCTGGTATTTTCAACATAGTAACTGCAATGCCGCGAGCCTTCGCGGCTGTTTCACTGGGGATTTCTCACATGCACGTGAGTTATGTGATTACACACGACGAGTTCGTGTTTTGCCGTAAGCTGCTTGCCTTTCTTTCATGGCCGTACCATCCAAAGATTTGTTCTTATAGCATTGCGTGTGTGTGCATGCAGGTAACATGCATGTTGTCTTCGCAGAATGCTTCCGTTCTTCTAAGGAAGGGCTGATAATAATGAAAACCGTGGCTTTCGTTCTACGCAATCCAACTTCACAGATAATTTTAGTATTTCATTATTTCTGCTTGGGGCATTTTCATGTGTGCCAGCCAGCGGTAAAATATTCCAGGGCTGTCCACAACTAGTCTTGATTAATATAGGTTATTTTGAACATTACATGTAGACTGAGTCGAATAAAAGAGCCTGCAAGTTCAAATACGAGTTATTTAATTCAGAAGTAATGAAAGGATACATGAACATACGTAGCAGCTCTGAAATAGCATATTTACAAATCTCTTATTCATTTGTGATGCTTTTTTTCTTAAGGATAGGCTTACAAGACTTGTGCTTTATTCCTAGCCCTGTGGAACTACAGCAGCTTTAAGATATAAATCCAGACGTAGTCAGTGCAATGCAGGCCCCATCTACCTCGCCGCTTGCAAGTGAGTACATGAAGTTTTGTATAAGTGAATATTGAACTTGTGGTTTAATAAAATGCAACTACACAACATTTGTTGCGTGTGGCATAATCAATCAATCTTTGTCATGGAAAATTGTTCTGCTGCGCTATCAGAAATACCTTTTTGTCTTGAATCACCAAAAAGCCCCATTAGCCACCTACATGTCAGTGCATATGTATTTCAAAAACCACCAGCTAATATAAAAGCAACTATGAATTCACACTTAATACAAATGCCTGTCATTTTGCCTGTCATCTTTCCTGTCGTTTCTCTCTTTTAATCTTGCCTGTCATCTTCTCACTACTTTTTACTTCCTTCCTTCAGGCGGCAAGGGTTAACCTTGTGTATGTGCCCTCTCTTGGTCACATAATAGTGTTGGGTTATAGTGGCTTTGTACAGCTGGCGCTGGCATGCCTTTTTATAATTGCGCTGCCACGTCCCCATGTTGTGCTCCATGGTGGGTGGCTGGCATGGCTGCCGAATTTATAGATATTTTATGGCCCATTTTTCATTTTCCAAACTGTCTGATCGCCCTCCCCCTAAGAGGGGGCGCACCGAAGGAACACTGAATGTCTTTTTAAAACCCAAAGAAATCTTCCCGTGATTGCATGTGATTCACTGTGAAACACAAAACGCCAGAACAATCTCTCCATTTGTCGTATCAAAATGCCTCACCAATACTCTTAGTCTAGGTTATCAGGCTACACGCATGGCTAGTGGTGACCTTCTTTTCGAAGTCCAAAGCAAGGCCCAGCACAAAAATCTGTCAAAACTCGCCTCTTTCGGAACCACACCTGTATCTGTCACACCGCACCGTTCCTTAACAGTTCCCGAGGCGTAGTGTCTGATCAAGACCGAATTGACCTGACAGAAAGTGGGCATCTTGAGAGCTGGAACGAACTGCACGTAACGCATGTACAGAGAATAAAGATTAGGCGTGACAACAAAGAAACTTTAACAAAGCACCTCATTCTTACATTTTGCACAAGCACACTTCCAGAACATATCGAAACAGGCTACTTGAAAATAAAGGTTCGACCTTACATCCCCCACCCCCGACGTTGTTTTTAAGTGTCAGCGGTTCGGCCACGGCTCTCAGAGCTGTCGCGGCCGTCAAACCTGTGCAAAGTGTTGTTCACAGGAACACGCTACAGACAAATGTGAAGAAGCCACTACTCACTGCGTAAATTGCGATGGTGGACACCCCGCTTACTCTCGCACATGCCCTACATGGAAACATGAAAAAGAAGTACTCACACTGAAAGTAAATGAAAACTTCTCGTTTAGGGAGGCGCGCAAGCGTCTATCTTTGCAAGGTCCTTCGTTCAAGGAGGTGGCATGAAAGGGGCTGTGCCACCAAAATCCGGGGCGCCCGTACGTACCACACAAAGTGGACGGACGGCAGTGCCATTCACCCCCTCAGCGAAGGTAGCACAAGCTCTTCCGCCACAAAAAAGCTTGCAGGACACCGGAACTGAAGCCCCAAGACCTTCTGCTTTGACAGATAACCGCGAGCGGGCATCCAGCATCACCTCGTCCGAGGTGATGGACACAACAGCAAGTCCTACGGTGTCTCCGGCGCTGAAGGACAGGCGCGGCTCTTTGGAGCACGCCAGAAAGTCAAAAATCATTATCATGGGCTCTGACAAGGGCTCCTGACTTAATGCAATAGTACTTTTAGGACACACAGCACTCATTTACACTCATAATGAATACACAAATTATACAATGGAACGTCGGAGGACTGCTTAGAAATCTCGACGATATCCAAGAACTCTTACACAAACATTCTCCAAAAGTACTGTGTGTACAAGAGACACACTTAAATTCCAGGAACACCAATTTTCTGTGGCGTTATGTAATATTCAAAAAGAATCGCAATGACGCTGTAGCGTCATCTGGTGGGGTGGCTATTATAGTTGATCAGGCTATTGCATGTACACATTTACCACTACACATTTCTTGAGGCAGGGGCTGTTCGAGCAGTTCTTTTGAACAAGCTTGTCACCATCTGCTCTCTTTGCATACCTGCACTTTACTGCCTTGAAAAGCATGAATTTCAGTCCTTGATAGATTAACTACTTGAGCCTTATCTGGTTCTTGGAGACTTTAATGCACACAGTTGTTTATGCGGTGATTCTCGCTGCAGGTTGTCTAATTGAATATTTCCTTTTCTCATCCACCGCTTGTCTTTTGAATAGGATGCAACCAACATATTACAACCTGGCCAACAACACCTACTCGTCTATAGATCTCAGCATTACATCCACTTCACTCCTACCCCCTGCTCAAATGAAAAGTCATTAGTAATCCTTACAGAAGCGATCACTTTCCAATAATTCTGAGCATACCAATATATAATGCATGTCGGCCACAGATTCCCAAATGGTATTGGCAAGGCCGACTAGGAAGCGTTTCGAAAAACTACTCACCTAAGTTGGTCCAAGATACGTGGCTTAAGCATAGATGCAGCTATTGACTTCTTTACCGCTTTTTATAATTGATGCTGAAACAAAATGTATCCCACAAATGGGACTCTGCACAAAGCGACGAGCTCCTTGGTGGAATAGCGAGTGTCAAAATGCACGCAAAAAGCAAAATAAAGTGTGGAGGCTGCTTCGATACTCACCGACAGTCGAGAATTTTGACAGTTTCTAAGTCCTTAGGAAGAAGAGTGCACGGACAAGATAGAAGAGAGAGCTGGCAGAAATTTTCAACGGGTATTAATTCATATACAGATCAGGCGAGAGTCTGGAACATGGTTGGTAAAGTAGCAGGACGACAAGCACACTCACTTCCACTAGTGAACACTCAAGGCGACAGCTTGGAGGACCAGGCGAACTCCCTTGGGGTGCACTTAGAACAGGTCTCAAGCTTGTCGCACTATACTCAAGCATTTCAGCGACATAAACATTATACTGATGCCGTTTTGTCGAAGGATTTTCAAAAATTGCAGAACCTCTTACAAGACTGACACGGCCAGATGTACCCTTCATATGAACGGAACAACAACAAGCCTTCGTAGAGCTACGCAATCGACTGCAGACAGCTCTAGTGCTGGCACATTTTGACGACACTGCCGACACTGAGATTCACACGGACGCCAGCAACGTAGGAATCGGAGTCATTCTAGTTCAATGGCAAGACGGCGCAAAGCGTGTGATCGCTTACGCGAGCTGCAGTCTCGCAAAAGCAGAGGCTAACTACTCTACCACCGAAAAAGAGTGCCTAGCTGTCGTTTGGGTCATTAGCAAGTTTCGACCCTACCTATACGGCTGACCATTTCGAACGGTCAGTGACCATCGTTCGCTCTGCTGGCTTGACAATCTACGGGATCCATCAGGCCGCCTCGCCCGCTGAAGCCTTCGCCTTCAAGAGTACGACATAACGATGGTCTACCAATCAGGACAGAAGCATACAGATGCGGACTGCTTGTCTCGTGCTCCTATTTTCCCTCTGTTATCTGACACTGAACAAGATTTACCGTTTCTTGGCATCGTTGATGTAGTCCGGATGGCTGAGCTTCAACGTGAGGACACTGAGCTACTACCTGTCATCCAGCATCTTCAAGGAGAAGACGTTATCGTCCCACGCCTGCTCTCACGTGGTATAACATCGTATTGCCTGCGAAACAATGTTCTCTACAAGAGAAATCTTGAGAGCAGCTAAGAAACTTTTCTCCTCGCCGTTTCAACGGCACTGCGGGAGGAAGTTTTGCAGGCGTGCCACGACAATCCTTCTGCGGGTCACTTAGTCTTTGCTAGGACATTAGCGCGCATCCGACAAGAGTACTACTGGCCACAGCTGTATTCGTCCGTTCAGCGCTATGTCCGTAGAGCCCTGACTGTCATAGGCGTAAAGTTCCACCCGCAAAAGCCGCCGGCTTTTTCCAATCTTTAGATCCACCTCGAGCACCGTTTCAGCAAGTTGGAATGGATCTTCTTGGTCCATTCCCTACGTCATCGTCAGAAAATAAGTGGATAATCATTGCAACCGACCATCTGACTCGCTATGCAGAAACCAAAGCTGTGCCTAGTGGAACTGCAGTTGAAGTCGCCAGATCCTTCGTCCATGACATTGTTTTGCATCATGGCACACCTGCTGTTCTCATAACTGATCGCGGAGCAGCATTTGCGGCAGAGTTATTGCAACAAGTCACCAAGCTAACGCACACCAACCACCGGAAAACAGCAATTTATCATCCTCAAACGAACGACTTGACGGAGCGGTTAAACAAAACACTGACCGACATGCCATCTACGTATGATGATGTTGAGCACAAAGCATGGGATGAAATTTCGCCGTACGTCACGTTTGTTTATAATACCGCTGTGCAAGAGACCACAGACCTAACAACACTCGAGCATGTTTATGGCCCTAGCGTCACAACACCGTTAGACTCTATGCTCCCCGTAGACCAGGACACCAGCGGAAATGACAGTGTTGACGAATTCATTGAGAAAGCCGACGAAGCCCGCCAGCTTGCACGGAACTGCATTCGCACGCAGCAAGATATTGACGCTCACCGTTACAACCAAGGCCAAAGGAACGTCCACTATCAACCGGGTGACTATGTATGGGTGTGGACACCAGTTCGACTTCGTGGGCTTTCGGAGAAGCTATTGCAATGCTACTTTGGCCCTTACGAAGTTGTGCGCTGCCTCATTGACGTGAATTACCTGGTAGTTCCTCAAAGCTCGGATACCAGTTTAAACCGAAGACGTCCACGTCCAGAAGTAGTCCATGTAGTACGGATGAAACCGTACCACACCCGCGAGTTATGGAAAACAGAAAATAGAGCGCAAATTCACGAAACACGAGGCATGCAATGAATCTTTTTCTTTAGCTGAACTCTCCAGGTTCTGACCGAGTAGTGTATGAAATGTTAAAACATCTGCCATCCGAAACTCAAAAAGCCCTTTTCTCCCTGTATATTGAATGCTGTGTGGTTTTCGAGCAAAATCCCCTCAGCCTGGAAAGAAGCCATCGTTATTCCTACCCTAAAACGGGGCAAGGACTCGTCCTCTTTGTCAAGCTACAGGCCCATCACCTTAACTAGCTCTCTTTGCAGGGTTTTTGAAAACATGATAAACAGGCTACTCAAGCACTTCCTTGAGACAAGTAATCTACTTGACCTACACCAGTGCGGGTTTAGAGAAGCTAAATCCACTACTGACCACCTTGTCCATAACGAGGCACAAATTTGGGACGTTTTTGTTCATAACCAATTTTTTCTCTGTGTTCCTCGATATGGAAAGGGCCTATGACACTGCGTGGTGCTACGGCATCATCAGAGACCTGTCGCATTTAGGTGTTCGGGGAAGAATGTTGACTATAATTGAAAGTTACCTGTCCAATCGTACATTTCGTGTTCGAGTAGGTGCTGTTTTATTCCGAACGCTTGTCCAAGGAACAGAAGTGCCACAAGGTGATATACTGAGTTGCACACTTTTTATTGTGAAAATGATTTCCTTGCACCTATACATTCCTCGTAATATGTTTTGTTGCAGACATGTCGACGATGTACAGGTTGGTTTTGAATCCAACCTTTCCATGCGTGAACGACAAATACAGCTGAGTTTAAACAAGGTCTTACAATGGGCATACGAAAATGTTTTTAAATTGAACCCACAAAAGAGCACTTGCGTCTTATTCTCCTGAAAGAGGGGCGTTCCTCCAGATCCTGAGATTGATCTTTATGGTCAGCCTTTGTCAGTAAAGACCGTGCATAAATTCTTAGGCCTGATATTAGACGCAAAACCAACTTTCATACCCCACATAAAATATACAAAAAAGAAGTGTTTAAAACCATGAATGTTCTGAAAGTGTTGTCACGCACCACGTGGGGTAGTGACAGGAAGTGTCTACTCTATCTGTATAAAAGCCTCATTCGCACTCGCCTAGACTGCTGGGCTGTTGTCTATCAGTTTGCCAAACCAACTGCCGTGAAGATGCTAGACACCCTTCACCATCTTGCAATTCGTCTTTCTACAGGTGTTTTTCGCACGAGCCCTGTAGAAAGCCTCCACGCTGAATTGAGCGAGTGGTTGCTTCACCTGTAGAGGTCTTACAGAGCTTTTGTGTATTTTTTGAAAGTAAACTATGACAAGGAACACCCTGCACACTCTACAATTAACGATCTCTCCAGTTCAGCATTCTCGACAACCGTCCTTCTTTGAGGCAGCCCTACTCGTTGCGTGTAACAAGCCTAGCTCAGAAAATGGGCGTGCCATTTCTCAAACACCATCTGGCAGCCCCCGCTGTAAATCTCTCAAGTGCTTCTCAAGTGCCATCACTTGTGCATGATAAAGTTTCGTGTCTAAATATATACAGTATTTGTCACGTCTTGGATGATGTAATGGGCGATATTCGTGGATGGTTTATGGTTTAGCGATGAAAGCCTCTAGCGCTTCGCCCCACTCATCATTCACTCCGTGGATATGCTATGATTTTTTTTCCTGGTGGTAGCACACGATTGATCGCATGCTTCTTGCCTGCTGTGAAGGGTGACAGTGACTGCATCATTAATGCTGCACTCTGAGCAGTGAAATAAACTACCAGCTTATGTTACCGCAGGATGCCCGTGCATAGCGGACCGTGCCAATTAATACGCGGGTAAAAGCGAGTACCGATGCTGCTGTTTCTCATCGGATTAACTAATTACGGTTGAACATACAATTTGTATCAGTTTACTACAGCGAAATTAAGCTCTGACATGCATCTTATACGCAGCAGTTTGTTTCCGACGTGGGTGATGGTGTGGCTGGTTGGGACTGGCTTTCCTGTGCAGCATCATCGGTGCTGGCATTGTCTTCGGTCGTTGCTCTTACAGCGGGGACCGGCTTGAACATGTACAGATGTACAGCGAACTCATTATGACATCCGCAGTTCGTCATAATAACAGCAACTACCCGATTTCAGCAGATAAACTCGGCATTGCCTGCCAGCGAGTGCAGTCCGCTGTCCTCACCCTCCCGCGCATGATGTCATTAAGCCTCGACCAATCACAGGGGGGGGGGGGGCGAGATTCGCTAGTGTGGCCGCAGCACCTGTTACTTGTTTTCAGTAAAATAAAGTTGTTTGAGTTGGTTTATGCATATTTTGACTTGATTTTCGAGTTCCCCTCACGAAATTATGTATCATGACACTATAACCTCGATATTTTGAAAAAGTGTTGCAGTTTCCCGTCAAGGCCTCACTACACATACCCATTTCAGCGTGTCAGCGCATGGCTTTTTAATGCTGCACCACGCCCTGTCTCTTTGGAGAGAGAGAGATGGAGGGAGTGTGAGTTCCCACAGCACAGCATGGCCCCTTCGCAGAAAGTCATTCTAGCTTTTTCTCAGAGTCTCTCGTAAAGAAAAAAAAAGAAACGAATATGAAAAAATGCTAGGATCGAGGCAATCTAAAAGCAGTAGGTACTCGGGTGTTAGAACCACATTTTTGTTGCTCTTCATTATCAAGAATAATAATAATAATCATAAGTACACTAGTGCTAACAGCATCGTTAGAAATGCTGATCGAAAGTTGTCCACTACTATCTGGCAAAAGGCAAAATTATTTGACACTTCACTGATCTGTGTAGTTTATGAGCATGCACATCACACACTCAGTGCCTAGAAAAAATGTATGGCTGTAGTCCTGTAAAGATGTCCTGTTCGGTTTATGGCCCAGAGCGCGTATTCAGAAAAATGTTTTATACTAGAAGTGTTCGAGAATAGTTTGGGATGCTGAACATGCTAAGTTGTTAATTAGTAACAAGAACAGCAAACTGAAGCGAAGCATTGTGAGTTTGCCCCATGAGATTAATGGTAGGTGTCACCTAATTTTGACTTTTTAGGACTGTGTAGCTTATGGTCAACAAAGTAGCCACTGTGAGAGTTAATTATGTTTTGGATGAACACTTTGTTTGGGTAGAAAAGTGGTCGTGGTAGCCAGCACTGCTGAGAATAGGGATATGAGAAAACTGAAGAAGGGAAGAGTGGTACGCCATTGGCTTCTCGAGTCGTACGTACGGCACTAGCACTATTTAGCGCGTGCACTTATTCGTGTTGGCACACCAATACATTGGGATGCTCCTGTGCCGGTGTCTTTTGCATATAAAAGCAGCAGCACGTACCGAAGAGCGCCTGCATAGATGCATTATTATTACACCTGCGTAGGTACTCGCGAGTATGTCCAAAATTGTATGCCTTATCGTATATGTTGAAGTTATTTTGGTGTGCGTGTGTTTGTGTGTGCGTGTGCATGTGCATGCGCTAAATGCATGCCATACTTTATTGGGGCAGGGCGAGCTGGAGAGGTTAAATATTTGATGACTTCCGATACTTAGCCAAAGCCCAATTATGTTTTAAGGTACTATCAACAGCAAAAGTTTGCGGGATGTTTGATGCACAACAAATGGGAGTTTCGGCTATATCAGTGCTTAGTACTTGTAATCAAGTTGGTGATTGCATAGGTCGCAATTACAAATGCAGTATGAAACATTTATTTTGAAATTACATTCACAGGCAAAACGGGGATTAAGCCTTATTGAACATTTTGCGTCCCGTGAACTTTTGCTGTAGGTAGTACAAACATTTAATATAGTACTTACAAATGAAGCCTTGGTGCATGTATTTACAATAGTCTACACGTCAGTAAGTAGCAGGCCTTTAGATGATCTACACAACAGTCTTTAGGCGGTGTGAGTAATGTAGTCTTTACACAGTAATTAAAAGGAGGCTTTTAGGTGGTGTACATAATATAATCTATGTAAAATAGTAAGAGATAATTCTTCAGACAGTTTACACAATAAAGTCTTTATACAATAGTTAGAAGGATGCCTTCAGATGTCTATATAAGGTAGTAAAAAGGAAGCCTTTCGATTATCTATTAACAATTGCTACTACACCGCAGATGCTTGTAGATGGTTACGAATGTTAACGAATGCTTACTAGGTGGTCTACTGAATGCTACCAGCCATATTTTAAGGGAAACGATGTACACAGTTGTGTACTAAGGGTTAATTGCTTGTGGTAATTAGGATGAGTAAGTGCCTTATGACTTAGGCAAATTCTTTGTGGAAGAAACTGCGATGGCTGTTGGTGGAGCCGACATTTTCCCTTGAGATAGTATAAGGCTTAGAAAGCATGATGGGGAACATCATTTTAGGTTTGCATTTCTGATGCAGTTTATTATTATCACATCTATTTCATGTGCAGCGCCGGTCGTTCCGGTGGTCTATTGAGCAGATGGCCGGTCTGTGGCCGGCAAACATAGAGGAAGAACAGGAGCCTAGTCTTCTACAACCTGCAAGGTAACCTGTTTGTGCTTCTTTTTTTTTTCTGTATTCATATAAAGGGCCCTGAAGTGGTTTCTCTTATAACTTGCATTAGCACCTAAGCTTAGGCAAAACAACTTGCCCTGCTCGAGATCCCTCCTTCACAACTCTACTGAGTGGTTAGGCCGAAGCTCCGCCCCGCCGCGGTGGTTTAGTGGCTAAGGTACTCGGCTGCTGACCCGCAGGGCGCGGGTTCGAATCCCGGCTGCGGCGGCTGCATTTCCGATGGAGGCGGAAATGTTGTAGGCCCGTGTGCTCAGATTTGGGTGCACGTTAAAGAACCCCAGGTGGTCTAAATTTCCGGAGCCCTCCACTACGGCGTCTCTCATAATCATATAGTGGTTTTGGGACGTTAAACACCATATATCATTAGGCCGAAGCTCCACCTTCTGGAGTCTGTTGCTGATGCTCCATGCTTCTCATGTTGATGTTTCTTATACCAAGTTGAGCCACATACCTAGCGGCATGTTTTTCTTTCTGCTTTTTTGCTATGCAAGTGCTAACCTTTGCACAGTGCCAAGTCAATCAGTCATCTGAAGCAGTTCCGCAATCGACTCAGTGGGTTCATAAAAATCGTCAATGTTTTGTGCTCTCCGTAAAGAAAAGTCACTAAAAAGAAGTTCAGGAGACCTCGGCCTATCGGGATTGTTTGTTTGTTACCACATTGCACAATGCTCTCACCAGTTTCCTGCCTCTTTGCTGAGAATTGAATCCACGTGCTTAGCAGAGTAACACTTCACTTGCTGCTACAGGCAACAGTGACGGCTGTGTGGTCATGTCCAGTCGACAATGGGATGTGGAAACAAGAGTCCTCTAAACAGGGGTGGAAGTGCTGCCCTATCCTCCTCCAAAGGTCATTGTTGTGCCCAAACTGCTCTCAAGCCGTCCTTGGTCTTTTCGTTAGCCGCTCTTATATGCGACGTTCATGTTCTCTGGCTGGCCTAAGCGAACTGCTGTCATCGTTCTCACCTGATTCACTTTCTGGGATGTTAATAACCGTGTGAAAGAATCAAGCAGTGAATGTCATACATAGTTCGCATAGAGTTCCCTATAAATTTTAGACAACTCTATGCCTTGCTGGAGAACGTGACTGCAACACTGTGTTTTCCGTTTCATCGAAACTTATAGTTTCGGTATCGTCATGGCTGTGATCGTTCGAACAAAAGCTGTGAACATTGATTCTGGGGGTGTGGTCGATGGCGCACGCGTCATCTCGGCAGTTTTCAGATCAGTGCGAATGGCTCGTAAACTCTTTCATGTGCTGCGTTCTCAGCGTGAAGAGGCTGTGCGAAAAAAGCATCTCTCCTTGGTAGGGCGTTTTGTAGAGTAACGGGATATCGAATCCAAACGAGTTAGCTGCTATTCTTACTTTGTATAACATTCCGATTTGTTGCTATCACATTCATTGCTGAACCCTTGTGGTGATATTTTTATAACTTGATGGCAACATTTAGAAAAAGAAAGGACGGTAACTGTGTTCAAAAGAAAGGTGTGGTGTGCGGTTCTCGGAATAGCCTAGCAAAGACAGGTGCTCAGAAGTGCTCATCGAGCACTTGCACGCGTGTATTTTGTTCATTTCGCCGCTGTGCTTTATACGGCGCTTATCAACTCTCCTAATGATGGTCACACATTGAGGCTAAAAATATTATAAGAAGTGACACCAGCAACTATTCTTTGAATTTGATCTCGCATAAATACAAAATGCTGGTCTAAAAATAATATTGGGCATGAGGCGCACCACTGGAGTCACGGGCACTGCAAGTGCTGGGACGTGCAAGGTTGTATCACGTCATCTCGCCTTGTTCTGGTGAGGGAAAGCTGGCAGTTGGATGCATTGTTTTTACCGTGACTTCGTAGTGTATTTATTTTTGAACAGCTTTGTTTTTCTCTGGCTTCATGTGTGCGTGCTTCTACAGACTACACAATCCGAAAAGTTGCAGCAAAAGTTACCGGCGGCGTGCCCCAGTGCGCTACGTACGTGAAGGCGCTGTCACGGCCGCTGGCTGTGACACTGTCGCTTCTCTCTTTCTGTGTTGTTGTGGTTGTTGTTTCAAGTCTATGAGGTTAAAATGAGCATCAATTATGAATGCTCACATGAAAGCAGAACATTTCATTTTCTGCACGGAAGCCTCGTTCTCAATGAAAAATGAATGTGCAAACAGTCCTTTTATGTATACTTTCAAATAGGACGTGGGTGTGTACATATAGGGGACGCTGCTGTCATTACGTTCAAGAATGTGAGCCGTTGTCTGAATTGTCAGAGAGTCAAGACATAGCCCGCAAGTTTAGTGCATTTCCCTTTATTTTTGTTAATTTTATCTCTTACAATCTATTTCGTGACCAGTTGCTTCTCCGTGTTCAACCAGCCTGTTCGTCGAAACCTTCTTTCTTACATCGTAGATGTGCCGCACCAGTCTTTGCTAAAGCTTACTTCTCTCACTTAGGTGACCCGACCGCAGTCTGTGCCATCCCCACCCTCCTCCACGGGTGTCTGTCCCCATGTGTGTGCCTGACCACATGGATTTCCATTCGCCAGTGGCGTAGCCAAAGTGTTGCACATCAAGCCCGTGCCACTTGCGCTATTGCAGATCTTCTAGCTCATGCTCTGTCAATATCAGCACTTGCTAAGCCTACAGCTCTCAGAAAATGAGTGCGGTGCTCAGAAACGGCCCCGAATTGTCATGAATACGTTGCAGGCGATGCTTGCGGACTCAAACTTAAAGCCAACACAATCATAAGTTCGGGACTAACAGCCCACGCAATGCGCATGTGCCTGGTGTGCCACCTCCTGGCTACGCCCCTGGCACACACCTATTGGAGGAATGGGCTGAATAGACGTGCAACGTGTATGAGACGACAGATGTAGTACTTGCTAGTAAGACGCCGCGAGTTCTTGTATCCATGTAGCTTGGATTTATGCAAGACTGTGTTGACACATATATCTGAAATCGCGCCATCGATGTCAAAACAGAAAGTGTTAATGTTTAAGGTAGCAGCATTAAAAAGATATTCAGTGCGTTCTGAGGCACCGCGATACTCCTGTTACTGTTCTAAACACTAGTTTTCTATGCACATCAGGAGTTTCAAGCTCATTTAGTTTTGCAAGGGTCAGGGAAGAGGTAAATGTGGAAGGGGGGGGGAGCAGGAGGCTAGTATGAATACATTGTTAGCAAATGCTAACATTGAAAAGAAGACTTTTCTCATATTTCAAGATTTTGGGTCAGGGTTGCACCCAACAACATGCCGATGCCGCGATCTTCAAAATGAGTAAATTCTGGATGCCGATTGTGCGATACTGTTTTTATTTCATGGTATACACTTCAACACATGGTGGTGACATTGTGTACCTCAGGAAAACAATGCTTTAGACCGTCCCTGTGTAGCTCACGCATATGCTTATTGTGAGAACAAAAATTAAACATGGGACGAACATACCAATGTGCTGGCCGCAGAGCACATGTTTGTAAACCCTAATTTAGAGCAATGCAAAATTTTCTAAAATTTGTTCGTACTCTTTTAATCTCTTTGCAACCGAACAAATATGTACAAAAAATACAGTCAGCAGAATCTTATTTCATGTGGTTTTACAAATTAAAAATGACTAAAGAACTTTCCGACAGAAATTTCATTTTACAGATGGTATACAGGTGTCAACAAACGAAGATATTTGCAAACATGGTGAAAACACCGCCAATAAATTCAAGGACTGGCTTTGGCTGCATCAAATATTTTTTTAATGATTCCTACAAACTAATAACACAACTTCTGTTGCCAGTACTTTATAAGAAAACAGAATATAAATTGCAAAACAGTCAAAACTAAGCAGCAACACAATGCACAATCTGCCCATCGTCGTTTTGTTGCATTTTTGAACCAGCCACTAAAGCCGATTTCTGCTGCCCACTCTTGGAGTATGTGTAAAGGCCACTGGGTGATAAAAGTGCGATTTTTTTCAATGCTGCTGAGCTGTTGGTTGGTGTCCAATTTGCACAAGAAGTAATGTCCATGAACTTAAAGGCAGGTAAATGTTCATGCACAAGCTATGGCACAAAGGGAGCAAGTGAAGAAAAATGTTTCCGCAATGCAGCACTTAAAAAAAAAAAAATAAAGAAATCTGGCACAGTATCTCTCCACCGCATTTCCTATGAAACCTTTGCTTTTGCGAAAGCGAGAATAGATGTTTGAACTGACATCGCTACACTTCACAGGGTCACAGTTTAGATTACGCGGGTCTGGTCTTGACGAGTATAGGTGAGACTGTCCACAGCCGCATATTTCCAATAAAGTCCACAGGAACTGTACAGTTATTAACAGCATACGGGACAGAGCCCGTCAGACGTTACGATAAAAGTTAACCGCACAAAAATAAAAAAGAGAGAGAAAGAGAGAAAGCACGCTCTAGCTTCATCTTCAAGCCCAGATCACCATAGAATATCCAGCCTTGTGCGCCTCGCCTTCTGAACTGCTAGCCTGATTTGGTTCTCATGCATGCCTCAACCATGCTGTAAGGACACGATCGACTATGCGCGCAACATTGGCTGTTTCAAAGTTTATTTGAATGCATACTGCAAGCACAGTTATAGTTACCCTATGCCAAAATTCCTCCCTTTGCGAATCAGCCAAGGACTCGCTACACAATCGTTAGGCAGCATGTGAGCACATGCAGCTGCTCGCTTTGTTGATGCTTTTGCAGCTGATGATGAAATGCCTGAGCATAATGTGATGAATTGGCCTTTAAAACACCCACTCGTAGCTCAATTCACATATTTTGATGCTTGGTGCTACGCTTTTGCCACGCAATATATTGTCACGTGCTTACTCAAGAAAGACGATGGCAGTTGTGCATATGCGACGAAGGACTAGGAAATGGACGAAAAAGAAGAACTCGCTTGCGCATTCTAATTAAAAGGTCGACCTGCTTCTGGTGTCTCAATCTCTGTGGCAAGATCTCTGTTTCAACGTCGTGACACTGGTGGAGGTGCTGGAGCCTACAACCTGATGCAGAACAGTCTTGCTCGAACCCGTTCACCTAATCCAGAGACTCGGCCCCTCGTCACGACTCCGGTGCACCGATTCCGGTGCACCGGAGTCGGTGCACCGGAACTCCGGGCACCTACTAGGCCTAAGTCCGGAGACCGCACCTGTTCCGCCTCTTGCCAGCATGGTAGCTCCTACCACATCCAGGGTTACCCTTCCATCGCAGACCGCTATTCCCTTGCAGGTGACTCTTGAACATCCTCGCACTCCTGAAGTTTTCCGTGGGGAAGAGTATGAGGATGTTGAGGACTAGCTCAAACAGTTCGAACAGTTCGCTGTATCTAACCACTGTAACGAACAGCACAGACTTGGCCGTGCATATTTCGCACTGGAAGATAGCGCTCGCACGTGGTACGATAACCATGAGGCTACTTTCTAGTCTTGGGAAGATTTCCGTCGAAAGCTCCATGCCACATTTTTGAACTCGGACCGATGGGATCGCTCACAGCAACTGATTGAGGCTCGCGTGCAAAAACCCAACGAAACAGCCGCCATGTACGCAGAGGGTATGATCCGTCTGTTTCGACGAGCTGACCCTGACATGCCTGATGCGGAGAAGGTGCGTCACCTAATGCAGGGTGTTAAGCAATCAGTGTTTGCGGGACTTGTACGAAATCCACCTAAACAGTAGATGAGTTCATAAGAGAGGTGACTGTCATCGAGCGCGCACTGCAACAACGATACCGACACTCGACCGCCGAAGTTCCTCATGCCGAAACACTGCGTGAGGAACTTCGGGCCCTCTGCATTACTCCTACCCAACCGCCTGTCGCATCTGTTGCCGAAATCGCCCACCAGCAGTTGAGGAAAGCCGTTAACATTACCCGCCCTAAGTACTGAGCCACATCCAGCGAGCTACGCTGATGCGGTCTGTCATCCTCCATTGTCATTTGAGGCGACGCCCTTTCAGCAACGACCCGCTGCCGTACCTTGGTGGCAACGGGATTCCATGACACGACCAGCAGTTCGCCGAACTGACTTATGACGCATGGCCGACCGTTGGCCTATTTGCTTCCGCTGCGGAGAACCAGGTCACATTGACCACTATTGCCGTCATGGCGATTCTGGGTTCAGGAACTTTTCTCATCCTGCTTCTTTCCACTCTGAAGACCATCGCGCTGGCGATGCCGATCAACTGTTGACTGGCCAAGCAACTACACCGCGTCGCTGGCGATCTCCGTCTCCTGCGCGTCATCGTAACTTCTCTCAGAGCTACACGGACGTCACCAGAGGCCGTTCTTTTAGCCCGTGCCAGGGAAACTAACTGCTGCGACCTCCGGGGGCAAGGTTGCCAACCATCGAGACACCGAAAAGTTTCCCCTATCATCGCAAGATACAACGACAACGATGACAAATACGACAGCGAATCCTAATGCTGATAAAGTTGTACGTGCTGATCTTGGCGTTCTCATTGACGGACATCACGTTACAGCACTGGTCGACACTGGCACCGACTTCTCAATCATGTGACAAGAGCTCGCCGACCGCCTTAGAAGGTCAAGACACCGTGGACAGGGCCGCACATAAGGAGTGCTGGTGGTCAGCTGATGACTCCCACGGGTAAGTGCACCACTCGACTTCGCATCGGGTATTCTAGCCTCATGGCCAGTTTTGTCCTGTTGTCAGACTGCTGTAAAGAGCTAATTTTGGGCAGGGATTTTCTTCGAGATCATGGCGCTGTTATCAACATCCCTCAACGTATGGTGACGTTTTGCGCACATCCGTATGTCGACGACAGTAGCGACGAACTACGCGGCAGTTTGCGATATGACGCTCCCACCGCGATCCTGCTGCCTTGTGTCTGTGTCCAGTGGGTGGCCTTCCTATAAGGATGTGCTAGTGGAGCACATAGTCGCTCTTTTGCTCACGCAAGGCATTTCCATCGCGAGAGGCATCCTAACGCTTACTGGTGGACAGGCAGAAGTGCTCCTCACAAACTTCAGGAACGAGCGCTGTCAAATCCAGAAGGGTACCGCAATCCCCTACTACGACGATAATGTTACGGGTAACTTATTTAATAAATTAAGTGCGATGCA
This sequence comes from Rhipicephalus annulatus, assembly GCA_013436015.1. Lineage (NCBI taxonomy): Eukaryota > Metazoa > Arthropoda > Arachnida > Ixodida > Ixodidae > Rhipicephalus > Rhipicephalus annulatus. The sequence continues at coordinate 271,702 of WOVY01013133.1, read as the reverse complement.
CTGTGCTCGGCGAACAAGATGGCGACAGTTCATAAACAACCAGCCACCAACGTCGTCTTTCTCTTTCTTCCAGACAGTCTGTGCCGGCTGTTGCGTATCATAACCCCCCGGCGGTAGAAGCACCGTCTCGGTGCTTGAGCAACTCGGATGCGGTAGAAGGAGGGTGATAGGGCTTGAGTCGAGCTATGTGCACGATGTCACTCGAAGGTGACGATGATGACGTTGAATCGGCTGGAACGATCTCGTATGTAACGTCAGTCACCTGGCAAACGACGCGGTATGGTCCAGTGTAGCGTGACAGCAGTTTTTCAGAAAGCCCTACACGCCGAGTGGGGGACCAGAGGAGGACAAGGGAAAAGTGCACGTTTCGATGATGGGAATCGTAGAGCTGTCTTTGGTGCTCCTGTGAAGCCTGCAGGCGGCTGCGGGCAAGTTGGCGTGCGTGGACGGCTCGCGCGATGGCTATGCTGGCATACTCCTTGACAGAGGGCAGCAAGGTGTCGAATGGTAGGGCGGGTTCTCGGCCGTATAGAAGATAGAATGGTGAGTAGCCGGCAGTGTCGTGACGTGACGAATTATATGCGAACGTCACAAATGGCAAATGAACGTCCCAGTCCTGGTGGTCGGCCGCTACGTATTTAGAAAGCATGTCGGTTATGGTGCGATTGAGGTGCTCCGTAAGACCGTTCGTTTGTGGATGGTACGAAGTGGCAAACTTGTGCTTGGCAGAGCAAGAGCGCAGGATTTCATCCACGACAGCTGATAGGAAGGTGCGGCCCCGGTCAGTGAGAAGTTGGCGTGGAGCTCCGTGTACTAAAATAATATCATATACAAGAAAGTCCGCCACATCGGTTGCGCAACTCGTCGGAAGGGCTCGTGTGATAGCGTACCGTGTCGCATAGTCTGTGGCGACAGCGATCCATTTGTTGCCTGAGCTGGAGATCGGGAATGGGCCAAGCAGGTCGAGGCCAACTCGAAAAAAAGGTTCAATGGGAATGTCGATTGGCTGAAGGAATCCAGCTGGTAGAGAAGATGGCTTTTTGCGGCGCTGGCAGGGTTCACAAGCGGCGACGTAGCGTCGAACAGAGCGGGCAAGACCAGGCCAAAAGAAACGACGACGTACACGGTCGTATGTGCGAGAGACGCCCAAGTGGCCCGCCAAAGGAGCGTCATGAAGTTGGTTGAGAACAGTCGCACGAAGATGTGCTGGTATGACGGGGAGCAAGTCATGGCCATATGGATTGAGGTTACGGCGATACAGGATGCCGTCTTTTACCAGGAACATTTGTAGAGATGCGTCGCGAGGTCTTGACTCAAGTTTGCCAATGATGGTTCGCAGGGAAGCATCCAGGCATTGTTCGTGCCCAAGGTTGAGTAGCTGCGTCACAGACAGCAGGTCTGGAAAGGTGTCAGTATGGGCAGCCTCTTCCACGGGGTAGCGTGATAAGCAATCAGCATCTTGGTGTGATTGCCCTGTTTTGTACGTTACGGTGAACATGTATTCTTGTAATCGTAGAGACCAACGAGCGAGGCGTCCTGTGGGATCCTTGAGTGAGGCCAGCCAGCAGAGCGCGTGATGGTCGGTGACTACCCGGAATGGACGCCCGTATAAGTATGGGCGAAACTTGGCGACTGCCCACACGAGAGCGAGACACTCACGTTCTGTGATTGAATAGTTGCGCTCGGCTGTAGATAGCAGGCGGCTTGTATATGCTATAACACGGTCATGTCCGCGTTGATGTTGCATTAGCATTGCCCCGATGCTATGCCCACTAGCGTCAGTGCGAACCTCGGTTGGAGCTGATGGATCGAAATGGGCTAAAATCGGCGGTGTTGTAAGGACCGTCGTGAGCTGCGAAAAAGATGAAGCTTGATCAGCGCCCTCCTTTTTCAGGCATTTCTAGTGCACGGATCTGTATAAAATTTTGCCCAATTTTTTTCCAAAATATGAAAAATGCAATTACCTATTTTAAATTTCAATATTTTATTGTATAATAAAAATTGTATGTAAACCTTCACTAGGGTAGGGGAAATATGAACTTTTTATGTCTATTATTTTTCATGCCTATTACATATTTTGTATGTGCTTCCTAATTAGTTATTTGCATTTTACACTTTATTTGAAACATTATGAACTATGGATGGTAAAAAATTATGACGTTTAGGGATGAAAAGAGGGGGGAGGGGGGCAAAAGGATTAAGGTTTTCACTTTGCCATGTTGCAGAGCTAAAAGTATGCAACTTGCAAGAAAACTAAATATTTATCTGAAATCAGCATAAAAAGTTTCATTTACAGCTCAAGTTTCATTGCTCCAGGGTGAATATTTAAAAAAAAAGTCTTCGAGTAGCATCTCCTCTTAAGTGATTCGAAGAGACTAATATTTTCAGTGATGATGTGAAAATGTCTTAATTGTTATATTGGGATTTTTTGTTTTTGTTGTGATTGTTGCAATACAAACTTGCCTCCAAGTCTAATTCACCAACTATGTTTATTAGACGTGTTCTGTAAGAATACTTTTGTAGGTGAAATAAGGTAGCGTTTGTGAAAGAAGTTCATTATTTATTATATCCTTTGTGTGCGATCCATTGGGGCTAAGATATGCATCTGTCGCCCCCTTTTTGAGTGTGTTACGTGGAGCCTGGAGGGCACATGGAGTGGGTCTCACGTGTTGGGACAATGACTATGTGGTGTGGTGAGTTCAAAAGACAATAGCCGCAGGACTATGCACGGTGCGTGGGCCCTGTTTCAAGCTAATGCGAACTTGCTGGCGCTGTGGATTTCATTCAGAGTGCATCGTAATTGTTGTGCATTGCGAGATTTTCTTTCGGAGAACTATTTAAGTAGTATTTATATGTATTCATATATTTGTATACATATATTTATACATATGTATTTATTCAGCAGAGCAACTAAAGTGTTGCTCTGCTGAACACATGAATAAGAAGGAGAAGTAAAGATAGTGCAGGAAATGTTTGTCAATTTCACACCTTCTAGTTTTGAAAATCAGATAATTCGGGCACATTCTCTGTTTCTGACAAGCATATCTGTTGTTTATGGGTGCCGACCCTCAATAATTCGTTCATATCTGGCAGCAAGGCAACCCAGTTAATTCATACAATTATCGTAGCATGAAGTGCCTCTAATGTGCAGCACAAAGAAAAAGAAAATGGCATTTGCAGACTACCAAAACGAGATGGTGCAGTTTGCATTGCGATTGTGCAAACTGTAAAGTAACAATGGTAACAACTTTTCTGAATAGTTTGCATTACTTAAGCTGGGAAGGTGTTTAGCCATGGTCTTTTGGCGAACAAAGCCGTAAGTGGCGAAAAATATGGCTTTTCAATTGCATTTTTGCACAGTACAGAAATTAGGTATTTAAGAAAATGAGTGTCCTTACATAACAGACATTTTATTGTTTTGTTTACACTTTTGATAATTTGAAATTTGGTTCATTCAGACAGTTTTTTGAGGTCCTGTGAATTCCAAATTAACGCGCTTTTACTGTAGATCAGCAGGCACATTCCAAGCTTAGCTTTTCCCCATTTGCGTAATAGAGCAAAGGCTTCTGAATTTTTTTACTGGCAGATTTGATTCGCATATGGAGGGGGGTATATTGTACGTACATCTGCTAATACTTTTGAGTGGCAATTTTTTTTGGAACAAGGCTTGAAATATTGATCTGTTCCACCCGTGCAGGAGCGATGCCCTCTACGAGGAACAGTCTCAGCAGGCCATAGAACTGTTTTTCTCACGCCACGAGATTGTTCCTTCACCATGGGAGGCGCCGTCGAAGACTAAGAGTGTGCTTGCGGCGTCCAAAGGTACGTGACATTAAAATATAAAAAATAGGCACAGCTGGGCAAGTTCGTGTAATATCGCTATTGGTAGGCAGCTTACAGTGATGTTCCGATGCATCATTTTTCTGAAATTCCTTGTCTCTGTGCCTTGCTGCACGCAATCCAGTGCAGCTTGCTCGAACTGCTCCAAAATTCATTAATCCACCACCTTTTTGCTCGGCATCGAACCTTCTATGACCCAAAGATATTCTTGGTCAGGCAACATAGGCTTTTGTGAAAAAGCATTACAAGTATTAGACAAGAACTTTGCCCAAGTGAAGACACAGCTGAACAAGTTAAAAGCTAAGGTGATATACTGTGCAAGGATCTGGGGCTTCACAAACTCTTAAAAGCTGTCAGTTTCTCAAAGCGAGCTGCGCCATCTGTGTTTTTTACGGTGTAAAAACCTGTTGGGTCGACATGTCATTTAGGTGTATTGCTAGTGAACGGGAAATGTAAGCACAAAATGTGAGCGAATTTTCATTAAAGCATACAAATGCACTTGTTGTGGATGATCCTATTCTTGTTACGAAGTATAGTAAGGTTACATAGTAGTTCTTAATAGGCTTGAACGACAGTGGCAATGCATTTTCTATATATGTTGAAGATTTATTTTACTCGGTTCCCCATGCAGAGTTGTTTTTAATCGTTAGAAACTGTGTAGAGTAGAATGGTGTTTTTGCCTTTGAGAGTGCCACTCAATGAGAGGGCCACAATTTTATGATGTTGCATGAGCTTTATCTGTGCTCGATGTTTGTGTGCCATGATAATCTTGTTTGCATTCAGAGAAAAGGGATCAGCGTAGCTTCATGTGTAGCATCTGTCCCGTGTAACATATTTGAGCAGATTGTGACAGAGAAGTCATCGATATTCAGGTTATTGACAATTAAAAGTGAGCAACATTGCTTGTTGGGCGAATTGAACAAGCCAATCATAATGTTGTGCCCTGCAAAAACGAGACAACAAGCGAGAAAATGAGGACACAGTGCATTCTTCCAACTAAAGTTTATTATATTGGGACGCACGTATATGTGCACAGGCAAAGCAAGAAAAGATAAAAACCAGGAAGGAAAAAGCAAAAGGTGAAATTTAAAGTGCCGACAAGTTACACACGAGCTTTAACACTGCCCCTTTTCCATGACTCGCCAAAAACAAAAGCTCTTTGCCAGAAAGCTGCAAGTAAAGCATGCTTAAGCATGCGTCCCAGACCGTTTGATTTTTTCAGCCTCAATGATTCCCCTCACCCCTTGGTCCCAATTGTGTGCAAAGACCGTGGTTTTTTCAAAGGTAGGGCTACACTTGCAGTCCCGCACATGGATGTTGAGGAGCCCCAATACTGTAGTGTATAAACACTATAGTAGTGCTCATGAAGTCTGTCATTCAGACAGCGTCCCACCCGACCCATAAGCGAAAGTTTGTACCATGCATTCAAGATGTTGTGTACGTCATTCCTCTGACATGTGGTAAAAAGTATGTGGACCCACATACATTCTACATGTCGACATTGTCAGGCCTGTACCAACCTGTCAGGGCCAAATGTACTCGTTAACTTGTATGGATCGTTTCACTTGTTGGGCTGAGGCTATTGACCTTCCTGATATCACAGCTGGAACTGTTGCTTGTGCTTTCATTAGCCGCTGGCTCTGTTGCTTAGGTGTGCCATAATCTATCACAACTGACATAGGAAACCAATTCGAGTCCACATTGTTCACCAATCTGATGAAGCTAACCGGTACATGTGGATCAGAACGACTGCTGATGAGTATTGGAATGAATATCGATGAGTATCTATAGGCAGTTGAAAGCCGCACTTATTGCAAGGGAAGGACACTCATGGGTCGAAGCACTCCATTGTACTCTTGAGGCATACGCACCGTGTTCAAGGTGGATGTCGGATGCAGTGCTGCAGAACTTGTCTATGGCACAACCCTGCATCTTCCTGGCGAGGTCTTTGTGCTTGACCTACAACAAGGCCACATTCCTGCGGGGTACTAAGCATCGAGCCTATGTCACATTATGATAAAAGTTGGGCCTACACTTCCACGGCAGGCCAGAGAAAGAACAACATATTTGAGCAGCAAACTCGAGTCGTGTAGCCACGTCTTTTTGCATAACAATGCAGTAGAAAGACCACTACAAGCGCTGTACGATGGACCTTTCAAAGTTATTCGCCATGGGAAGAAGACGATTATCACTGATAGGCGCAGCCACCAAGAAGTTGTCACTGGACCGAGTTAAGCCTGCGCACATGGAAGCCAGGCAGTCCGCGACAGCAACCTCTATCTATCCGCCTGAAACCTGCAAAACAGCGCCACATCCCACACCAACGGGAGTGATGGACACAGGAATTCCCTAAGAGACTGAATTTTATCACACACGCAGTGGAAGACAGACAGGTGCACCATATTGCCTCGACCTGTAGCCAGTGACTGCCCTGCCGTTTCATTTCGTTCGTGCTGTCACTCAGGGGGAGTACTGTGGTGAACTCTAAGTGCGCCACAGTGCGGCAGGTGGCGCTGCCAGCATCTCGCAGGACGACATTCTTTTTCCTCTCTCTGCACTGCCAACATAGGCCCACAGCATGAGAGGATAGGAGAATCGATCCTCCAGTTGGTATTGAGACTCTCAGCAACACTCTTCATCTCTCCGTCACTCGCACGTACCAACAAGTGCATGACAGAGGCACAGAAAAGCACCAGGTATCACACTATTTGAGTTGTTCAAAAGTGTGAGGCAGGTTCACCCATTACCAAGTTCTCAGCCACAATTAGCCAACATCATCAGCCACACCATCAGCAAAGTGTGCAGCTATCGGCTTACGATACATAGTGGGTGCTTGACTGCCATTAAGTGATGAATTGTGGTGGAGGTGGGATCTTCCCAACTGTACTTGCAGTAGGTGTCCTAGGAGAGTTTGCAGCATTCAGTGTCATGCGTCCGTGTGTTACTTTTTTTTTGGTGTCCGTCATTAAGCGAAGCGGGGCAAGCAAATGAGGCCTCAATCGCACTATCATGTTTTACTCTTGCAGTGGCGCATGTGCTTGGAGTTAACACACGAGGGGGAAGTTTCAGAAGACATACATTTATTTACAAATCATGGCACATGGTACATTACTTGAAGTATTCGGCGATGCGCGTCTGCACACGTTTGCCTTGCAGCAAGTCAATCAATTCCGCACGCAGCTTGCAAAGCATTTCTACTTCGGCTTCAGCATTCTCCTGTCAAGAGAAGTTGCGTGTGGAAATGTCCAGCGCCGACACTCTCTAAAGACGATGACAATAACGACTGCGTAGTCTCTCCGCTACGCAGCCGCAGCATGGCCAGCACCTGACGAGAAAGGAGGAGCGTCTACACGGAGAGAAGCAGATTGGCATTTAAGAGAAAACCAACACTCCACGGCAGCTTTTTTTTTACTCTCTTTGCGCGCATAGTTGAAAGGAGAAAGGTTACGTGGCAGGGACGGTAAAGAAGGGGGAAGCGTGGCACGGGCGCGTGAGAGACTCCCCCTCCTCCCCTCAAGGCGCAGAGCCGTGCTGCCCCAAGGGGCAAAGGCTGCAGAAGATAGTGCCTTTTCCCTTTCCTTCAACCACACATTCATTCTACCCAGCGACAGTTTTTTTTTTCCTTCCCTCTCTTCGCGCGGCGTTGGAAGCAGGAGGGTCTTTACGTGGCAGGGACGGAAAAGGGAGAAGCGTGACATGAGCGCGTCACAGGTCGGCATTTGAGAGAGAACAAACATTCCGCTGCAGCTTTTCTTTCCTTTTCATTTCCTTCGCGCGCAGCGTTGAGGTGTCACAGGTGCCGCCGCAAGATAGGGCGGGGTGCTGAAAGCATTTTCGGAGCACTGTATGTTCGAATTAACTGTTGCAAGTGCTTGCAAGTGCTAACTGTATTAATTGTTGCAAGTGTTGCAAGTGCTAACTGTATGTTCGAATTAACTGTTGCAAGCAAATGCATGTCCAGCGCCGACACTCTCTAAAGACGATGACAATTAGACTGCGTAGTCTCTCCGCTACGCAGCCGCAGCATGGCCAGCACCTGACGAGAAAGGAGGAGCGTCTACATTCCACTCCAGCTTTTCTTTCCTTTTCATTTCCTTCGCGCGCAGCGTTGAGGTGTCACAGGTGCCGCTGCAAGATCGGGCGGGGTGCTGAGAGCATTTTCGGAGCACTGTATGTTCGAATTAACTGTTGCAAGTGCTTGCACGTTCGAATTACCTGGCGTTTTCGCCCATTGGAATACACATAGCTTTGAGGGGACCTCATTGTGAGTTCGAATTGACCGGAAGCTCGAATTAACCATGTTCAAATTAATGAGATTCGACTGTATGTAAATTTGAAATGTCCTGCTTTTTTTCCCCCCCAGGCCTTGGTTGTGGTGATCCCTCGCCCATGAAACAGTGCCCTCTCATGTCCTCAGGTACGTCTTCATTCTCAACATTTGAACATGCTTTACCCAACTTTTTCATTTTCTTCATCTTTCAGTGAAAATTCTGCTTGCTGTAATTGGAAAAAATTATTGTTTACAATAAAGAAGCATTTTTTTAAATTTTTTATTTCAATGGTTAATCGAAAGGTGTACTGAAAAAAACATATTTAATTGATGAACAAGTATAATATTGGCACGTTCGTATCTCAAGCATTGTTATCACCCCGCTACACTACATTCAGTACAAACTGCGCCTACGATGTTTGAGAAGCTCCGAGGCTGTTGTAGATTGTTTTGTTAAGATTATGCCCACTTCGTGAACATTACATATTTTTTTGAAACCTACGTTGCTGCTAGCGATAACGCTAGAATATTTCGTGGCAAGTGTATAAATGCCGGCACGCCTCGCCGCTTGTCAGTTGATCGACGGCCGACGCTCTGTTCGCCGCTATCAGTGCCAGTGTCCTGCTGTAATCTGACTTTCCTTTTGCGTGGCCACAGGTTCGGCCGAATGAAATCTTCAAAGTACTGTCAGCTTCTCTTCGTCTATGTCACGACCCCGTGACAATATTTTTGTTGACACTGCTTCAGTACCCTAGTGTAGTTTGTAGAGTGCACTTGTTCCAAAGCAACTTTCTGAATTTCTATCACTACTTTAGTAAAAGATGTACAGATGTTCTCAGAACTTATGCCACGTTAGTTCCTGGATATTAGGATGTGCTTGTGTTTATGAATAATGTCCTTAAAGGGGCCCTGCAATACTTTTTCAGCATCTTCTTTATGTGTTGCCAATCAGTATTCGAGGCTACTAAGCACATGTGCTCCAAACATTATAGCACAACACGTGACCGGGAATTTACCATTCATTCTCGATCTGCTAGAAATATCTCCCTCCTCTTTTCACAAATATGATATATGGTGTTTTTTGGCGCAAGGGCCATTTGATGGCCAAAGAGCGCCAGTTCATGGGACAAGGAATGTGGATAATGATTGTGATTAGCGGCTGTATAAGGGCCATGCGATTTCTCGCAGTAAGGCGGGAAAAAACATATAAGTAATAAAATCATGACCATGCCGTGAAAGGTGTGTGTGGTGTGAATAGGTGACAAAAGTTGGTGATAATGTAAAACGATGGTGGACATGTATGGCATTAGCACAAGTACCTCACTCGTTCATACCCTTGCGTCCAAGGGCCGTGAGGCAAGTGCCTTCCTGTGTAGCCACCGCAGCAAAAATCTCTCTGGAGAGGTCGTGCTACAAAATGCCCGGGTATATGATATGAAAATTATGAATTTCTTTTAAAAATGCTAACAATGATTTATAACTAAAAAGCGGTTCCCTACCAACGAACATTGCAGGGTGTAAAGGTATTTGTTGATGGTAGGGTAATGGAAAATGCTGTTTTTGTAGAGTTTCTAAGTGTTTGCACTGAATTAACATGTGAAGGACTGTTAATGCTTTACCACATCTGTCACACAATGGTGGATCGCCACCGGACAAAAGATATGTGTGTGTCGTGTATGTGTGTCCTATCCTGAGTCTCGTTAGTATTACCTCTGTATGACGCGATTTTGACAGTGGCAGCCAATGACCAAGGTGTGGCTTAATAATGTGTAGTTTGTTTTGTGTGTGTGTATCCCACTTGCTCTGCCAGTAGTCCCTGAGGTTTCCTTTGAGAGACGGCTTAAGATCAAGGGCCGGGATTAATATGGGTCTAGGGGCAGTGCTTTTGTGGATGGATGCAGCGAGCTGATCCGCCCTCACGTTGCCTTGCATCTCACGGTGCCCTGGCACCCAGCACACTACAACATGTTGTTTGAGTGTGTAGAGTGTGCACAAAATGGAGCAAAGTGAGAGAAGGACCGGGTTTTTTTGTTTTTTAAGACTTTGCAGAGCCGTCACCACCCTGAGGGAGTCTGTATAAATTACTGCTTTTTGTATTTGTAATTGTTTGATGTGTTTAGCTGCCACAAGTATCGCGTAAGCTTGCGCTGTGAAGATACTTGTGCCTGGATGTAGAAGGCCAGCATCCCAAAAGGATGGGCCGACAGCAGCGTAGGACACAGAGGAGTTAGACTTGGAGGCATCTGTAAAGAACTCAGGACGTGTGTATTTGTGTTGAAGTTCCAGGAAGTATGTTCGGATATGGGCAATAGGTGCATGTTTTGTAACTTCTAGAAAAGACACATCGTAGTCTATAGTCTGCCACTGCCACGGTGGCGGGTATGCTACAGGAGCCATTAAACTGTGTTCAAGTGACACTCCAGTTTCTTCAGCTAGACCCTTCAGGCGAACTGAGAAGGGCTGCCTCATCGAAGGCCTGTTTTGAATCAGAATGGAGCTCGACAGATCATTAATAGTAGAGTATGAGGGGTGCTTCTTGTCTGCTTTCACCTTAAGAAAATATACAAAGGACATGTAAGTTCTCTGTAGATGAAGTGACCATTCATTTGACTCAACGTTAAGGCTTTCTACAGGGCTGGTGCGAAACGCACCCGTAGAAAGGCGGATGCCCAAATGATGCACGGGGTCCAGCATCTTCAAAGCACTTTGAGTTGCAGACTGATAAACAACGGCCCCATAATCTAAGCGGGTGCCAATGAGGCTTCGATACAGATTCATGAGGCATTGCCTATCACTATCCCAAGTAGTACGTGACAAGACATTTATAACATTCATGGCTTTTGAACATTTTGTTTTTAAATACTTGATGTGCGGTACGAAGGTCAACTTGTTGTCCATGATTAAGCCTAAGAATTTATGCTCGGCTTTGACAGACAGACGTTGCCCATTCAGTCGAATGTCAGGTTCCGAGTGCATGCCTCTCTTTCGAGAGAACAAGACACAACACATGTTTTTTTCTGGGTTAAGTCGAAATCCGTTTTCATCTGCCCATTCGGAGACCTTGTTTAAATCCAGCTGAACGTGCCGCTCACACATTGCCAAGTTGCATGACTTGAAGCCAAGCTGAACGTCGTCGACATATGTACAATAGAACACATTGCGGGAGATAGACAAGTGCAGGGAATTCATTTTGATAATAAAAAGTGTGCAACTAAGTACACCACCTTGTGGCACGCCTGTTTCCTGGACAAATGTTTGGGAGAGAACACTGCCCACACGGACACGGAATGTCTGGTTAGACAAGTAACTTTCGATTATGTGAAACATTCTTCCGCGCACACCAAGGTGGGACAGGTCTCTTAGAATTCCAAAACACCATGTTGTATCATAAGCCTTTTCGATAACGAGGAACACAGAGAGAAAATATTGTTTATGAATGAAGGCGTCTATGATCTGTGCCTCGATACGAACAAAATGATCTGTGGTGGATCTACTTTCTCGAAACCAGCACTGAAATGGGTCGAGCACATTGTTTGTTTCAAGGATATGTACAAGTCGGCAGTTTATCATTTTTTCGAAGACTTTGCACAAGCAGCTTGTAAGTGCAATAGGCCTATAACTTGAAGCTAAAGAAGGGTCCTTGCCCTCTTTCAAAATGGAAATAATAATGGCCTCTTTCCAGGAGGTAGGGATAGTGCCAGAAAATCAGATAGCATTGTACAAAGTAAGGTTTTTCGTGTTTCGGCTGGTAGGTTTTGAACATTTCATACACCACACAATCAGAACCTGGGGCAAAAGTACTGCAGGAGTTTAGAGATGTTCGGAGCTCAGCTAGACTGAAAGCTTGGTTATATGCCTCGTATCTAGTGGATTTGTGTTCGAGTTTCTGCTTTTCTATTCTTGTTCTGTACTTTTGGAAAGTGTCAGTATAGTGGGACGAGCTGGATACCCGTTCAAAGTGTGCACCGAGGAAGTTTGCCTGATCTTCCATGGGATCACCCTGAGTGTTTACGAGTGGGAGTGAGTGTACTTTTCTTCCTGCTACCCTACGAACCATATTCCAGACTTTGGCCTCTTGTGTATATGAATTTATCCCTGATAAAAACTTGTGCCAACTTTCTCTTCTGGCCTGCCGACGCGTTCTCCTGCCTCGAGATTTTATTTTATTAAAGTTCTCAAGGTTTTTCACTGTCGGCGAGTTCCGCAGCAACCTCCATGCCCTGTTCTGTTCCTTTCGCCCATTTTGACACGTGTTCCACCACGGGACGTGCCGTTTGCCGGGCAGTCCAGATGTTTGTGGAATGCACTTGGCTGCTGCGTCAGTAAGAAAAGCCGTGAAGTACTGCAAAGCTTCATCTATGCCTAATCCACATATGTCAGTCCAATTTAAGTGAGTAAGCTTTTGAAATTGTTCCCTGTAGGCTTTGTTTACCAGCCATTTGGGAACATGTGGAGGACATTCATATATTATTAGTGTACTCAAAACTAAAGGAAAATGGTCACTTCCGTATGGATTATTTATGACTTTCCACTGAACTAATGGTACAAGTGAAGGAGATGCGATACTGAGGTCTATGGAAGAGTAAGTTTTGTTGGCAAGGTTATAGTATGTTGCCTCTTTCCTATTCAACAGACAAGCACCTGATGAAATGAGGAATTGTTCATTGAGACGACCTCGTGCATCACAGCGAGAGTCACCCCACAGACCATTATGTGCGTTCAGGTTCCCAAGGACCAGATAAGGTTCAGGTAGTTCGTCTATTAAAGACTGGAATTGAAGTTTTTCAAGACGGTGGTGCGGAGGTATGTACAAAAAGCAGACAGTGACAAGTTTGTTTAGAATAACTGCTCGGACAGCCACCGCCTCGAGGGAAGTTTGAAGGGGTAATTGTGTACATGCTATACCTTGACTAACTATAACCGCTACACCACCGGATGGTGGCATGGTATCATCTCTATCCTTTGGGAAGATTACGAAGTTACGTAAAAAGTTTGCGTTTGTTCGTTTCAAGTGTGTCTCTTGTACACACAGCACTCTAGGATTGTGTTCATGGAGGAGTTCCTGTAAGTCATCGAGATTTCGAAGAAGGCCTCGGATGTTCCACTGTAATATTTCTGTCTGCATATTTAAACAAGAGGGATGCTGCTGTGTGTACAAAGAGTATCCTGTGTTGGAGTGAGCTCGTTAATTCAGGCGGCAGGACGGTCGTCCGGCCCCTTTATTGGTTTCTTATTTTTCTTGGCGAGCTCCAAGGAGCCGCGCCGCACTTTTGGTACCAAGGGTACCGTTGTATCCATTGCCTCTTCAGAGGCACTGTGTGCCCGCACATGCGAGCTGGTGGTTCGGATTTTAGGCCTCGCCTGGTGAGGAGAGGCCTTGAAACCAGAGGACCCTGGAGTCTCCGGCCTCAATTCGCTAGGAGGCGAAGTAGACTGAACTACTGCCGCCTTGGGGGCAGGCGCCACAGCTGACGGCTCGCTCTGCGCTGGCCGAAGGGGTGGCGAGGGCTGGTGCGGCGTTGCCCCCTGACGCGCCGCATCAGCATATGTAGCGCCGTAAAATGGCGACACTCTTTGTCTTGCTTCTTTGAATGTGATATTTTCTTTAATTTTCAATGTGATAATTTCTTTTTCTTTTTTCCAAAATGAGCAAGACCGTGAGTATGCGGCATGATTTCCGCCACAGTTCACACAGTGTGATGGTTCTTTCCAATTATCAGAATTGTGGCCTGACACTCCACATTGTGCACAAGTTTGGTAAGCACGACAGCTTTGTGAGCCGTTGCCATACTTCTGGCATTTAAAACGACGACGTGGGTTAGGCATGTATGGTCTGATCGACGTCTTCGTGTACCCTGTTTGAATACTTTCTGGCAGATTACTGGAAGCGAATGTGAGTATTAGGTGTTTCGTTGGTGTTACCTTGTCTCTTCTAATGATGATTCTTTGTACATTGGTCACATTCTGACTCTTCCACCCCTCCAGAAGTTCCTCTTCGGTCAAGCCGAGCAAATCAGCATCAGATACTACTCCACGGGTTGTGTTCATAGATCTGTGTGGCGTTACAGTGATGGGAGTGTCACCAAAAGTTGAAAGATTCTGTAGCTTTTCAAACTGTTCTTTTTCTCGAACTTCAAGGAGGAAGTCTCGGCTGGCCATTTTGGTAACTTTGTACCCGGCTCCGAGAGTTTCTGTGAGACATCTGGCTACTACAAAGTGGGATACAGTTCTGGCTTGCTTGCTGCTTATCTCACTATGTATAGCATGAAAATGGGGAAAGTTTTCATTTGATTGATTGAAAAAGCCAAAGTCTTCGGTGCGTACGCGCTTCAAGGCGGTACGATCACTTAACAAGGGAAACGCTCTATGCATTCCAGTTTAATTTTCTTCAGAAGCGTTGGCGGCCACCCACCACGGAGCCCAACGAGGGGACGCTACAAGTTTGCGGATGCTAAAACCTGCAGACGCCAGCCGTACAATGCTACTATAACCCGATGCGCCTAGACCAAGGTAGGCCATTTGCACAGGGTTAACTCTAGTCGCCAGGAAGTTTGGAAGTAGGCAGAAGAGAGTAGAAGACAGGACAGATAAATAGTGAGAGATAAAGACGAAGATGTAGGGAGAGAGAGATAGGAAAAGGCGACTGCCGATTTCCTCTGGGTGGGCCAGCTCAGGGGTGCCGTCTAAGTGAAGCCGGGGCCAAAGGGGTGTGTTGCCTCTGCCGGGGGGCCTTAAAAGTCCAATCACCCAGCGTCGGCTCAACCCCCAGGATCCCCTTTTCCCCGGACACGGCAAAGCCACGCTCGGCTAGGCGTGGGAGGGTGTAGAAACTCCCCCGTTAGCTCGGGTCCATGGTGTCTCTACACACCAAACGCCTACTTGCGCAGGCGCCCTTGCGGGCCTTTTCACAAATGATATCGTACATTTGAAATGACCATGTAATAAGCACAATGTTCATGAAAATTTGCTGATTTGAGCATCGTGAGTCGCAGTTATTGTAAGTAACTGCCGTAAAATGCTGCCAGGCACCTGTGCTTGGTAGCACATCAAAAGTATGCTACTCATTTGAAGAAAATGTCGCAGTTTTGCCGCATGGGGGAAGCAATGAATGCGATAGCAACAGCTTGGAATGTAACGCTGAGAATGGCAAGCAGATCCAAACGCGCAGCGCTCTGCTCATGCACAAAGAATGCACAAAAATATGTGCAAGATGAGAGTGAACAAAGTTGACCGCTCGACAGTTAACGCTCTGTTTAAACAAAAACGTAGCATTGAAGGTAATCACAAGTACAGACTAACAAGTGTCCTGGTTGTTATACTTCATTGTGTATGAAAAGCAAACTGGGCCTGTGCAGCGAGCGAAGTGACCTTTGTAAGCCCGGCAACTAACGTAATTGTTCTGGTGAAAGCCGAAGGCACATTCTCCCCACCGAAGAATAAGCACGCGCGCACAAGCATCTAACCCCCCACGTGATTCGTGGTGCCAAGTAGATGTGGAAGCTGGGCGCTGAGCGCGAGCGTCTTTTTTTAAAATTTTTCTTGAGTTTTCATATATATATATATATATATATATATTGTAACAGACTAGAAAAAGGTAGACAAGAGAAGCAGAGGAAGACGAAGAGTCTTGGCACGATCGCAGTGTGCTGCCGCAAACGACCATCGTTCACCTCCTGTAAATAAAACCATCTTATTACAGCTCGCTGTTACAGTTGTGGTGGACGTGCTGGGTAATCGACACCCGAAGACGGAAGGTGAACCGCAAGTTCTTCGACGGCGCCGTCGCATTGCTGGACTTGCACCGAATCCATCTGGTCTGGACATGTTCTACAACGCAAATGAACACCGACCCCTCTCGACTTCTGTGCCGACCAGTTCGGCTCCACAACTGAGAGATGCTCGTCCCTTTGCCGGCAGACCAGATGAAGACGTCGAGGCTTGGCTCATCCATTACAAACGGGTGAGTGCCGCTAACAGATGGGATGCCGCTTCTCAGCTTTTGTATGTCGCGTTCTTTCTGACGGATACTGCATTAATGTGGTATGAGAATCGGGAGGAAACGCTAACGACGTGGGACAGATTTGTTTCTGAAATCAAAGAGCGTTTCGGCGACCCAACAACGATAACGAAAAGAGCAGAACAGACGCTAATGCAACGCGCTCAAGTGCCAGGTGAAACTTGCACGACCTACATTGAGGAAGTCATAAAGCTATGTAGGACCATTGACTCCGGAATGTCTGAGGAAGACAAAGTCGGGCACATTCTAAAAGGAATCGCCGAGGATGTTTACAGTTTCCTCATCGGGAAAGACACCTTGACATCTGTCACCGATGTCATTCGTCATTGCCGCAATTTCGAGCAACTAAAGACGAGGCGCATCACGCCAAAGTTCGGCAGGCTACGCAATGTGACGACCATCGCGAGCATAGACAGCAACCAGGCGCTTGATCTTGCAACAACAATCTGGCAGATAGTACGTGAAGAACTCGGCCTGTACGCGCAAGTGGCAAACCGCCCAAGCACTCATCCCCCCTATCAGCCACCAGAGTTCGAGCGAAGCGTTGCTTCATTCTCCTCGCACCGAGTGGCGGAGGGCTTTGAGGATTCTGATGCCACACCTCAGTATCAGCCACGTCTATACGACAGGGGCCGTGCCTATGACGCACGATCACGACGAGCACAGCCACATTCTTATACTCAGGGCTCTCAGCCGGACTACGTCCCGCTGCGGCAAGGACAGTACCAACCTTACTACCAAGGTGTAACTTACGACGAATACAATGAATTCCAGAGAGTGGCAGAAACCCGTTCTTCGCGTGATAACGAACTTCCTCGCCGACAGCAGCGCCCCAGGATTCGTTCCAATGAATATGGTATAAACCGTGACCCTCCCGTGTGCTACAACTGTGGTTTCACTGGGTATATTGCTCGGTCTTGCCGCCAACAACGCCGCCAATCACAAAGGACACCAGCCATGTCTTCGCCACCAAGACCTGGTGCTTCATATGACCTGCGGACAACTGACTTGTTTCCAAGGGACCGTTTTTCGCACGAGACGAGACGCAGTGATTCGCCAGCATCCGAGCGGAGTTTGACACCACCATCCAACCGTTCTCGTCGCTCGCCGTCTCCTCTGCGTCGTTCTTCTCTGCCGCCGGGAAACTAGCATCTGCGGCCAATGGAGGTGAGGTCGCCGGACGGTCTTTTCAAGATATACCTCTGACTATTCTTATGATCAAAAACAAAGTGAATGTGTTGATTAATGGAATACCGACGATGGCGTTAGTTGACACTGGGGCGACTGTGTCTGTGATGAGCCTCGCCTTCAGAAACCGCTTAGGTCGCAAAGTTATGTTTTCATGGGACGATACAATCACCTTTCGTGGTGTAGGCGGCGAGTGGCTTAATCCTCTTTGTGTATGTGCTGTCAGTGTTTCATTGGCTGGAAAAGTATTTGTATCGGAATTTCTGGTTCTATCTCGTTGTTCGCACGATGTCATTCTTGGTATCGATTTCCTGGAGCAATGCGGTGCTTCCGTTGACTGTGGTAGTGGGGAAATACCACTAAACAATTTGTTTCTACCGTCGCTTTTGGAAGAAGACTACCGTGGCGAAGACAGGAACACACTTAGTGTGATTGATGAAGTGATAGCACCATCTTGGTGCCTGACACCCGTTCGAGTCTCTTCCACGGCAGTTGATGATGCTTGTGTTGACCTCGTAGTGGGGCCTCTACGCAAGAACTGTTTTAAGAAGGACATACTTGTGCCTTGTTCTGTTGTGTGCATGACAAAAGGAGTAGCAACATTGTGGGCGCTGAACTGTTCTGTCACGCCGGTTGTGCTTCCTCGCGGGATGAAGATAGCTCTCTTTGATGAAGCCTCATGCAACTCGATAGCAGCAATAGCTACGGACTTCCCCACCTCTTCCTCTGCTTGTAATATTCGCCATAATGAAGATCTAATGCTCGCTATGATCAGCAAGACTTTCAGTACAACAGAACGGCAAACGCTGGTGTAGGTCCTTTCCCGGCATGTTGCTGCTTTCGACTTCAAACATAGAGATGCACCCCCTCAGTTACCCTCGTCCCGCGCTCGTCACAGAATAGACACTGGCTCTGCACACCCCATCCGCCAAAAGCCCTACCGAGTGTCATCCTCTGAGCGCAAAGTTATCGCCGAACAAGTAAAGGACATGCTGAACAAAGGGGTCGTGCAAGAGTCGTCCAGCCCGTGGGCAGCCCCGGTAATTCTTGTCAGGAAAAAGGATGGTTCCTGGAGATTCTGCGTAGATTACAGGCGTCTAAACACTGTGACGAAGAAAGATGTATATCCCTTACCACGGATTGATGACGTCATAGATTGCTTGCATGCCGCTTCCTATTTTTCAACGCTTGATTTGCGGTCAGGTTATTGGCAAATACCTATGGAACCCGGCGACAAAGAAAAGACTGCTTTCATAACTCCGGATGGCTTATTTGAATTTAATGTCGTGCCTTTTGGCCTTTGTAATGCTATGCTCCAGCCACCTTTGAAAGATTTATGGACACAGTATTACGTGGTCTAAAATGGGAGATATGCATGTGCTACCTTGACGATGTTGTGATCTTTGGCCGTACGTTTGAGGAACATAACAACAGTCTCAGTCTTGTTCTCGACTGCATCGAAAAAGCCGGGCTGGTTCTGAATTCGAAAAAATGACGCTTTGGCGAACGTCAAACTCTCGTGCTGGGGCACTTGGTCGACAAGGATGGCGTCAGACCTGATCCTCGCAAGATAGAAGCAGTGAGCTCTTTTAAATCGCCGCAGTCCGCACGAGAACTTCGCTCATTTGTCGGCCTATGCTCATATTTTCGTCGTTTTGTTCCACGATTTGCGGAGATCGTGTATCTGCTGACAAACGTCTTGCGACAGGATGCAACCTTCAACTGGACACCAGAGTGTGACGCCGCATTTTCGCAACTTAAGTTTGTACTAACGTCAGTACCACTGTTGCGTCACTTCGATCCAACTTGCCTGACTGAGGTTTACTCGGACGCTAGTGGTATCGGTGTAGGCGCGGTGCTTGTACAACGTCACAATGGCGCAGAACACGTCGTGGCATATGCCAGCCGTTGCCTGAGCAAATCAGAACGCAATTACACAGTTACGGAACAGGAATGTCTGGCAGCTGTTTTCGCTGTACAGAAGTTTCGTTGTTATCTTTACGGGAGGCCATTTAAGATAATTACCAATCACCATTCGTTATGCTGGCTGGTTGGTTTGCGTGACCCCTCTGGCCGCCTCGCACGTTGGGCGCTGCGACTTCAGGAATACGACTTTACGGTGTTGTACAAGAGTGGCCGTCGCCACGCTGATGCAGACTGCCTCTCCCGGATTCCTCTTGCGACTACTGACTGCGATGCTGAGAATTTTGACGACTGCCTTGCTGCTGTTACAAGCACGTTCCCCAACGCGGCTTATTTCCAGAGAGAACAACGCAACGATCTCATTTTGGATCCTCTTTTTGCCGCCGCACGTGCCTCCCAACACAGCGGTCGCTTTACTGTCCGAGACAAGTTGCTCTATAAAACTAACTACTCCAGGCCTGGAGCACGTTTTCTTCTAGTTGTCCCCGAGAGCCTTCGCTCCGATGTTCTACGTGTCATGCATGACGATGCGACGTCCGGTAATTTCGGCTTCATTAGAACGCTGAACCGCACTGCATTAGAACGCAGGAACGCTTTTACTGGCCCAAGATGTACGAAACGACGAAGCGTTACGTCGCTAGCTGCGAGACGTGCCAACGTCACAAGCGCCCGGCCACTGCTACACCAGGTCCCCTTCAGCCGTTAGCACCACCCAGCACACCTTTTGAACAAGTAGGAATTCACATTATGGGTCCATTTCCGTTATCGAACAATAAGAAGCGTTGGATAATCGTCTGCGTAGATCATCTCACGCGGTATGCCGAAACCGCAGCTATTCCCTCTTCTACCGCTGCATCCGTGGCGGACTTCTTGCTTCACTCCGTGGTCCTTCGCCATGGGCCACCGCGTGTTATTATCAGCGACCGTGGCCGCCAGTTCACTGCCGATGCCGTTGAAGAATTACTACGCATGTGCACGACACAGTTCCGTCATTCCACACCGTATCACCCACAGACGAATGGCCTCGTTGAACAGACAAACAGAACGCTGACCAACATGCTTGCCATGTACGTTTCTTGCAATCACAAGAACTGGGATGAAGTGCTGCCTTTTATCACGTACGCGTACAACACGGCGAAACATGAAAAACGAACTTCCGCCCATTTTATCTGTTGTACGCCAGGTTGCCACTAAGCCCTCTAGACACTTTCTTATCCTTCATTCTACACAATGATGACTGTATCTTATCCTTCATTCTACACAATGATGACTGTATCAAACACCCTGTGCCTCGCGGAAGAAGCCCGTCGAATCGCTCGTCTTCGTACTCTGGCCTCTCAACGTCGTTCGAAGGAACGATACGACGATCGTCACGAACCGGTTTTATTCGAAAAAGGTGACTTGGTGTAAATTTGGACACCGCAACGCAAGCGTGGATTGTGTCAAAAGCTTCTGACACGATATTCAGGCCCATTTGTAGTTTTGGAGCGTCTAAGCCAGCTCACTTACATAATAGCTCGTCTTTTGCCCGATGGTCGGCGATCGAGCAGAACGCAGCTCACTCGTGTTGCTCGCCTGAAACCTTTCTACCCTCCTTGTGCATCATAACTCGCCCTACGGGCTTCGTCTGCTTGCGGGAAATGTAACAGACTAGAAAAAGGTAGAGAAGAGAAGCAGAGGAAGACGAAGAGTCTTGGCACGATCGCAGTGTGCTGCCGCAAACGACCATCGTTCACCTCCTGTAAATAAAACCATCTTATCACAGCTCGCTGTTACAATATATATATGTAACGCTGTGATGAATGGGTGACGTGGCCTGGCTCATACTCCATGTTTATTCTATCTCCGACTTCTTCCTTCTCGGCTTCTACCAACCATCGCTACCTTCATACGTCACATGATTCCCCCTCCCCCCGAAAGAATGCATGAGCTACAAACTATGAAGCATGAACAAGTGCTGTCTCATCATAGGAAAAAATATCACAATATAGAGTAGTTCCATGTAACACGGCAATTCCATGCACTTGCACAAAAACATTCACAGGGAAGGCAGTCCAGTGACATCTAGGAGACCTCAGGTGGGTGAGGTTGGCTGTTGCGTTCTGGAAAGCATAACCATGCATTCGACGTGGAAAATGATAATGACACAGCCTGGATAGTAGCGAAAAACGAACAAAGTTGGGAGTCATATTAGCGTTGGAAAGTTGGATGTATCATGCGTCGGATTTCGAGTCGTGGCTGCGACAGACGCATTGTATCTAGAATGCGTGCTTCTTGAGAGATAATGACGGCTAGATGCCTGTGTGCTGGCGCCGCGCAAGAAGTGCTTCCGCGTCTTTCTGGGCGTTTTCTGTGGTGTTGTCGTCTGCGTAACCGCAGGTGCAGAGAGCGTCTGTGGCGATGTTCCTTCATCCGGAAACGTCCTACTTCTTGAAAGGGCCCTTGTATCAAAGTCCTTAATTTTTTAACTTGTTCAAGTTGTGAGTGTGCTTTCATTGAAATTTTCGTTCGTCGTCGTTATTTCTTGGTTTGGTGATGGCTCGGAGAAAATTGCGGGTGGTCATCGTCGTTGAATAAGGAGACGCTGTTTGTAGTCCCAGTGTTATTTACGAGTGGGATGCAAGCATTATTTCTGTCAAGGAAAGCAGTAGATACATTTTCGTTTTTATCGGCGAGACTTGCATTGAATGGTGACTTCGTAACGTTTCGACTTTCGGTTGGTCCGGTTCCTGAGAATGACATCGCCGCAAACATGGCTTGACGTGGTTCCGATTCCGTAGATTTGTTTCTTTGCGGGAGAATTGAGCCAAGTGTTCCTGAAGTACAATCGCTTTCGGAACAGCAGTGGCTTGACAAGCTATTTGGCCGATATTTCAAGTGGTCAGTTGCGTATGTGGCGATATCTTGAGGGGTGCGATGAGAGTGAGGAGCACCAGACGAGCTACTTGGCACAAAACCAGGTGGTGGCTTACGTAAGCAAGACGAAGAGTCAAGTACATTGGGTGCTTGAATATTGTCTTGACTTGTGTATTGTCTTGATTTGTGTGTGGAAGAGGTTAGCGTTGGGGACATTTGTGAAGATGGAAAACCAGGTAAAAGGTTCGACCTTGTAGAAAATTGGCTGGGATGTCTTTCTATGAGCAGATGACTGACTTTGCCTGACGGGCATTGTAAACTTCTGCTCTGTGCTCGAACGCATGAAGGCTGCGTATGAATGTGATTACTGAATTTGAATGCATCGATATGGCTAGTTGTAACTGACTCTTCATTATAGTCTTGAAACCAGATGATCATTTCTTCTTTTATCTTTTGCCAAGACTCGTCCTCGAATATGTGAGTGAGGTAAAACTTAAATGCCTCACCAGTGACGTAGTCGCTGAAGTTCGTAACCATCTCCCGTTCCGACCAAGATGCAGCGGTAGCGTGGAACTCGAACAGGTCGATCCAGTCCTGTACAGGTCCATCGTCCGCTGCTCCGGTGTACTTGGGGATGGGAAGGTCGGTCGATGATTCTGTCATGGTGCTGGTCGCAGTGTGCGGCTAGGAGATGATTCCGTAGTCGATGTATGGTCAGGGCGTCTTGTGTAGAACTGCGTCGATGATGAGACACTGATGAAGTGGCTGGGAGGTCTTCATCCTGTCGACTTGTGTGACGCCATGATGACTGGGATACGTGGCCTGGCTCATACCCCATGTTTATTCTATCTCTGACTTCTTCCTTCTCGGCTTCTACCAACCATCGCTACCTTCATGCATCACACACACACATATATATATATATATATATATATATATATATATATTGTCGCGGTACAACGCGAATAAAACAAAGATACACCTTACACCTTGGGACGACGAAAGCAGCGTGTCCTCAACAGCTCAGTCACAAGATCGTTTTCTTCAGCCTCGAGAGAAGCTAGAAGCCCACTACCTCGTGCCCACTAAATGCCCCATCATCGTTATCGTCCACATGTAGACACGCGTCATTTGCCTCTCTCCCAAAGAGCATCGCCCCGATGCGCAGTCTGTAATGCAGTTTTTTTTTCTAAATTAAAGTATCATGCAATCACTCGCTGACGTAAAGTTTCATGCGGACTACGTGAACGAGTTCAGGATGGTGCTGGCGACGCCTTGTACTATACGAACAGTCGGGAACAACTTCGTAAGTGACATCGCTCAGTCGTCGCACAACTAGGTACGGTCTAAAGTATCTTCTTAAGAGTTTTTCGGAAAGTCCTCGTTTTCGTATGGGCGTCCAAACCCATACTTTGTCGCCAGTTTGGTAGACGATTGTTCTGCGGTGAGCATTGTAGCGGCCTGCATCGTAGTGTTGCTGCTGGCTGATCCGTAAACGTGCAAGTTGCCTAGCTTCTTCTGCGCGTTCTGTAAACATGTCGGCGTCCGGGATGATGTCGTCGCCTTCGTGCGGTAACATTGCATCTAACATGGTCCGTACTTCCTACCATGAACGAGGCTGAAAGGTGTCATGCGGGTCGTTTCTTGCTTGGCCGTGTTGTATGCAAACGTTATGTAAGGCAAGATTGTATCCCAATTTTTGTGTTCGACGTCAACGTACATCGAAAGCATGTCTTCAATGGTTTTGTTTAGACGCTCTGTCAGCCCGTTCGTTTGTGGGTGGTATGCGGTGGTCTTACGATGCGTTGTTCCACTCAGCATCAAAACATGGTCCAAAAGAGCTGCTGTAAATGCGGTTCCTCTGTCTGTGATTACGACGGTTGGTGCACCATGCCTCAGTACAATACTCTCGATAAAAAATCTTGCCACCTCCGCTGCTGTACCTCTCTGGATAGCCTTTGTCTCGGCATAACGGGTCAAATAATCCGTTGCGACGATAACCCATCGGTTGCCTGCAGTAGAAGTAGGGAGTGGGCCCAAAATGTCCATGCCGATCTGATGGAACGGAGTCATTGGGACCTGTACGGGTTGCAGGAGGCCAGCTGGTTTAGTTGGCAGTGACTTGCGTCGCTGGCAGTCGAGACAGGTACGAACGTGGTGCTTCACGGCTGTGGTTAGTCTTGGCCAGTGATACCTTTGCTGTACCCTGGCCACCGTTCTTGTGTAACCCAAGTGGCCAGAGGTAACCTCGTTGTGGCATGCTTTCAGTACTTCGGTGCGAAGGGCTGCTGGGATGACGAGCAGATAGGCAGATCCCGTCGACGGAAAA
Organism: Rhipicephalus annulatus; assembly: GCA_013436015.1. NCBI lineage: Eukaryota > Metazoa > Arthropoda > Arachnida > Ixodida > Ixodidae > Rhipicephalus > Rhipicephalus annulatus. Next base: position 247,279 of record WOVY01013133.1, on the reverse strand, counting down.
TTTCTTTTATAGAGTACTCCGCCACGTAAACAAAATGACGACAACGCTCTTGCGAAAATTCTTGGCGCCTTCCGAGATCTGCCATCCAAGTAGGTAATTAAGCCAAGCAACTCAGCGTCGTCTCGTTGTTGCTGCGCAATAGTGGTCGTGTCGAGGACACCGAGAAATGATGTTTCCTCCTCCTCGGGTAGGGTTGCCGACTCAATGGGTGAACGGGACAAACAGTCGGCGTCCATATGTCGCTTCCCTGACTTATGTACGACTGCCATGTCGAATTCCTGCAGCCTGAGACTCCAACGCGCTAATCGGCCGGTAGGGTCTTTAAGATTAGTTAACCAACACAGTGAGTGGTGGTCGCTAATTACTTTGAAGGGGCGGCCATATAAATACGGACGAAATTTCGTAACCGCCCATACCACGGCGAGACATTCCTTCTCAGTCGTGGAGTAATTAGCCTCAGCACGTGTTAACGTTCTGCTTGCGTAAGCGATTACCCTTTCTGCGCCATCTTGCTGCTGCACAAGCACAGCTCCCAGACCAATATTGCTAGCATCGGTGTGAAGCATCGTAGGGGCTCTCTCGTGGAAGTGGGCAAGGACTGGGGGTGTTTGTAGTCGCTGGCGAAGATCGTTAAAAGCAGCTTCCTCTTCGTTATTCCACTCAAAGGTGACGTCTTCTCTTGTTAGGCGAGTTAGTGGTGACGCTATGCGTGCGAAGTCCGCGATAAATCGTCGATAATACGTGCAGAGGCCGAGAAAGCGTCTGACAGCCTTTTTATCGGTCGGCATAGGGAACTGTTCTACGGCTGCGATTTTTTCAGGATCGGGACGAATACCAGCATGACTGACGACATGACCAAGAAATCGCAGCTCTTCGTAGCAAAAGTGGCACTTCTCAGGCTTCAACGTCAGGCCCGCGGACTGTATGGCTCGTAAGACCACCTCAAGTCTTTCAAGGTGCTCATCAAACGTCGTGGAAAACACTTTGACTTCGTCCAGATATACTAAGCATGTTTTCCACTTCAACCCAAAAAGCACGGTATCCATGAGTCTTTGAAAGGTAGCAGGGGCTGAGCACAAACCGAATGGCAAGACCTTAAATTCATATAACCCATCTGGTGTCACAAAAGCGGTCTTCTCGCGGTCTCTCGGGTCCACCTCGATTTGCCAATATCCACTCCGCAAGTCCATTGAAGAGAAGTATTGAGCATGTCGAAGTCTGTCGAGAGAGTGGTCTATACGCGGTAGTGGATATACGTCTTTCTTGGTCACCTGATTTAGCTTCCGGTAATCCACACAGAAGCGCAGGCTGCCGTTCTTTTTCTTAACGAGGACTACAGGCGACGCCCAGGGGCTCTGTGAAGGCTGAATGACGTCATCTTCAAGCATTCTGTCTACCTGCTGTTGTATCGCTTCACGTGCTTTTGGAGCCACGGGAGAAGGGTTCTGGTGAATAGGTCTCGCCGTTTCCTTGGTAATTATTCGATGCCTGGTTAGAGGCGTGCGGCCAACTCTTGATGTTGTCGAAAAGCAGTCTTGAAATTTGGCCAGTAACTCAAGGAGTCTGCGTCGGTCGTCTTTTGGCAAAGTAATGCTAACGTCCAGAACAGGCGCTGAATCAAGATTTAGCGACTCGTCGACTACCGCCAAGCAGCCTTCGGCATCTATGACATCGTCGAAGTAAGCGACAGCCGTGCCTTTAGGAAGATGCCGGCGCTCGGCACTAAAATTAGTTAGCAGCAAGTCCGTGCGTCCAGCAGCAACTCTGACGATACCTCGTGCGACAGAAATACCGTGGGTGAAGAGCAGCGAGCTTATTCGGTCCGCAACTCCTTCGGCGTCAAACTGAGCAGTGGCGGCCACAGAAACAAGCGTGCATGACCTCGGAGGGAGCACCACATCGTCATCAGTAAGACGCAGTTGGTTTGGTCGCGCCTCTGGGGAATCGGGTAAGCCCGAACTGTTGCAAAACGTAATCGAGCTCTCTGGTATGTTGATGACGGCAGCATATTCCCGTAAAAAGTCCATGCCGAGAATTACGTCTCTGCAGCATGCGGCGATAACGACGAACGACGCAGTGAAAGGCGAACCTCCGATGTCAATTCTTGCGGTACATCTTTCCCGAGGGCATCAATAACTGGCCTCCTGCTGTTCTTATATGAGGGCCCGTCCACGGCGTCTTCACTTTTCTGAGGCTGTCGGGGAGGTCCTGACTGATAATGGAGAAGTCGGCACCTGTGTCGACTAAAGCTGTCACTGTCTGGTCGTCGAGAAGAACACTAAGGTCAGCAGTCACAATTTCATCGTTTTCACGGCTTATCGACTGTATGGCGTCGTGCTGTGGGGGCTTCTTGTCGTTATCTTTATGACCTGCAACCTTGCCCCCGGAGGTCGCCGCTCTCAGTTTCCCCGGCGCGGGCTAGGTGACCTTCTTGTATTAAGGTTCGCATAGGTGCGGTGGTGCGACAAAGGCGAACGCGCGGGGGACGGAGAGCGGGACTGACGTCTCGGACCAGGAGGGTGAGCAGGCATTGCCTTCTCTGCAGTGGTAGAGCCGTCCTCAAAGTGATAACGGGCTCCATAGAAAGAGGTGTCGTCACGGCGCGGATTGTATTCGTCGATGGCACGTCGACCGTCAAACCAAGGTCGTTGAGGACGGAATGAATTACCTCGATGCCAGCAATGACGGGCAATATGTCCTGCACCTCCGCAGTGAAAACATAGTGGACGCCTGTCCACGGTGCGCCATGCATCTGTTTTCCGGGTCGGTGGACGCGTCGATGCCCATGGGGTGGCTGTGGATGGCTGGTTGTATGGCTGTAGCGTAGGTGGTTGATGCAGTGTCTGTTCTTGCGGCGGATACGAAGGGGCCATCGGCACCTGGTGGTACAGCGTCGGCACAGCGGGCGGTGGACGTCGGAGAGCGGCGGCGTAGTTCATAGGACGCTGCTGAGCATCAGGACTACCCGTAGACAACGCTTGGTGGATTTCATCGCGTACGACTTCAGCGATTGATGCGATGGGATTTTCAGCAACAGGATTCCGCAACTTCTGCAGTTCCTCGCGAACTATCTCCCTAATCAAGTCTCGCAAGCAGCTCTGACTCTCAGACGTCATGGCGATAGCATTGATTGGGACATTGCAGGACATGCGGTCATATTGCCTGCAGCGTTGATGAAGGGCCCGCTCGATAGCCGTAGCCTCCTTAATGAAGTCAACCACGGTAGTCGGAGGGTTGCGCAGTAGCCCGGCAAAAAGCTGCTCCTTGACACCGCGCATGAGGTAACTCAACTTTTTATCTTCCGTCATGTGCGGGTTAGCTCATTGAAAGAGACGAGTCATGTCCTCGGCAAACATTGCAATGGTTTCGTTGGGTTTTTGAACCCGTAGCTCCAATAACTGCTGCGCACGGTCCCTTCTATCGATATTGGCGAAGGTATCGACGAACTTCTCTCGAAAGTCGGGCCAAGCTGACAGATTGCCTTCTCTATTCTCATACCAAGTACGAGCACCGTCGTCAAGGTAGAAATAGGCGCGTGAAAGCTTTTCCTGTTCCGACCATTGATTTACCTTGGCAACACGCTCATAGTGGTCAAGTCAGTCGTGAACGTCTTCATGGGCATCGCCACTAAAGCGATCTGGAACGAGGGGTTGAAAGAGGGTCACCTGAGATGGGTGCGTCGGAAAGCTGCCTTGGGGCACCTGTTGCGAGCTTGCGTTGGCCATTGGTTGAGCTGTGCGGTGCCTAGCAGGTTCCGGCGAGTGAGTCAGCTCTGGCGCGAGGCCTCGCAACCGTCGACTGAAGCGATGCACCGGTGTTTCTACAGGTGACAATGCGTTTGGACTCGATGAGCGGCTCCCAGCGGGCGTGTGGAGCATCAGACAGGGTTGCGGCCCAGCGCCTCCACCAGTGTCGCGGTACAACGCGAATAAAACACAGATACACCTTGGGACGACGAAAGCAGCGTGTCCTCAACAGCTCAGTCACAAGATCGTCTTCTTCAGCCTCGAGAGAAGCTAGAAGCCCACTACCTCGTGCCCACTAAATGCCCCATCATCGTTATCGTCCACATGTAGACACGCGTCAATATATATATATATATATATATATATATATATATATATAAATATGAAAGTAGATGCGCTTTCACATAACAACTGTTTATTGTGCCGACGTTTCGACAGGAACCCTGTCTTTTTCAAGGCATAATACTATTTACACATGTTCCGTGCCTTTTTATATCCTGTCGAGACAGGAGGGGAGGGGTCAAATGAGAAAGAGAGAGAGAAAAAAAAGAGGAAGGAAGAAACAGCGAAACGGGAGGACAAACAATAAATAAAATATAGAAAATCTAGGAGAAGAAGCAAGACCGACATGGCGTAATTAGAAAGGGGCAGCTTTTCAACAGAGTAGGGCAGAGGTAGATGAGGAGTGTCATCATTGTCAACAATACCTCCCCCGCACCCACACTTCCCCAAGTGGGCAGGGAGCCGCCGTTTTTGTATTTCACCTTTCCGTGTAGTCCGCTGGCGGCTCGTTCCTCTTTGAAGTGTATGACAAGTTAATGGGGAGGGCTTAAGCGCTTTAAGTGCATGCTGGTGGCATCGGGAGTAGCGAAAAAGCCGGTGAATGAGGCACTGCCATCGATATTCATTATATGCATTGGTTCCTTGTCAGTGAAGGAACAGAATGTGCGTTAAAGGATTAACGAAGGAAAAAAAAAAAGAAGAAGAAGAACAGGGGGGGGGGGAGAGAGACTGTACCACTCCGGGATAGTCACCACACAGTTGAGGCGCACTGGGAAGATATGCGCGCATGTAGGAAAAAGTTAACGAAACCACCTAGCTGTCAGCTGCTTGTCAGTGAAGGAACAGAATGTGCGTTGAAGCTTGACGAAGAAAAAAAGAAAAAAAAAGAAAAAAAGCAAAAAAAAGGGGGGGGGACCGCACGACCTCCGGGACCACTTATCTGTGCGTTCCGGCTGTGCTTGATGAGGCAAATCGTTTCTATGTTGTCAGATGCATAGGCCAAAAGCTTCGTTAGCGGGTAATATTATTGTCGTAATGAAACCGGACTGATTAGAGAGAAGCGTTTGCGTCTTTTAGCGGTCGTAACGCAGACAGAGTGCCTGGGTGTTCATTTATTCCGTATTTTATCGTGTTAAATTTGTAGATAAAATAAGATTCCCGTTGTTCCCGTTCTCTGATTGTTCGAAAGTTGTTTTCTAGTAGTGTAACCCTGATGTCATCAAAGCTGTGGTCTTTTAATGTGCAGTGTTTTGAAAGTGGAAGGCCTGGAAGAGATCGTACATGTGCCCGATGGTTGTTGAATCTAATTCTAAACGGAGTGTCTGTCTGGCCCACGTATTGCTTGTTACATACCCCACATTCCAAGAGGTATATGACATTGTCTGAGTCACAGTCTAGTGCACCTCTTATCCTGTGCTTAAAATCCGAGTGGGTGCTTTTCGCCACTGTCGTTGTCTGCATGTGTTTGCATACCCTGCATCTGCTTTTTCCGCAAGGTTGACACCCAATTTGAGGTTTCACACCTATCTTTGAATTTATTAAATGATCCTTTATATTTTTCAGCCTTCTGTATACAACACAAGGAGGAGAAGTGAAAATTTTGGATAGTCGCACGCTCTGTTCCAATATGTTAAAGTGTTTTCTTAGGACCTTGTTTATGTTCGGTGGGTTGCTCGTGAAAGTTAATAGCAAGTTTTTGTTGCGGTGTTGGTCGGCGTTTCTCTGGTGGTTGAGAAGAATCTGGCGGTCCAGATTTTCAGCTTTTTTGATGGCGTCATCGATGATAGCTGGTGGGTATTCTTGATTAAGGAGTACTTCGCGCATATGTGTGCTGTTTTTGTGGAAGTCCTCGGTGCGGGAGCAGATTCGTCGAAATCTGTGTGCTTGGGAATAGGGAATGCTGGTCTTGCAATGTCGCGGGTGGCAGCTTTTGAAGTGCAGGTATTGTTGCCTGTCTGTAGGTTTTCTGTATACGTTAGTTACCAACGCACCATCGTCAACTCGAATGAGTACATCAAGAAAGTTTATTTCAGTGTTAGAGTAGGTGTGTGTAAAATAAATGCTGGGGTGTACCTGGTTGAATGCCTGTATGAATTTGAGGAGCTCGTTTTCCGAATGTGTCCAAATTATGAATATATCATCTAGGTACCGTTTATAGAGTAATGGTTTGATATTACAAGATGAAAGAAAATTGGACTCTATGTGGTGCATGAATATGTTGGCGTAGTTTGGGGCCATTCTTGTACCCATTGCCGTACCGCTGATTTGAAGATAGTACTGGTTGTTAAATTCAAAGCTGTTCAACTCGAGTACAAGTCTTGTGAAGATTTCAATTACTTTTTTGCTTGGATAAGCGACAGGGTTGTGTGTGCCATACGATTCAACAAGTGCCCTTACACCATCGTCATGTGGGATATTTGTGTAGAGTGAGCTAACATCCAATGTTACGAGAAATGCACCGTCTGGAATTTTCACGTCTGCTATTTCCCGAAGGAAGTGGTTTGTGTCACGCAAGAAGGACTCATGTGTGGGTGGTATGTCTTTGATTAAAGAATCAATATAACTGGAAATGGGTTCCGTTAACGTTCCCGTGCCTGATATAATGGGTCTGCCAGGGTTATTCTCTTTATGAATCTTCGGCAGCATGTAAAAACGACCAGGCGCCGAATGTACCGTAATAAGTGCCTTTTTAAGCTTTGAATTAATAGCGCCTTCACGTGTGAGATTCTCTAGGGTTGTTACAATGATTTTTTTGTGCTCCGTGGTAGGGTCAAAGTCGAGGTGTTTGTAGAATTGTTTGTTATTTAGTTGTCGCTTGCCTTCCTCAATGTAGTCCGATCTATTCAGAACAACAATCGCGCCTCCTTTGTCTGCTGGTTTGATGACGAGATCTTCGCAGTTGCTCAACGTGAGTAGTGCCTCTTTTTCTATTTTTGATATGTTATTCATGCTTGGTTTGTGCACTTTGTACGCATGTATAACATCTTTTTGAACCGCGTCTATATAGAGATCCAGATGTCGATCTCTGTTGGCGTCTGGGGTCCATTGCCGTCCAATTACCCCACGAAAAAGTGCGTTATCTTTTTCGGGTTTATCAAAGAAATATTCCTCCAATCTTAAATTTCGTGCGAAGTTGTCTAGGTCTTTTAGGAGCGTGAATTCATCATACCTTCCGTTGCCAGGGCAGAATGTAAGTCCGCGTGATAGTATACTCAATTCTTCTTTGCTAAGTTCTTTGTCGGAAAGGTTAATAACGTTTGGCTCTTTGGGGTGTGGTGGCAAATTTTTTTGAACGTGAGATGATTTGGTATTTTTTCTGTAAGCAGCAGTGGGTATATGTGACACATTGTCCCGCGCAAATTTCTTCTTCTTAAGTTTTTCAATTTCCTCCGTTTTTTTGTGCTCAAATACGTCTAGTTCTTTAGTTTCCCACTCCGAAAGAGAAAAGTTATTTCTTAAATACCGCTCCTCGTCTGTCAGTGCGTTTAGAGTCTTTCTACAGTGTTCGATGGTGACCTTCGTTAGCTCCTGTGTGGCGTGATCGAGAATATCGTTCCACCGTTTCATTTCCCCTTCGGCAAAGTTATGCATCGATGGTGTTAGTGACAAGCGCAGCCCCTTCGGAGCCGTACCCGCCAGTACATATTGCTCGAGGCTTTGCACGTGAAGTTCATGCCGTATTCTTTTGTCAACCACTTTTCTAAGTTTAAGAAAATTTGGACCCGTTCTATGGCCTAGTTCATCTGAAACGGACGGAGTTTGCCCACTCACACAGCCAGTATGTCACTTTGCACAGACGCGGCGAATAGGGCCGCAAGGTGCCCGGAGGTCGTACCTGGTTTGGGTTGGAGCTCCATCCCGTTGTGCCTCCCGTGACGAGCTGGCCTGTAGACGCCTGCTGTTGGCAGCTGGTGGTTGCTGCTTGTTCGTTGATGATGTTGGCTGCTGATTTTTCCTTGCGGGTGGTTTATTCTGGCCACTCGTCGCTGTTGATTTTGGTACAGCTGGCCGTTGTTGTTGGCCCGGATTACCCTTCGTCGCCGTTTCCGGGGTGTGTGTTGTAGGCGTCGACGACAGCCGTGGCAAGCGTGATGGCTGTGTTGCACTCGGTGAGGGGGGTCCCGACGGGGTATGCTGGCCTGGAGAACGGGCAGCAACTGTTTCCGGGGCTGCTGGGTTCATATTATTTTCTTTGCCGCCTCGACAGGTGGCATCGGAAGAGTCACGCCGCAGTGCTTGGGAGTAGGATGGCGTCTCCCGAAGCTCGTACGCCCCCGCCTCCAGTTGTGGCGCGTGTTCCAGCCAGTTGTTGATGTATGGCCGCCGTAGGTCGAGGAGCAGGTTGTAGATGTTCCAGGCCAGGAGAGACACTCCAGCGAAGCTCGGGTGCAGACCATCGGCCGCGAGTACGGTCCACGGCGGGAGCGCGTCGATGCGATGGTTCACATAGAAGACGCCCTCTCTCTCATGGCACAAACTCAGCAGTCGCAAGTTAAACTCCCGAGCCTCGAAGTTGAACCGCCTCACCGCACGCCAGTTGTGTCGGCGGAGTCGTTGGTTGGGGGCTCGTGGGAGCACTAGTGTGGCAAACACCATAGGAATATCTGGTCTCTCATGCCGGATGCGGTCAAGGAGGGCGACGTAACGGTTGAATGCTGTAGGGGCATCCGTATTGGCCAGGTCGTTAGTTTCAATGTGCAGAATAAGGTTCGAGGTACCTTTAGGGACGAAGTCCAATAGCTCTCCGATGTCGCCAATGCATGCGCCAGGCTGGCAGATGAAGGCAGGTGAATGGGGGCTGGCCGGATCGAAGTGTTGATGCAGGTACTTTAGTTGTGAGTCACCGACTATTGCCGTCGAGGCTCCGTGGATCGGAAACCTCCATGTAAGTTGTTTGCGAAAGGCGTTGGCAGCAGCCATTTGTGGTAAGGCTTATATGCAGAAGAATAACTTCGGTTGCCGCAAGGTTATAAATATGAAAGTAGATGCGCTTTCACATAACAACTGTTTATTGTGCCGACGTTTCGACAGGAACCCTGTCTTTTTCAAGGCATAATACTATTTACACATGTTCCGTGCCTTTTTATATCCTGTCGAGACAGGAGGGGAGGGGTCAAATGAGAAAGAGAGAGAGAAAAAAAAGAGGAAGGAAGAAACAGCGAAACGGGAGGACAAACAATAAATAAAATATAGAAAATCTAGGAGAAGAAGCAAGACCGACATGGCGTAATTAGAAAGGGGCAGCTTTTCAACAGAGTAGGGCAGAGGTAGATGAGGAGTGTCATCATTGTCAACAATACCTCCCCCGCACCCACACTTCCCCAAGTGGGCAGGTAGCCGCCGTTTTTGTATTTCACCTTTCCGTGTAGTCCGCTGGCGGCTCGTTCCTCTTTGAAGTGTATGACAAGTTAATGGGGAGGGCTTAAGCGCTTTAAGTGCATGCTGGTGGCATCGGGAGTAGCGAAAAAGCCGGTGAATGAGGCACTGCCATCGATATTCATTATATGCATTGGTTCCTTGTCAGTGAAGGAACAGAATGTGCGTTAAAGGATTAACGAAGGAAAAAAAAAAAAAAAGAAGAAGAAGAACAGGGGGGGGGGGGGAGAGAGACTGTACCACTCCGGCACTCCGGGATAGTCACCACACAGTTGAGGCGCACTGGGAAGATATGCGCGCATGTAGGAAAAAGTTAACGAAATATATATATATATATATATATATATATATATATATATATATATATATATATATATATACATGAAGATACCTATACATATACGGTGATGGCGGCAGCAGTGGGGAAAAACCATTCAAGACCGTCCATATGATTGCTATGGCAATACAAAACAAAAAAGTGGTCAACGTCAAAACACACACAGATTAAGGGGCAAGAGGTTCGTTCTTAGAAGTAAAATTGAGTGTCAGTCTTTTGTTTTCGCTGTTTTTGTTCACACTGCTTCAGCATCCTGGTGTGATTCGTGGCGTGTTCTTATTACAAAGCAGCTTCCTGCATTTCTGTCACTACTTTGTTAAGATGTGCAGATGCTCTTGTGACTTATGCCACGCTCAGTTTGTGGGGTCTAAAAATGAAGCAACACTCTCGGCATGAACAAACACAGTTGATGCGTTCAAATCAAACCAATCAAAAACATTTATTGAACTCTTCCTTACGTCAACGATGCGAACAGCCAAATCAAATACGTCACTAGTGACACGCTCAAACACAACCGTATGCAATATTCCAATACACTCAATCAACATAACAGTAAACAAGGTAATGCAAAGGCAGCATCGCCAATGGTTGACTCACTACAAGGGCCCACAGGTGGCGACCCGCGGTGCCACCATTATGGACGGACCGCTTGCGCCAACCATTGCACGCCTAAAAGACTCCAAGCTTTTCTGTGCGGCCACCTAACCTCGCCACAAAGCATCACTGCTGGCGCTGCCGCGCTAACTGTGCTGATGATGGTGAAGATCGTGTGCGAGCGCTGTGCCACAACCACTCAGTTGCTTTCAACTCCAACTGCGGCCTATTCGCAGGACATGTGTGTGCCACGAGGTGCAAGCAACTTTACAGGGGGTGATAGCGCCCCCACAAGTTCCTAGCTTTGTTAGGATCTGCTTGTGTTTAATCATTAGGGTCCTTAAAGAGGGCCTGCAACACTTTTGCAGCACCCGCAAGTATGAAAGGAGGAAGGGAGAGCTTGAAATGTGCAACCATTCTCTGTCACTCCATTCTTTGCAGGTTATAAAATTTTTTGCAGCAGTTGGTTAGTAAGGCAAGAAACTTCTTTAATGAAGCCCTTTGACAATTACTTGGAAAAGTGCTGCAGGGCCTCTTCAAAGGTGCCCTCCAACACTTTTCAATGCCACATTTTTATTTAGGGGATGTTGTAGACTGACGTGTCCAAGGTTATTCAATTTAGAAAATGCAAAATACAGTAAAAAAATGCCTACCTTCAACTTCATTTTCCTAAGGTCATCTGACCACATTTCACTCACCCGATGACGTCGGATGGCTCCCCCAACGAAAAGAGCGGAGAGAGCATACGTAGGGAAAGCTTGCACACCATTGTTCCTTTTTATTTCCAATGTAAGCTTGACCTCCTTGCCAATGTAACAAACAATATGGGGCTTCACGCTTGACTTGCCAGAAGGTGAGCGGGCGCTGGTGTTTGAAGCGAGGTATTTTCTGCTGTTCTCTGCAACATTCCAAGTCACTCCCTCCTCTTATTCTGAAAAAGGAACTTGTGAAACGACCGAGCCGGTCAGATATTGTTGACCCTAACATTGACAGAACCTGTTTAGTTTGAAGACTCGTCTGTCTTTCATGGCGCCGCTGCAAGCAATGGCTGGAAGTCGCCCTGTTGTTGCAACAGGCTTCAGGCAGTCCACCGGTTTGTTGGTGGGTTTTGCTGAGGTTGTGCTGTGTCCGAGTGTTGCAGTTTGCAAACTGAAAAGATTTTGCCTGCTGTTGTGTTCTAAGGATGTTTGTTCATCTGCAATGCCGACTAGTGTGCTTGTATGGTCACAAGTGGCCGAGACACTTCTGGGCTTTGTGTGATGAGGCTTTCCATGCTGCGTGGTATCGCACTATTCTCCGTTTTGACAAAGTGCTGTTGAGTAAGTCACGAGTTTGTGATGTGCATTTGCCGAAGACACCTTGAAAACCTACAGTCACGTTGCCGATGGGAGAATTGTCGGAAGCACCAACGGTAATGAGGTGCAGTTTTATGCAGGAAAGTGTGCCTAAAATATTTCTAACCTCTCGGAATATCTTCAATCCTCAGAAAAGATCTATGATCAATAAAGAATGGTCGAAGAAAAATGTTTGAAGTGTGTTACATCGCCACGAGAGCCTGAAAACTGTGTGGATATGTCAAGCGGTGCACTCACTTGGACAATACAAGTATTCTTTTGCAGTTTGCGAGTTGGCGCAGCATTGATAGTGCTGATAAAAATGGTCGTATTGTGGCCTTTTGTGCAATAAAGGCTGAAGAGTGTGCACTAGACATTAAAACTGCGTCATTGTCGCTGAAGATATGCCATTTAGTGTTAGAGCTGTGCACCGCTGCTGGCCATTTTTGGTCACGCTGTTTGTGCCACCGCTAAGTTAGGAAAGATACCATGCTGCCGCCACCGCTGCGCAACGATTGCGATGTGCTGCCGTTAGTCTTATTTTAACCCGAGTGGAGACCCTGGGCATGAAATGCATCACTTCACCTTCTTTTCCGCAGCTTCAAGGTTTTTCAGAGCGGCGTTTGCGGTGTCTTGACTGCTACTGTCTTGTATCTGCGTTTGCATCCGTGTCATGTAAGTGCCCTGAAACAGCTTCTGACAATACACAATGGAGCGCGTCTTCCCTCTTGGCATTTCTCGTTGACATTTTTGCGCTCTTTGTGACACCAGAACGGTGATTCACGTGACATGATTAGGGCAAATACTGCGGAATAGGTAGTCCATATAAATATATAAATATATATATATAAATATATATATATATATATATATAGTCAAGTAGATCCTTTGTGAGCGGTCACAACGTGGTTTATTTCGACGTTTCGGCCTAGAGCCTGGCCTTCATCAGGATTGAGGGTACAGTTTGTTGGTGCTCAGCTTTATACAATCTTGAATCGGAGGGGGAGAGAGAAAGAAAGAGGAAAAAAAACGAAAGAAAAGAAGAAGAAAACAGAAAAAGAAGGAAAAGGATAAAAAAGAAAAAAAAAACGAGAATATAAGGTGGACTTCCCCAGGCGCCCCCTTTCACTCTTCCTTCTCCTTCCCTTTCCATCTCTCTCCCTTTTCTCCTTTACACTTTTAGGATGTCTGCGGTCTGTGTATCCTTCCTTTTACTAATGCATTGTTCCTGACCAGACAGTGCCTCCTGGCTCTGGTGGTTCGGTGTGAAAAGATAGATGTGGAAGGCGAAGGAAGAGTGAAAAAGGGCGCTTGGGGAAGTCCACCTTATATTCTCGTTTTTCTTTTCTTTCTTTTTTTTTTGTCGTTTTCTCTTCTTTTTCTTCTTTTCTTTTTTTTAGTTTTTTTTCTCCTTTCTCTGTCTGATGATGTATTCCTTCTGAAGCATTCAAAATGTTCAGCTGCTTCTAGCATCACCTGGTCACTAAACATGACATCTGTGGAATGAGTTAACTTTCAGTGCCTCTGGTTGGGCGTATGGGTTTTCTATGCAAAAGGGTTATACCAGTATACATCAGTTATGAAAACTCGGGCAACTATTTTGTGTCTGCTTTACTACACAATCCTTTCCCTACCGTGAAAAAAAAAAAAGAATTATACCGAGTCTACAGGAAAGTTTTTTGCTCAAGTTTTATAGTTTTTTTTCTTCTAATAAAACTGTTAAAGTAAAGGTGTACGTCGAAAAAGGTTCAGACGCAGCTTGGCAAAATGTGCTTTATCAGGCAGGTCTGGCTAATGGCGAGCGGCGTGCGCGAGCTACTACCACAGCCACCGATCGTCATCCTCTTCTTCATTGCCAGCAGAGCATCCGTTATTCAGATTCATTAATTCATTACAATTACTCCCTGCAAAATAAGTAGCCATCCTGGCGACCTATGGACAAGTAAACACGGGAGGGTCGTAGCAGGGCTCAAGTCTCGAGACGTGGACAATTTCCTGGCCACGACCACGTTTGTCAGAAGATGGTTCCAGTGGCTGAAGGAGGTAATTCACTGGTGACATTTTTTGTAGCACACGATATGGGCCGTGATACTTGGGGACCAACTTGGTAGAATAGAAAGGCCAGGTGTAGCAGAAGGGACATGCAGCCAGACGAGTGAACCTAGATCATAGGAAGTTGTGTTATTTGATGCGTCATGGTGGTGCTTTTGGCGTCCTTGGTCTTGGGTTGTGAATGATCTTGCCAGTTGGCGGCATTCTTCAGCGTATGTAGCGGCTTGAGACAAAGTCGTGGACTCTGAGGAGTCAGGTTTGTACGAAAGAATGGTGTCCATAGTGCAAGAAGGTTCGCGTCCGTAAAAGAGGAAAAAAGGAGAGAACCCAGTAGTGCTTTGAATGACGGTATTATAAGCGAACATGATAAATGGGAGCACTCTGTCCCAATTGGAGTGGTCTGACGAGATATACATAGACAGCATGTCACCAAGGGTGTGGTTGAAGCGCTCTGTCATTCCATTGGTCTGGGGATGATAGGCGCTTGTAGTGAGGTGAATGACGTGGCACTCACGCAGCAAGGCTGTGATGACGTCTGACAAGAATATGCAACCACGATCGCTCAGTAACTCCCGAGGTGCTCCATGACGTAATACGATGTTGTGAAGAACGAAAGTCGCAACGTCTTGCTATAGACGAGGGAAGGGATGAAGTTTCGGCATATCGCGTGAGATGGTCGACGGCAATTATGATCCAGCGGTTACCGTCAGCAGTGTTGGGAAGGGGACCATAGATATCGATGCCGACGCGGTCGAATGGTCGGGATGGGCATGGTAAGCGTAACAAGGTACCGCTGGCGTGATAAGGGGGAGTTTTTAGTCTCTGGCACGTCGAGCAGGCCCGAACGTATTGTCGTATAAAACGGTACATGCCACGCCAGTAATATCGGAGATGTATGCGAGAATAAGTCTTCAGGAAACCTGCGTGGCCACATTGGGGGTCGTCATGAAACGTGGAAAAAATTTCGGATCGCAGATGACGTGGAATCAGGAGTAGCCACTGACGTCCACCGGGTGCGTAGTTGCGTCGGTACAGCACGTTGTCGCGAGTGGCGAAGTGCTCGACTTGCCGACGCAACGTGCGAGAAGGGGGGGATGCCGTCTGCCCAGCCAGGATGTCTAGAATCGAAGCAACCCAAGGGTCCTTGCGTTGCTCGGATGGCATGTCGGCGATGGTGACGGCAGTGGCATCACAGGTTAGACTTTCGCAGAAGTCCAGGTCAGGGGGCAGGGGCAAACGGGATAGGGTGTCTGCGTCCGAATGTTGCCGGCCGGAGCGATAGACCACGCGAATATTATATTCTTGGAGGCGTAATGCCCATCAGGCAAGGCGACCGCTTGGATCCTTTAGTGACGACAACCAGCAGAGGGCGTGATGGTCAGTCACGACGTCAAAAGGGCGCCCGTACAAGTAAGGTCGAAATTTCTCTATCGTCCAAATAATGGCCAGGCATTCCTTTTCAGTGACGGAATAGTTGATTTCGGCTTTGCTAAGAGTTCGGCTTGCGTAGGCAACCACGTACTCTTGGAAGCCGTCCTTCTTCTGTGCAAGAATAGCGCCTAGCCCGACACCACTAGCGTCGGTGTGGATCTCTGTGGGTGCCAATGGGTCGTAGTGTCGCAGAATAGGCGGCGACGTGAGGAGGCGGCGCAGTTCATTGAAAGAATCGTCACAGGTGGCAGACCAGGCTGAAAGGTATCTAGAGCCGGCGAGGAGCTTGGTCAAAGGAGCGATGATCGTCGCGAAATTGCGGATGAAGCGCCAAAAGTAAGAGGACAGGCCTATGAAGCTTCGGAGCTCTTTCATAATGGTCGGTTTGGGAAACGCTGAAACGGCTGTAAGTTTGGCAGGGTCAGGAAGAATGCCGTCTTTTGAAACCACGTGGCCAATGATCGTAAGCTTTCGAGCGGCGAAATGGCACTTCTTCAGATTCAGTTGCAGCCTCGCAGCAGAAATACACGCGAGGTCTTTCTCGAGGCGGGTTAAATGGGTTGCGAAATCAGTTGAAAAGACGACAATGTCATCTAAATAACAAAGGCAAACGTTCGATTTGAGGCCTCGAAGGATAGAGTCCATCATTCGCTTGAAAGTAGCTGGCGCGTTGCAGAGGCCGAAGGGCATGACTTTGAATTCGTAAAGCCCGTCGGGCGTGATGAAAGCTGTTTTCTTGCGAACGGCCTCGGCCATGGGTACCTGCCAGTATCCAGAGCGCAAATCTAAAGAAGAGAAAGATTCAGCTCCCTGTAGGCAGTCCAAGGCATCGTCAATGCGTGGCAGCGGTAGACATCCTTGCGCGTGATTCGGTTGAGACGTCGGTAGTCCACGCAAAACCTGATGGATCCGTCCTTCTTCTTCACCAACACAACTGGAGAGGCCCAGGGACTGCTTGACGGTTCGATTATGCCACGTGTCAGCATGTCGTCAACCCATTTATTGATGGCACGGCGTTCGGTAGTTGACACACGATATGGACGCTGCCGTAATAGTGTCTCTTGACCGGTATCTATACGGGGAACAACAGATAACGCTCGACCTAAGGAAGGCTGATTGTGGTCAAACGAGGCTCAAAAACGCTGTAGGAGCTTGATCAGCTGTTCCTGCGGCCCAGGCATGAGGTTGCAATCAATGGACTTGCGGAATGCACCCACAGGTTCATTAGCGTCAGTTGCGGGTGTAATGGCACAAGTCTGTAAAAATGGCTTGTCTGGATAGATTGGGTCTTCGAAAATACAATTTAAGGTCTCGAGGCTTCCCAGACACTCGCCGCGTAGCAGGATGTACGGGCAAGCAGAAACGTTGCACGCATAAAGTACCGCCGAACCATTGGAAAAGTTGATGACGGCAAACGGGAGGACGATGGTTCGGTGTTGCACACTAGCTATAGTTGGTTGGAACAGGAGTGTCGAGTTAGTGGCAGCAGGGGAAAACACAGGCACTAGGACGGCGGACAACGGCGCGATGCGGACGTCAGCTGCGGCAAACACTTTCGAGGGACTGTGGTGGTCGATATCAAGGCACGGATTCGTCAACGTGAGTTCAGCACGAGCGCAGTCGACGAGGGCCTGATGGGTAGAAGGGAAATCCCATCCTAGTATGACGTCGTAAGATGAACGTTGGAGAACAACAAAGTTGACGGCGTACCAAACATCTTGAATAAGAACGCATGCTGCGCACTGAGCTGTCGGCGCGATGAAATGGGAGGTGGCTGTACGCAGAGCAAGATTCGTAAGCGGCGTTGTAACTTTTCTCAAATCGCGACATAGTTTTTCACTAATTACAGAAACGACGGCGCCTGTGTCGACAAGTGCACGTACAGCAACACCTTCTACTAGCACATCAATTTCGTTGGTCGGACAAAGAGGAGGTCTTAGAAAGTTTGACGACGACGCAGTTCTTGCCTCCGGAACTGCGGCTGTCAGTTTTCCTTTCGAGCGGGGCTCGTGCGCCGAAGCATCGGGGAGACAGATCGGCGACAAGGTGGTAACGACCGGCGAGAATCGACAGGGCGTCGTGGGGACAATGAGTCGGTGATAGGAGAAGATGGTCGTTGGGGATTCTGGGCAGCCTGGTAATTTGCAGAATTCCCATGGTCTGGAGGCTGGAAGTTGCGACGGCGACAGTAGCGTGCTATATGTCCCACGAAACCGCATGCGCCATGCGGTTTCTGTCCAAGGTGCGCCATGGGTTAACGACAGAAGGTGCAGGGGGCGCAACGGGATGGGCTGCCGTGTATGTAGGCAGCGTCGTAGGGTAGGAGGACCCGGTGCCCCGGTATGCACCAGAGACGGGTGGGGCTGGGGGTCTAGCAACGACGGCAGCGTAGGTCAGCGGCGTAGGGACAGATGGCGATGGAGGCAGTGCTTGCGTGACCTGTCTCTCGATGACCCGGCGTAGACGTGGGTCTAACGAGGTCACTGGTGGCGCAGATGCTTCGGCCACAAGAGAAAGCTGACGCCCCACTTCTTCACGAATGAATTGTTTGATGTGGGGCAGTAAGACGATGTGATCAGCAGCGACGTCGTGCACGAGGGCGGAAACTTCAGCCGTATCTTCAGCGGCCCTGCGCGTCGAGACACGCTGCTTACGCAACTCGTCGTACTCCTGACAGAGCTGGACAACATCGGTGACGGTCTGTGGATTCCTAGAGACGAGCATCTGGAAGGTATCGTCGTCAACTCCTTTGATGATGTGCTTGATTTTGTCGCGTTCGGTTAGAGATTCATTGACGCGCTTGCAAAGAGACAAGACATCTTCAATGCAACTTGTAAAGGTCTCGTTCCTGCGCTGGACTCGACTATGGAGACGCTGTTCCGCGCGAAGCCGGCGCACGGCGGGACGACTGAAGACCGCGTCGATGGTGGTCTTGAAGGCGGACCAGTTGGTGATTTCGCCTTCGTGGTTCTTGAACCACAGGCTGGCCACATCAGCGAGGTAAAAGCGCACGTTTGTGAGCTGGTCGCAGGCGTTCCACTTGTTGGAAGCGCTTACGATTTCGTACTCGACGAGCCAGTCCTCGACGTCTTGTTCGTCGTTGCCGCGAAAAATTGGTGGGTCGCGTTGCCGAGGCACGCCAGTACAGTAGACTGTCGTTGGTAAGGCAGCTTGAGAAGGGTCAGGAGCAGTCATGGTGAACGGTGAGGGTAGCGTCCGATTGCAAAGTTCCAGGTTGATGGGAACCCCGGCCCCTCCACCATTTAAAATAGAGGTGTTGTACGTCGAAAACGGTTCAGACGCAGCTTGGCAAAATGTGCTTTATCAGGCAGGTCTGGCTAATGGCGAGCGGCGTGCGCGAGCTACTACCACAGCCATCGATCGTCATCATCTTCTTCATTGCCAGCAGAGCGTCGTTAATCAGATTCATTAATTCAATACACTGTATCATTCTTTCTATTCAATGAAGCTTCTTTATTTCATTGATTGTACAAAAACAGATTATTTTGAATAATGGCAAGAAAATTGAGGCTGAGACGAAAAAAAGTAGGCGAACTCTCGCTCATGAGTTGACTCACTCGGACTTGGTCAAACTCTGACCGAGCTGTGAGTCTTAGACTCTGTTAGTCTGGGGGAGTAATATATTGATGATTTTGAGTCGGAGTGAATGCGGTCATAGTAAGCTTTCGCGAGTCAAAAGTGTTAGATATATTTCAAGTGATCCTGAGTGAGTCCCACTTTTTTTTTCGACCTATGTTTGAGGCACAGATGAACGAAAACGGACATCAAGCATCTAGAAAACCAAATATGACTGTAGTCAATAATTTTGTAACAAAACCTGATGACAACAATACACTCTGTGCACGCGACAGGCGCGCCATCCCGCGGCCGTCTGTGCAGGCAGTCGTTCATAGCCCTAGCGGAACCAAATGCTCTCCCAATGCCCGCTAGTACGTAGTTTATCAGTATAATGAACTGCTGTGTAGTTGATTACACCAAAAGGTACACATCGTGCCCTGTGGGAACGAGGTTTTACAGTTACTCGACTCGTGCCTGCTTTATTGGGCAGCGAAATGAGTGGATCACACTTGTGAGATGTTAAAAGTGTTTGGTTCCCGCACTCTCCGCCTTCTCTCGTTCTGCCGCTGCATGTTTTAACTGGTCTTGAACACCACCTCTGCAGGTGCAATGATCTCTCGTGATGTTCCTGCTGCCATAGGGCTGGTGAGAAAAGAAAGTTATGCAAGGTATTTAATTCAGCTCAAGGCTGATAGAATGCTTTAATGGACCTTGATAATAATGTCGTCGTCTACCCTTCGCAGTTTTGGTGAATGCAATGCGAGGTCAATTAGTGCTTTGCTAGTTTGATAGGACCATCAGTTAAGGGTCAAACTGAGTAACGTAGCACATTGCCGTAAACCCAACAGCTGCCCAGCAGCGCTATGCTAACGCGGTAGGATCAAGCTAAGTCATTAATTTGTTAGTTGGCTCTTATTAAAGGGACACTACTGTCAACTATTAAGTCGACGTTGATTATTGAAATGGTGGTCCAGAAACCTCGTAGTGTTACTTTTGTGCCAAGGAAGGGCCTATTTTGAAATAATATAACGTTTTAGTGCTCCGCATCGGGTTAGCGCATGTCAAATTACCCGCCTCAAAAAGTGGCCCGATCGAACAGTCTCATGTTACTGTTGCCATGCAGAATGTTGCTTGGATTTACTGCACTAGTAGCAGCAGACTGAAAGTGGCAGGAGCCACAGCAGCAACACCAGCCATTGATCAATTTCCCGCCATTGGCTTCGAGATTGCAGACGCTTTTGTTTCAGTTGGGCCCTGCTAGATGGCACCACCTGTCTCATGTAACCACCCAAAAATTGAATTTTCGAACCACTCGCGCCATTTCCCATAGTAACGTCTGGAGATTCTTTTCTCCATCAATCAAACAGAAACGAACAAGCAGCATTTTATTGCGTCTCTTAATGCATGGAACGTTCTTTATTTAGTGCAGTTAGATCGATTACTAGTGATTAATCGCAGGCAGTCCATCTGATGTCATTGCAATCATTTTGAAAATTTTCTACTGCAGCACTTTTGTTCTTGTGCATTTACTTTAATTTCCCGGTAAGTAGGGCACTGTTGTTGATATTGTCGTTTTAGATGTCATGCATTGAGCTTTCACTCTAACATAAATAGGGCACTGTTGTTGATATTGTCGTTTTAGATGTCATGCATTGAGCTTTCACTCTAACATAAATTGTTGTTTGGCTTTAGTTTCCCTTTAAACTGGGGCAACCTGCCTCGGGGAATTGGCCATGAAATTGGTGGCACCTTGCTATATAAAGAAATTTGTTGATAATCTCAAAATGCTTAGCAATAGTTCGTTTTGGAAACAAGTAATTAGCTTAATTCATAAAAAAAACTAATGTTGTTGAAGAATAAACTTGATTTACTTAACCTTAGCATTAAATTTGTTTCATCTCATGTAGTAAATCGCATTCGTCATGGCAAATGCTCCATAGCCCCCCCCCCAAAAAAAGAAGCCCATGAAGTGATAAATTGAATTCCATCCTTCGAAGTCGTTCATCCAGAAGTCTTTCTTTCTTTGGTGAACAATGTGCATGTTAGGAAAAAAGATGCAGAGCGAAAAGTAGCAGAACTACAGGGTGAAAAACGGAGCTTTGCCAATGCTGTAGCGACGAATGTGCATTTCGGAAAGAAACCTAACAACGCAAGAGGATGTAGTGAATGAGAGAAACGACACAATGGTGAAGTGATCGTGGCTGAAGTGATCACCACTTTACAATGTGAGGCGAAAGACGAAATGGGGCTGCGGCGTCCTCTCTGCCTAAAATCATAGCGCATTCTCTTTCTCACTTGCGCCTCAAGCTCTTAGTATAGCTGCGCGACTGCCGAGGTGAAGAGCATAATCATGATGAGCGCGAATGATGCCGTGGCAATTTGAAGTAAAACAATTTGCTAGACTTGGTGACTGAAAATCGCCATGGCTCGAAGCCGCAGCAAACGAGCATGCCACTGGCCACTCACCATAATTTCCATGGCGAAGGGCCGTGGAGTCATCAATATTTCTAAATGCTCTCATTGTTCTGCAATTATGCGGGTAGTGAACATGTACCAATAATATTCAAAGTGTGAAAAATTGACAGCTTACCGCGACAGTTATGAAGCAAGCATCTTGCACTGCATAAACCTCATGCACGCATTTGTGATCAATGCTGAGGATGGTCAGCAAGGAGCTCACTGACGTTGAAAATGTGGCAACTTTTATGCAGGATTTCCCATTTATTCTTAGTGGCATTGCAGAAGAATGTCTCCCTGCGATATCTTAAATTCCTGCTCAAAGAACCGACGTGCCAATCACGGCCACTTTTGCAGTCAGAGCTGTCAAAGCAATGAGGAGCTTCTGCCTGCTATACGATTCTCAACGTTGTGCATCCTCCACACCACAAGTGGCACTGCGCATGGCTTTCAAAGTGCCCCCTATAGGTCCCAAATGGAGTGGATATGTTTACTCGTGAACAAAATAAAAACTGTTAAAAAGAATTTCTTAAGCCAGCTGAACATAATACGTATGTGTAAAGCTTCAAGTGTTTTTCTGGAATTAGTTATGGTCTGAGCAAGATTGGTTCAAGTTTTCCTTTTTTAGATGCGAAGCAGCTCTTTGACAAGCCTGTGTAGCGCTGTTTCTCCATCCGCACCACGTTACCTTGGCTGCAGTTGTTGGGGCGTTGCCAAGTAGGTCACGTCTTCCCTCGCAGTACACGCACATTGACATCACTCTTTCCCTAGCCTGTCGCCCCTCGTTGTCCATCATCTCTTTGCTTCATCCTCTTCACTGCTTGCAACGTTCAAGAGCTTCACCCACTCCATTGCTCGCAACGCTCAAGCCCACTCCTTACGTGGACTTCATGTCACCTGGGCCACCTCTCTTCATCTGTCGGCGAGAAGCTGTGAGCCGGCGGATGCACGCGCTGCGCGCGCTTTTAGAATCTCGCTGCGCCAACAATGTGGACAGATCGCCGTTGCTTGCTACGCGATCTCGCCAACGGGCGGGACGCCGTCGTGGCATGCTTCCTGCTAGTGTGCGCATTTTCCCGACTGTCGCTGGCTTCGCGACGATTTGCCAAGCTGATCGCATTTGCCAATGGCGATGTCAACACTGACAAAAGGCGAGTCAAGAACACTAATCGTGTTTGAGAATACAGGCGGCGCGCGGGTAACACCGACTCGACGCGAGCCAGGGAAGTTGAGCGCAAGCAGAATCAACGCGTCCCGCCTCCCGTGTCTTTGCATTTCAAACAAACGTTTACTAGAGTAAACGCTACACTGAGTTTTGCTTCGAACAGTTTTTCCAGTACCAGTGTCGACGCCCGTTTCAACCAGGTCAACGCCGTGCGCACCGCTGCTGCTTCGTATTCAGTCAGGGATCCTTTCGGGGAGATGGTCCATAATTTTTTTCCTCACGCTGTTGATATTTGGAATGGTCTTCCGGGCTTCATGCATGAGCTGTCAAACGATGAATTTGTGTGGCAAATGCTATGTGTTTTTCACTGAGCAGCTGTGTCTACTTTCCTGATGGTCTGTTCATTCAATCTGTATACTTGTTTTTTTTTATATTGTATTTTATTTTTGTGATTGTACTCATTTCTGCAATATCTTTCTGCGCAAGACTGCAGTATATAGAGATAAATAAAGATAAGTTCATGGGAGTGCTTGAGTAACAATATTTTAATTGAATGTCCATATTTTTTTGAAGGGACACTAATGTAAAACAATGACTCCATTTAGATTGACAAATTGCACTCTGAAAACTGTAATGCCAAATGCTCTCTAAATGTTTTTTTTAAGTGGTGAAAATCAAAATGGAACTTTAACTTTTAAATATTGTGCCAAAATCATCACGTGCAATGTCAGAAATTTCAAAATATTGTTTTTTACATTTTCACGACATTGACCTAATGAAAATTTCTGAGACTTTGTATACTTGGCCTGTGGCACCTGCAGATGACAAGGTACTTACTTTTTATCAGTTAGAGGTTAGTAAGGCCCAGTAGATGCCTTTGAAACTTACTTCACAACGTTTAGTGCAGGAATCTCAAGGTGGCATCTCCACCCATTTTTACTTTTCGCCCGTTTTCTGGATTACCAAGCACCGTGTCGTGGTAAATGTGGTTTTTCCCAAGATTTGGAAATCGTACCTTACTAATATGTGAAAAATTGTTTTGCCCTTCATTGTCCCTTTAATGAAAGAGGTCTTGCACATTTTAAACAGTGAGTATATATTTGTTCGTTATTGCACATAGTGTGCATTTGATCAGATCAGAGTGATTAGTAAACTGCTCTGCCTAAATCGCTGCGGGGATAAGCATAACAAACAAATAAAAGTGCCTCAGACAGGCTGAGGCTCTTTCTCCAGTTCAGTCTGCTTATCTGCATTGTTGTGTGTAAGTTTTTTCTGTGACAGTGAAACCTTGTTTGGACTCTGGATAGTAGCGAAGATAGTGATAGTATTAGCACTCATGCTTTCAAATGCATACATTATAAGAGGGCACCAAGAGCCCTCTTGGTGCTTTAAGTATGTTTGGCTGCTCTAGCTGAATCGGACCAAACTGCACATGGCGCATCAACACAAACAGGGCACATGCACAAATGACAAGAAAGAACAGATTGCACGCCTGCCTACAACATTTGGGTTTTCCTCTGCATATGTGTTCTGAACTGCGTGCTTATCATTTGCAACCGCAGTTAACTGCAAGTTTCCTCTGCACCTGCTGTGGCAAACTGTAGGTAGTAATCTTGGCTTGATTCTGCAAAAATTGTGGAGCTCTCTTACTTAGGGATCTCTTGAACTGACTCACTGAGGCTTTCACTTGCAAAAATGTTTTGCCACCGGACTCACTCGTACTTAAGCAGCAGGGCCTTCCGCCGCTCTGGCTTACGAGTGCCTTCCCTGACAGCATTCATGTATGCTTCGAAAATGAACTTTCAATCAACCGAAAGGATCGGCGGATCCCCGGGCGTAGAAAGAAGGAGTGGTGGAGGCATGGGAGATGCCATCGTAACCAGGAAAACTCTACACTAACGAGAAAGAAACCGAACACAAAAACAAAAATGCTAACGCGAAAAGAAAGAAGTCTGTAGCATTCACGAATAGACGCGGAGCCGCTCGACAAGGAAACGCAGAACAAGGTGCGACTCGGCGGTCGCTACAGAGAACAAAGGAGCGATGGTGGGAAACGCCGAAGTAGCATTGCAGCAGAATAGAATCGTTGAGGCATACCGAAAAAAAGAGGCTGCGAAAGAAGCTGTTCGTACTTCACCTCGTTGCCATGGTTGTGTTTGGATTGAACTGGCTGCGACGCAGACGTATAGGAAGAACGAAGGGCCATACTTAAAACTAATAGAAATATTACTTGCCCAGACTCGTACCTGGCGTATTCGGTTGGGCATTTAAGAGGGCTATGAAAAGTGGTTTAGTGTTCGGTTGGTAGAATTCGAGGACTTGGACTACCTTCGGTTGGTTGTTTTGGAGCATCAGCCTCTAACTTGGAGCCCTCTGACTTTCAAGTGAGAGCGAGGCGTCATTTGACCGAGAGGATATATCGCATTACACCAGCAGACAAATCGCGCGGCTGCCAAAAGGTGAACAGTGCCTACAGCATGAATGCATATTTTGGAAGGGGACAAGCCCGGGTGCATAATCCTTTGTGCATGTGCATTTTTAAGGCATTTTTTAGCGTGTGTGTGATTAGTTCACATTTATGAAGCAGTAAATGCATAATGTGAAAAATAGAGGCAGCTAGCGAAGGTGGAGGTAATACCAATGCTGTCGTTATAGCAGCTCACAGACAGCCACGTAATTTGCCTTGAAGATAGCAGCTTGGACGATGACGGTCGCCATATTTACGTGCTGAGCTCAAAAGAATGTCACTGCGTCTAGATGTATTGGAGATGGCCTGAACTGATTGGCGTCATTTGGCGATGCGGCGCCGAAATGTTTAGCCGGCAGCTTCCCGCACTGGCTGCACTGATGGCACAACAGGCGTGCTGCACTGATATCGCTGACACGTTTGGTTGGTACGCTTCTTCTGGCGCTCCGATCGCGAGGTGCCTCAGCATGTGGTGAATTTTAGCCAGGGGGCCGGAGCAGCCAACCGAATAAGCCATCAGACTCTCGCCTCAATCTGAGTCTGGGAGTCCAAGTGAGTCGACTTGCTAGTTTGTCGGTCTTGAATTAGCTTGTTCAACTTAGGTGTCGATGCTTCAAAAGAACTGTTGGGTGAGTTGGTGCTTTGATTTCAAAACCATCGTAAGGGTGCAGCTAAACACAACACAGAGAAAGAAACAGATGAGAACAGGCGTGAACTACCAACTGACTTCATTCAAAGAAAATCCACACCTTTATACATCAACACCTTGCATTGGGACACTGTTACAATAACCAAGAAAACTCGAACCAGGTGAGAAAGAAATTATAGTTCAGCATTTACAGTGCAATGGAGGTTTCACTCACGCACTTGTCACCTGCTCTTTTAATTAAAAAAAGGTTCTAGCGTTCCGCAAGCCATTTTATTTCTACTTCTGCCTAGGATTTTCGCACAGCGAAATCGCGGCTCACAATGTGGGCAAACCAAGCAGTGGTCAAGAAGGTGACTTCTCTCCTTGTTATCAAGGTTTCTTTCGTGTTCCTTAAGTCGGTCATTGAAGCAGCGCCCTGTCTGGCTGGTGTAGATCTGGTGTAATCTTGTACACGGCATTGTTGGCACACTTCACAAAATGTTTTTCAGGGTTTTTTAGGCAGCCCCCTTTTGCTCTACGCATGTGGTGCGCCAACACAGCTGAATGTGCTTCTTCGGGGCAAAGAGAACCAATGGCACGTTGAATCAACTAGCCACTTTTTTCTGGCTGTGTGTGACCTTGTGCATGTACAGGATCATAGCTGGCCTCTGCAAGTCTCCCAGGGACTTAGCGGGATTTTT
This sequence comes from Rhipicephalus annulatus, assembly GCA_013436015.1. NCBI lineage: Eukaryota > Metazoa > Arthropoda > Arachnida > Ixodida > Ixodidae > Rhipicephalus > Rhipicephalus annulatus. Next base: position 221,130 of record WOVY01013133.1, on the reverse strand, counting down.
TTAGTTGCCCTGCTTTATATTTTTGAGTAGCATTGCGTCCTTACGATGGTTTTGTTGTGTTGTGATGTTTCGTTTAGTTTTGTTTTCGGTTCCAGTTGCGAGGTGGGACCTCGCAGTGGCAGCGATGTATGTGAAATGCACCACTAAAGTACGTATGAGGCATATGTGTACATAGTTGTAAATCAGTCAGTTGGTGATGGTCTATTGTTCGAGGCAGAGGTTCTTTCTCTTGGCGCTCCGTGCCCAAGTCGTGAGTGGCTGCCGTTGGCATCGTTGGCGTCGCAGCCAGTTCAACCCTGACACAACAGGTTTCTGTGTCAATGCTCTTTACCATCAATATATAATGTAATTGTTGCTCTTCTTGGTGTCTTTTGATCTTATACTTAAGACTATGAGTTATGAATGGTTGCAATTCAGTAAGGACAATTTTCTTGAAAGAGATGACTCACATGAGATAACGAAATCAATAACTTCTCTAGAAGAGTTGGCGGGGAGTGTCAAGGCACCCCTCACGAAAGTCATGCCTCTGATCAATAAATAATCAGACGGTGTATGAATAATACTGCTTTGCAATGATTTGTAAGTAGGCATCAGTAGACTGGACTTGTGTCTACTTGGAAGCATTGCGAAGCTGTATTGTTCATTCACCATCTCATTATTGATCAAAGGCGAGGATTCCATACGGAGTTGCCACGATGGCCCCTCCCCCTGCCAACTATTTCAGAAAAGTTCGTGATCTCGTGTGACCATAGGTCGGCAAAAAAAAAAAAAAGTAGTACTTGCTGAGACATGCTGAAAAAATTAGCTTTTGCTTAGGACTCACTTTGACTGAGACTCAGCAAAACGCTCTTCAAACGAACTCGCTTGAAATTGCACTGACAAATTTTTTTCTACTGGACTAGCTCAGACTTGAACTCAACAAAATGTTACTCACCCGAACTCAAGCACACTCACTCGTGGCTCGATCTGAGAGACTGTTGACTCGTGAGGGAGTTCGCCGTCCTATGACTCTGTTTGTGTTCACACTATGAGATGTTTGGTGCGGAGACATTTGACCATAGTATGTTTACAATTGCAATACTTGTCGGCTACATTGCAATAGACAACATCGCCAACCACCTCGCTTGCAGAAACCGGGCTTGTGCCAGTGAAACAATTATGTAGGCAGACTGTATAAGCAGACGCTGATAACATCACCGTTTCTGTGTTGTGACTGTGTTGGGGAAAATTAGTTGTAGGATGTTGAAAATTGCATCTTGCCTGTTGCATTTGGACAAAACAACTGGATTAGCCAATTCATTCAGGCAATAAAATTGTTCATGGGAGTAGTATTTGTTTGTTTTCATCATACCTTCAAAGATTTTACATAAGTTTTATTAGTATTTCTTCCCAATCAAGGGAAATATAAATGAACGAGACGTCACTGTAATCAAGAACATTATTCATCGTTGGAGACATTCTATTCAGTCCCAGCGGAGCTTGATCTCTTCACTACTGTGGTATATAGGGCCTGTTGGCACATCAGAACACCATCAAAGCACCATTTTATTATAGGCCTAGCCATGTCCTCTGATGTTCACTATGAAAATTGGTATGTTTAAGTTGTTTAATCAGTGGATCTTCGTTAATTGTTTCGCACATGTTCTTTGCTGTGCAGCTTGGAGTCAGACAACGCTCACAATTCCTCCGGATGTTGACCTCAGTGCAGTTTTGGGTAAGCTCATGCATGAGTGATGGTATTTAAGGATATCTCTACCTTCAAGCAAACAATTCTTGTGAACAGGAAGACAATGACATGTAGAATCGACTAATATTCTTTGAACGCTCCTGACAGCGAAATCCCGAGCAAGCCTTCTATTGTGACACATAGTTCAAAATTTAGGAAGGGTTCCATGCTTGGTTGTGAATGATTTGAGGTGGCAGTGAACAGCTGTTAAGAAAAATGAATACACTCCCTTGTTTCAAATGAAATGCTTTTTTAATACGCATATGCTCACGGTTCTTCTTTGCCCGCATCGGGAAGTGAATGACACAATGAAAATGGTCAGAGGTAGGGAAGGGGGGGGGGGGCACATTTGCTTAGACATCGGTAAATCATCTCGTAATTAATGCTGCCATTGTTAATCTGTGCGATTATTGCATTACTTCCGAATCCTCACATAAAACCGTAAGAAACTAGCGCCCCGCAGCTGGAGGGCATCTAAGGTCCTTTGTGCTCACACTCTGGTGTTGTTGAAAGTGCAGTTTTTTAATTGTGGTGCTGCATGTGGTAAATACAGAAATGATGTGGGTGCTTCAGTATATTAAGCCTGTTAAGTGTGGGCCCTGTTAGGAAAAAAGAAACATTCTTGGGCAAACAGCCAATGCGATACTCGGGGACAAGTTTCTGTGGCAATGGAGCGAAAGTTATGGTAGGTGGAGCTTACTAGGAGTAATTTTATAGAAGTAATTATCAGGGCTGGTCTCAGTTGGTCACAACATATAAACTATATTCAAGTCAAGTTATTTAGGTCTCTTTATGTGTTATAGAAATCAAAATGTTTTTGCTATTACGTATTAGAAAACAATTGTATTTCCCATTTATTCATTCTCATTTAACATACTGTCATCTAGTCAGGGGTACATGCAACAAGACAGATGCCGAATGTGTTTCCTCTTTACAAAAAAAGAAGCTTGAAACTGATTTCCTCTCATCCACCCTCATCAAATGATTTTCTTTATAAAACTTCACACATACTACCGTACTCCCAGTGGTATAAATTTTGCTTGGCAGCAATGATTTTCTACAAAATTAAACATGATTATACCGCCTTCTCAAAGAAATATTTAACCAGACAAGTGGCATACAAGCTACGCACTACATCACTGATGGGATCAAGGCCGTGAACTAGCTACGGCACTAAAACGTTAGATTATCAAATAACTTTTTGTGTAGTGCACATTCATCCTCAATCAAACTGGCCAATGAAACCACATGTGTTTCTCATTCTAAAAAACAAGTAAAAGTACTTCTCATGTCTTTTACAAACGAATAAGTTTTGAATGATGTATCATGAAATGCTGTTGTTTACCTTTTGCTTTATACTGTATGTGCTTAATATGCAGACATTTACTTCCACTATTACAATTTGTGTAAGCTTTTTCCTGATATTCATGTCAAAGTGTTTTTTTTTAAATTTTCATTACTATTCGCATACTGCAGAATGAGCAGTTAATTATTTCTATAATTTGACATGTGCTGTTGAACTTATAGGTCTGGAGTAAAGACCTTGTGAGGAGACATACGAGTTTCTTTTTGCCTACACCTCATTGACATACAAAGTAGTAGTTTCTGATATACAAATCTCGATAATTCGAACTCGAAGGGGCCCGAAAATTTGTTAGAATTAAAAGGAGTTTGAATTAATGAAAGCTAAATAAGCAGAGGGCTCACCATGCAGTGACAGATGTGCATTGAGCTAACACACGAGGGCGAAATTCAGAAGGCTTACATTTATTCAAAATCACAGCACATCCGCCCTTAATTGAATGAATCGGTGATGGGCATCTGCACTTGTTCGCCTTGCAGCGAGTCAGCCAATTTTGCATGCAGCTTTCAAAGCATTTATACTTCGGCTTTAGCAGTCTCCTGGCAAGAGAAGTTGTGCGTGGTAATGTCCAGCCGATGGCAACAAAGACAATGGCGACAACTGCGTCTCCGCTGCTACCTTCTTCGCCGCAGCCGCAGCGGGGCCAGCACGTGACGAGAAAGGAGGAGGGTCTCCACGCAGAGAGAAGCAGATCAGTATTTGAGAGAGAACCAACACTCCGTGGCAGCTTCTTTTTCTTCTTCTTTTTCTTTTTTTTGCTCTTTTGGCTTGCGGCATTGAAAAGAGAAGGGTCTCTACGTGGTAGGGATGAAAAAGGGAGAAGTATGGCACAGGTGCGTCGTAGGTCGGCATTTGAGAGAGAGCAAACATTCGGCCACAGCCTTACCTTTCCTCTTCCTCTTTTCCTCCATTGCGCGCAGCGTTGAGGTGTCGGAGGTGGTGCCACGGAATTGGGTGTGGTGCTGAGAGCATTTTCTGAGCGCGATATGTTCGAATTAACCGCCGCGAGTGCTTGCGCGTTCGAATTACAAAGCATTTTCGCCCATTGGAATACACATAGCTTTGACGGGACCACAGCGTGAGTTTGAATTAACCGGAAGTTAGAATTAAGTGTGTTCAAATTTATGAGATTCGACTGTACTGGTTTTCGCTTTTGGTCTCCGCTTGACAAATACGTATTTGCTACATTTTATTTTTCACACGTGTTTCATAGTTGAGTATGTTGAGCCACAACCACTGAGTAGGCAAGCATAATGGCAACTCTTTTCCTATGCTTCATTTGCTTCTGACCAAGGTACCACTCAGAATCTCTGCCATATCCGTGTAACAGTATGCTTGCTCACGTTGGTAAGCTAGCTAACTAAATGCAATGTGTAAACAAGAGTGCTGGCTGCATCAGTCTCACCTGCAGACCACTGGCTTGTTCACATTGTACACATTGCAGACTACTTGCTTTGTTTGTTTTGCCAGCCTTTAGTCATAAAGCTTCTTGAAAGTCCTCTACACTGATTGAAGTGGCAAGCTACCAGAGCTAGTGCCAAGTTACTGTAAAAAAAAAAAAGCTATGTCTCTTTTTTGTTTTTTTCTCTAAAGGGAACGTAGGTGACACTAGTGAAGGATGCTGAACCTAAAAGAAATGGAGGCGGAAATGTTGTAGACCCGTGTGCTCAGATTTGGGTGCACGTTAAAGAACCCCAGGTGGTCGAAATTTCCGGAGCCCTCCACTACGGCGTCTCTCATAATCAAATGGTGGTTTTGGGACGTTAAACCCCACATATCAATCAATCAAACCTATAAGAATGGAAATCTGGCTGAGAAATTAGTAGCATTGTTAATTTGAGGCTAAAAAATAAGAACTGCACATTTTTGAAATGCTTAGTTCACACATTTCAAATAAGTTTTTGTGGCACTACTACCAGGTGTGCAGCGACGCTAACAAATCAGTGTGGCTCGGCTTTGTAGCCTTTGCTGCATTGCCACAGAAAGGTGTCCCTTAGTATAGCAGCCTGACACCAGAGTGAGAAGGGTGAGGAACAATAGCCTTTGCAGTTGTTGTATTGTGTGCACTTTGCAGTCTTTCTCTCACATCAACAGTATTTGCTTTTATGGGTGAAAAATCACGCGGTGTGTTCATTTAGATCATTCCAGTGGGAATATTACAAGGCCATCTCAAATGAGCACTCATGCTTACTTTAAAAGCAGTTTGAAATATCTAAAAGGTAATATCTGGCATTAATAGTAATCAGTCGATAGTATCAACCTATACAGTACGATGAAACATAAGCTTCTTGAGGTTTCAATTTTGGTGTTCTCATGTTTATGACAGAAAACTGAGCTAGTTGCTGAGGATTCATCATCAAGAAAGTTGGTGCGGGCACTCACTGTACTTGAGTCATTGTTCTCTTCTTTTTTTGTTTTTACGCTGATTCCTTATTGTGTGAGCACGGTCCAACAGCAAAAACTAAAGCTTGGTGCTAATGATTGTTTCAGTGTGGTTTGCTCAATATAGAACTAGAGGGTATTTTCACCCAATCTGATTGAAATAATTTCTTGATGATGTCGATAAATTGGAGATGTGATGTTTGCAATCACTAAAATTTAAGTTATAGTGTGCACAGTTTTTGTGCAACCTAATGAAGAGCAAAAGATCTCACAGCTGTCTTGCAATTGCTGATGTCACAAACATTGCTCGCGAAGGTATCATTGTTGGTCAAATGAGTTCGTGCTGTTTGCTTTTTACTCTAGGTTGCTCAATGGCCACAGGCTACACTGCATTTGTGGCAGCCTCATGGTCACACAGCAGCAGCCAAACAACCTTTCTCATATTTTCTGTTAAATTTTATTGCGTTGTGTGCCAGAAAGGGAAGTGGTGCAAGGGTGTGCGACAGAGTCGCAGTGGCTGCACAGACACAGAAGTAAAGTTAGTCGTTTCCTTCAGGGACGCACTATTCGCTTCTCTGGGCTGATTTCCAGCCGCGCTCGCGTCTTGCTCAAGATTGGTGACCAGGAGTAGCAGCAAAAGCTATGAGCAAGGCCCCAACACAACGGCACTCTGCAGCGTCGACGTCAAACTGCCTCCCTTTTGCACTGCGGATCCTGCACTTAGGTTCATTCAGGTAGAGTCACTATTTGCTTCACGGCGTATCATAGCAGATTCCATAAAATGTCATTACGAGGTGAGCAGTCTGCCCCCATCAACCACTATTGAAAATCGAGGTCTGTTGCTTTCCCACCATCGGATGTCGTCGAGGCGTTGAAGGCAACACTCATTCGCAAGATCAGCCCCCATTCCCGAAAGTAAACGGCTGCAACAGCTTCTCTATGAAGCAAACCTTGGCTACAGATCACCAAGCCAGCTCCTATGTCATGTGCAACAATTATTGGGTAACAAAGTAGATGGTCTTCAGAGCCTGCTGCTTTGAGGAATATTTCTACAGAAAATGCCCCCAAATGTCAGAATGGTCTGCAGTGCCTCAAATTAGAACGATCTACCCAAACTGACAATCTCAAAGCGATACCTTTCACATCTGTCGCGGTTGTCACCTGTGAACAGTCTCTACATGAGCAGCATCAAGAGATGCAGATTGAAATCTCGGGTCTCATGGACTTCGTGGCTGCCCCCCATACAGCATTATGGTCAAGCAGTCCAAGTTCTTTGCACTCATCAATGAAACGTGAAAAACTAGTTTGTACCATCATAAGTTTGGCAATGCTACGTGCAAATACAAACCACTCTGTGAGCTCGGGAAACACCCTGAGCAGGTGCTGAGGGCAAACGGCATTGCTGCCATGAAAGAACATCACTCATCAGTATTCTTCCTGATCGACCTTAACAACGGCTTCATTTTTCTTATCGACACATGTGTGAAAGTGAGTATACTGCCAGTGTCACCAGCGAATGGCAAGCGCCCGAACACATCGCCTCTGCAAGTAGTCAACCACACGACCATTGCCACAAACGGCAACCGCTCTATAACTGTTAATTTAGTCCTGAAAAGAACGCTACAATGGATCTTCATCGTAGCTGAGGTGAAGGGGCGGGTTTTCTGTGCCACTTTGGACTGTTAGTTGATGTGCATAACCGGAGGCTACAGGACCCAGTGTTGCAAAGCAATGTAAAAGATCAGTCTTCAAGGCATGTGCTGCTCAGCCCTACACTAATCAAACCAGCGGGTCCTTTTCATTTCACTTTCATACTGAGTGAATTTTCTGAGATGACAAAGCAACTTCAAGTGGCATACCCAGTAAAGCATGACATGTTTCACCACATCACTACTACTGAGCCGCCGTTTCCTGCTCGAACATGTGGATTGTTGCCTGAAAAATCAGCAGTGGCACGGCAGAAATATCACCATATGTTCGAGCTGGGCATCATCCAACCTTCTGCCAGTCCTTCGGCATCTCTACTTCACATCATTCCTGAGCACTCGTCAAGGTGACTGGCGCCATTGCGGGGACTGTCGAGCACAGAACAGTGTCACAACTCCCGACAGGTACCATGTGCCACATATTCACGACATACTGGCTGGCCTGCATGGTGACACAATTTTCCCAAAAAATGATCTCGTCTGGGCATACAAGATTGTATTCTGTGCACCCTGCAGACCTTCTCTCACATCAACAGTATTCGCTTTTATGGGTGAAAAATCACACGGTGTGTCCATTTGGATAATTCCAAATACCATCATATATCTGTGCCACCGGAAGACATCCCCAAGACTGCTATTTGCTTCCCTTTCGAATTCGAAAGAGAAGCATTGCGAGGGTGCGCGACCGAGCCATAGTGCCTTTACAATCAGAGAAACAAAGTTGTTGCTGGTTCTTCACAGATGCCCCACTCGCTTCTCTATGCTGATAACCAGCTGCGCTCATGTCCCACACGACAAATTTAACTGAGTGTACATGGCAGTTCATTTTGAGTTGCATTTACTGCTAGTTCGTATGTGCCCATAGTCTCGTGTTCTTTTCAGGAGCAGGTGTCCTAACATGAATAAAAAAAAGCTTAAATTCGTCATTGTATCATAAGTGACACCTGGAACTCAACACTTTAAGCAAAATTCATTTGTTAGTCGAATTGGAGCTAAAAAAACTACAGTGTTTGTAGTGCTCTCTTTCATATTTTAGCACTATGTACTTCAACTGTGTAACCAATCTCCAAAAACCAATGCTTATGATGCTCTCATGAAAAAAAAAAATAACCAGGAGTGTGCAAGCTAGCATATGTTCACACATGCACACTACTTGCGGATTCAAACACGAAATAGATTTTCATTGTATAAATTGTTATGATAAGTTGATTGTTATGATCACATCATGTCATGACAAATATGGTTTCTGAAGGTAATGCTGGCTCTTATCTACACATTTGAGTCAGAATTATGCTGCTAATATCTAAACTAAGGACGGTTGAAATGCATGTAGGCACAATAATTCGAACTAAATCGCCCCGTTTTAACCCACGAGTAGTTTTATGCTCACGGATTGAAACAGGACAATTTAGGGATAAGTAATGCACATATTCTTGTTTCCATTATTGGTACTTTTAGGTCATATTAGCATAATTTTGACTCAAACATGGAGATAAAAACCAGCGTTATCTTTAGTGACCACATTCGTAGTGACGTAATGCAAATAATTCGAGTAGTTGCTTATATCACTCATATTAAAAAATTTGATGTTACAATTGAATCCACAAGTACTGTACATTGAATGCGGCTTTCATATAGCGAAAAATAACACAGAGAGTGATTTTTTTGAAAATCAAGTTTTCAGTTTCTGGAACCCTAATTATATCAGATTACAAGATACACTGAAAACTGCACAGAAGTGCTTCAAAAAATTTGTTGCACCCTCCTAAATAGCGAAAACTTTTTCTGGAAATCGTGAGAAAGCAGTGATTTTCAAAAACTTGTAGCTTCGCGATTGCGCAGCCGGGAGCTGGCTTCTCGAGTTCATCAGAAGAAGCAATTCTCCTTGTCTAAACTTCTCTCTCGCCTCTGCTAGCTCTTTTCTTTATGCACAAGCGCACAAAAAGCAAATGTTTGAAGGTAGTTTCAAGGCCACTGATTGGCTGTGGCCGCCGTGTTGTTCAGCTCTCCTCGCCATTGGCCCGCTGCTCACTCTGAAAGATCGTCGTTTGCTGCTTGTGCGTCGCGAGGACATGGCTCTCGAAAAGTGGTACTTCGTGACATGTTCACGGCTCGACGTTGACTTAAGACGTTATTACGCTTTAGTTAGGAGCTTTAACCGGATGCTCGATCAGATTACTACGAGCGGATGCCCTGTGTACGAGCGCGGCTCGTCATCGGAGTCGTCTTTAGGCATAACTCCACTGACGGCGAGACTAACTTCGCAGGCAAGAACGATGCGCTAGCGCGCTCGTTGCACCGTGCTTCCTCGCAAGCAACGAAGCACATCACTCGCTAGCTACCCGGAACCGTGGCCGGGCATTTCATGCATGTGTAGTGGACCTCACAGTCAAGCTTGTCAACCCCTCCCCCCTTCCCTTCGCTGCCAAGGATTGCTTGGAACAGCGGCTAGCAATTTAGGGCATCGGTACTTGATAATGCAATACCAAGGGCCATGAGCGCCGTTTTTTAAAGTCTTTCTTGGCGATTTTCGATGCAAAAAATTTGGTCTGTCTGTCTGTCTCTGTCTGTACATTTGTCTGTTTGTCCACCCCTAACGGTATCCTAAACGGCACCAAAGTGACCAAACGATACTTCAAACGGCAGACCCCATCCGCAGCACCGACCAATATTACTCAAGTTTCAGGGTTCATACTTGTGCGATTGTCAATTAAAAAGCAATTATTGTACATACCTGAGGCACCATAACATGTCAATATTATGTATGTGTATTTTTTTACTAGAAAAGCCATACATAAGTAATTTTAAGGATCATAGTCTTTATAAGGCTGCGCTGGCCATGCAACGCTTTCACGAAATGGCAAGCGTTTCGAACGCTTTGCTAAGACGACACGGTGGTGGCACCTACCCGTCGCCTTGCGTTCTACACCTTATCGGGCCCGTTGTCTGGGATAACTGCCAGATAGCGCTCATAGCGTGACATGGTAGATAGATAGTTTGACGTGATAGATAGCGCTCAGATAGTGTGACGTGACTTGATGCGCTTGTTCGCCTTCGCTGCACGCTCGAGGCACTCTAACGCAGTGCTTCCGCAATACCATTCACCGATTTTCTTGTGCAGAAGATCAATTGAACGTTTTGTTCACTCTCTCTAGACGCAAGACTATCATCTTTTCACGGCATTTGCGGTGTAACATGCAGGTACGGGGCAAATTTTTTGTCGTCGTAGTTACATATTTCGTGCATCGTCATCGAACGCCGCTGCATCATGCGCCGGATGCACTCTCCACGCATCCGCACACTCCACAGTCATATGGAGTGCTCTAATGAGCTTCTTTACTGTGATTTAGTCGTGCCTAAAGCCGGGTTTCATGTCGCCGTGAACGTCTATAAATGTTCTGAGACTATGAAAGTCTCGTAGATCAGCGTTTCGGTGACTGGCGATACGATGATGCGTTTCATGGCTAGAGGGGCAAATAAGCATGTATGAAGCTGGGGCGTGACTTTTTATATGTTCATCTCACATCATTAAAAAAACTGCTGACAAATTCCTGCGGCACCAGTTTTCTGTCCATAATTTTGTTATTTGGAAAGAAGGCAGAGGCTGTCATGGTGTAAGCCATTTTTCTGATGCAATAAACCTCTATATAAAAATTGTTCAGTGATTCTTTTTAATCAAGAAGTACTTTTAAGCTAATGGCAGCTTGAACACAAGAAAGACGCGTAATGCTTTCAGTATATGGCCTTATTCAATTACAATCTGTTATGTCATACCTATCACACCATTCGTTCGTACAGCGAACTTGTTCTTTGTAGATCAAAAAAAGGAGGTTATGAAAAAAAAATAACAAAAGCACAAGACAAACCTGAGATCGTAGTTTTTAGGTGTTTCAGAAGCGTAAAGAGAGGGTGAAATTATAAACGCAGTTTTCTCAGTACTGTTTTTTTTTGCATTATGCTCGGCTCGTGGAGCTGATATCTTGGCAACTACGTCACAGATTTTGATTTCGTTTGTTTTGTAACACTTTTTAAACTGTGTTTCAGGGAGCTGTGATCTTAGTTTTTCATTTGGCTTCCTAAAGAATTTATTATAGGGCTTCTTCTTTGTAGTGCAAGTGTGCTCATTGTAGTGTCACTGTAGAAAACATTAACTACGAATTGTAGTGTTGATAAAAGATTATCTTGAAAATGCTGCCCCCTTCAGCATACATTTGGCTCTGCGTACAATGGTTATCAGCTATTTTTGTGATTTTATAAATTCGCCAGCCCCTCCACGAGGTTTGATGAAGAAATAATTTGTCTGTCTCATTAGGTAATTGTGGTATCGCCTCGAAATTTTTGTGGTGGCACTGTGGGGCCATTATTAGTGTCTGCTAATTTTATCAATATCCAATCAGAAACAAGAAAGTTCATTTCCAAAGGCACGTTCGTGCTTAAAGGCATCTTAAGTTCACCATTGCGCAGCGGTGAAAGTACTGCGCCAATTGCGCTATTCTGCGCGCCAATCTGACCTGCTGCGTCTAAATGGCAATTCGCGCGTGCAACGCCAAATTTAGTCGAATTTTATCATCAACCGAGAAACACGCGTGGGCTACACGAATGACTCAACCGCATCCATATCAAGTTTGTTCAATCACGTCGTTTTGAATTCATGCACGAGTCTAAAGACATCGTTTGTATGCATACGTCATTATGTGACTCTATATGTTTTGACAGCAAATTCTGTTTGTCAAACCATAAAGATGGCAGTTGTGTTTCAAAAAAAGTCGCCCCACCGTTGCCGAGCAACCACCGAGCACCGCGCTTTGCGATTGAGACCATTGAACCATATAAACTGAAAAAAATAAAAATCAGTTTCACTGGCAAAACAATGACTTCAATAGTAACAATTTGTAATGTTCTAATGGTAATGCTGCACGTGCTCTTTTCTATTGTAGGTGTGAAGCTCCTTATAGTCTAACATATTTGCACAGCGCAAGACTACGAGTAGCTACGACGTAACTACAGAAGAAGAGATAAAGACAGAAAGAGCGCTCTTTCTGTCCTTGTCTCTTCTTCTGTAGTTACGTCGTAATACTCGTAGTCTTTCACTGTGCGAATATGTTGATTCCCAATCACCAACTAGCCCAAGCATCTGTCTTATCAAGTTACACTTATAGTCTAACCTTGTGACTAGTCATGTGCAACCGAGAAAAAAGAGCACAGAAAGAAAAAAAAAAGGCAAAAGAAATGGATGACGATTTCTCGTCTCATTTTCTAGATGGCGTTACTCTATTGCTACTCTCTGAAATGTTGCTACTCTCCGAATGGCTGCGGCGCGCGCTACTCTCCGATTGGCTGCAGCACGTGCTTTGCCAAGGAGTGCCTCTCTGTCTCCTAAATAGTCTCCGTATGTGGCAGATCGTTGGTGGAGAATTGACGAAGCAGAGCGGTAGGTGCGTTGAAGACGCTTGGACTCGGCTTGTTTGGCTCGCGTCTCGTCAATGTTACCCACGCGCCGTCTGCATTCTTGAACGCGATCTGGGGCATGGACGCACTCGCAGACGGGAGGACACATGGACGATAAACGGACAGGCGCTTCGCCCCACTCATCATCATTCACTTCGTAGATATGCTGTGATTTTTTCTTACTGTACCATCATGCATGTAACGCTGCCTTGTGCAAACCGAGCCCGAATGAATGGGAACCATCTAGATATTCTTAAAACTTTTTGATGAGATTACGCGTATGTGTACTATAAAGTTTGTTCTGAAACTTACGCTGCCGCTAGCCATAACGTTGGAATCTTCGATGGCATGTGTATGAATGCCGACCGACTTCGCTGTTTGGCAGATTATCGACGGCCAACGCTCTGTGTTTGCTGCCAGGGTGTCTGCGCAAGCAGGCGTTTGGTGTGTAGTGAGACCACAAACCTGAGCTTACGGAGGCCATAACCGGGGAAAAGGGTATCCTGGGAATTCAGCCAATGCCAAGTGATTGGACCGTTAAGGTCCCCCGGCAGGGGCTACGCACGCCTTAGGCCCCATCTTCATGTAGCCGGCACCCTTGGGCTGACCCATCCAAGGGAAATCGGCAGTCGCCGTTTCCCGTCTCCATTTCTCTCTGCGCCTTTGTCTTTCTCTCTTTCAATTTTTCCTGTCATCTCCACTCTTCCTTTTTACTTACATGTTTCTCGGGGGCAAAAGTTGACCTGGTGTATATGTCCAACCTTGGGTACATATTGTTACGGTGAGATGCCTTTATTTACAAGAGATGACGAATGCGAGAGTCCAGGGATCTGGCCGATCGCCGCTCGGCACCCTTGGGCTGACCCACCCAAGGGAAACCGCAGTCGCCATTTCCTGTCTCCATTTCACTCTGCGCCTTTGTCTTTCTCTCTTACTTTCAATCTTTCCTGTCATCTCCTCTCTTCCTTTTTACTTACATGTTTCTCGGGGGCAAAAGTTAACCTGGTGTATATGTCCAACCTTGGGTACATATTGTTACGGTGAGGTGCCTTTATTTACAAGAGATGATGAATGCGAGAGTACAAGGTTCTGGCCGATCGCCGCTCGTGTTAACCTCGTTCTCCTCCTCTTCCATGCGTCCCCTCAGTATCGTAGCAATTCCCCCTTTGCAGACGTTACTAACCTGGCAAGTTAGGCTTCGTTGCGATGATGATAGCGTTTTAAACGGGCAACATGAGCTACGTTGGCCTTGCTTGAGCGGCGGCCAGTTGACAGCAGCTGAGAGATCACGTATGTGACATCGCTGAGACGTTCCAGGACAATAAACGGACCAGTGTAGTTGGCCAGAAACTTTTGGCAGAGGCCGCGCTTGCAAACCGGCGTCCAAAGCCACACCGAATTCCCTTTCTTAAACAATACGTGCCGGTGACTTCTGTCGTATCGTTTCTCAGAGCGCTTCTAAGAGACGAAAGTTCGAAGGCAGGCGATGCGCCGGGCCTCTTCTGCGCGTCAAATGGTTTCGGCGAAAGTAGGTTGATCAGTTTCAGAAAAAGGACGAATAGTGTCAAGAGCTGTGCGGGGTCAACGTGTGTAGAGCAAATAAAATGGACTGTATCTCGTTGTTTCGTGCTGTGCAGTGTTGTAGGCGAAAGTATAAATTGCTGCGTTATTGAGGGGATGCGTCGACCAGAAGATGGCGAACGAAACCGGCGTGTTGCAGGGGACGTCAAGCTTCGCACGGAGGAAGGCGAGTCAGTGCATAAATTTCAGTGAAAATTGCGTCCTACTTGTATATCACTGTGGGTCGTTTGCTAGAAGCCGTCCCCAACGTACGCGTCCCGCATTGAGCGCATACCACCGCGCCAGCGGTTTTGTCGTGAAGCTGATGATCCCTCGTAGTAGCGCTGCTGGGTGCGACACTTCTGACCACAGAATCGAGCCACATGTCCACAGAAACAGCAGTTATAGCACACAGGGGCCTCGCACACGTCGCCAAACCTTCCACGAGGCGCCATGTACCCTTGATCGTCCCACGAAGACACCATTGTAGATGGTTGGCAGGAGGCGTTCTGAAAAACCGCGGCGATGATGTAGGTTGTCGGTTGGGGGCTCTGGTGCTCTTGATTGGGGCACATCACATAGCGTGGCATCAACGGCAGCATGCATTGCATCGTATGGCAGGGAGGTGTTGATAGCAGGTGCCCTCGGTGGGTTGACAGCATCACGTCATCCAAGCTCTTCGCCTACGATTTGCGTGATCATTGAGGCGAAATCACAGGAGGATGTTGGAAGGGCGTCGACACTTGCAACGTTGGAGATGTTGGCTGGCAAGTCTACCAAATTTGTGAGTGATGCGCCTAGCCTTGAGGGTCTCAAACGTGTGGCAGTGTTGGATTCCGTCCGCTACAGACGCCAAGGTGTCCTTGCCGATGAGGAAATCGTAGACATCCTCAGCGACCCCTTTGAGGAGATGCCCAACCTTGTCATCTTCTTTCATGCGTGGGTCTACAGATTTGCACAATTTCAGAATCTCTTCAATATGCGTTATGCATGTTTCACTGGGGACTTAAGCATGCTGCATCAAAGTTTGCTCAGCGCGCTTTTTTTTCATGAATGGTCCCTGAAGCAGCTCGCTATTTCTTTCTCAAATGCTTCCCAGGTCGTTATTGTTTCTTCGTAGTTTCCAGACCACACCAACGCCATCCCTTGAAGAAACAATCAGATGTTGGACAACCGGGAGGCCGCATCCCAACAATTGTATTTACTCACGCGGTTGAAGTGTTTTAGCCATTCGTCGACGTCTTCTGCGACCCTCCCAGAGAAGCTTCGTGGTACCATGTGTCAGGACTACGTAGCTCCAGAAGAAGAGTGCGTGGTGTCGCCGTCAGCAATCAGATCCATAGAGAGCGGTGGTAGACCAGCCAGTGGGCGGCTTCGGCGTAGTTCTTGAGATAGCCCTTTCGTGATCGTTCGCTTGGGATCGCTTCGCTGTACCTCGCACCTCCACCAATCTTGTTATGTTGAGATGCCTTTATTTACAAGAGATGATGAATGCGAGAGTCCAGGGATCAGGCTGATCACCGCTCGTGCCAACCTCGTTCTCCTCTTCTTCCACGCATCCCCTCAGTATCGTAGCAATATATTAGATATTAGGTTATAGCAGCCATGTACAGCTGGCGCCTGCATTTCCACTGTGTTGCGTAGCGTCCCCTTGTTGGGCTGCGTGGTGGGCGGCTGGTGTGGCTGCCGAATAAGCAACATGGGAACCCCTAACCCCTTCACAATGGATCGCCCCTCGAAGAGGTGGTGCATTGATGCAGTCTTTCAACTGTTGCCCACTAAACATGACAACTTCCCCAAGTATCACATTATTCAATGCCAGAGTAAGAAAAAAAAACTAGAAATATATCATTTTTTTTGTATCAAAGTGTCTTATGGAAACACAAGGCCTGGGCTACAAAGCCAACAAGACTGCCAGTGGTGACCTGGTCCTAGAACCGAAGGATAATCAACATTATCAGAGACTGTGCAGCTTAACAGCATTGGGTGATCAGTCCATCGCCATCACCCCGCACCGCACTCTAAACACTGTAAAGGGTGTATCAGATGGCGAGCTAATGGGACTATCGGATGAGGAACTGTTGGCAGCCTTGAAGGACGAGAATGTTACCCAGGTGAAGCGTACGAACATAAAATTTGAACAACAGCATAAAATACGAACAACTGAGCAACACCAGACACCGAAGGACAACTGTGTACCACCCGCAAACCAACGGACTTACCGAGCGACTGAATAAGACCCTCGCAGACATGATCTCAATGTACATCGACGAACAGCACAAAACATGGGAACGGATCTTACCTTACGTGACCTTCGCGTAAAATACCGCCGTCCAAGAGACCACGCGATTCACGCCATTTCGGCTTCTCTACGGCCGCGAAGTGCAGACCATGCTAGACTCTATGCTACCGTGTCAAGACGAAGACGAGTTGGCAACTGACGCCGAAGAATTCGCAGAGCGTGCTGAGGAAGCCCGGCAACTCGGGCGACTGCACATCGGTCAACAACAGCAGGGAGACGCACGACGCTATAACACCCGCCACAGAGACAGGTGTTTTACAACCCCGGAGATCAAGTTTGGGTGTGGACGCCCGTCCGCCGCCGTGGCCTTAGTGAAAAGTTACTGAGCCGGTACTTTGGCCCATATAAAGTGTTACGCCGCGTCAGTGACGTGAACTACGAAGTGGTTCCGGACTCAACACCCCATGCATGGAGCAGGACACGACTGAGGCCGAGCATAGTTCATGTGTTGCGCATGAAACCATTTATTGCGCGTTGCTCGTAACTTTTCCTTTACCGAAC
Organism: Rhipicephalus annulatus; assembly: GCA_013436015.1. Taxonomy (NCBI): domain Eukaryota; kingdom Metazoa; phylum Arthropoda; class Arachnida; order Ixodida; family Ixodidae; genus Rhipicephalus; species Rhipicephalus annulatus. The sequence continues at coordinate 204,142 of WOVY01013133.1, read as the reverse complement.
AGCATTCTTTGTGTTTTTGTTTATTTATTTGAACTTCCTTTCTCGTTCATTGACGTTTATTATATTGGCACACTGTTCAATTTTTACTTTCACTTTATCCGAATTTCCGATTTCTTTTTCATGTGCCTATGTAGTAGCATCGCGGTGCTGCTATGTACTTTTCTTTCCTCTTTTTGGGACTTGTTTTTTTTTTCGGAAGGGGGGATAATGCCACCAGCACGTAGTGGGTTGACAGCAAGAGCGGTTCTCAATCTGGAGGAAATAGAAGATCGCGTGCTTCTTTTCTGCTGGAGAGCCAGCCAGGACTGACGCATCGTCCTAGAGATTGTTACCCGGTGGTTTAATAAATCCCCCAGTACTTGTGACTCATCGTGACAATATACAAGAGCTATTTCCAAAGTTTTCTCTAAAGGTGCTGTGTGTACAGGAGGCTCACCTAAATCCAAAGAATACAAATTTCCTTTGTCATTATGTTGTTTTTCGCAAGGACCGATATGAACGTCTCGTATCATCTGGCGGTGTTGCAATAATACTCTACTGAAATGTACATTGCCAGCATTTACCGCTCCAAACCGCACTGTAAGCAGTAGCCGTATGTGCCATAATTGCAAACAAACTCCCTACTATCTGCTCAATATATTGCCACGTTTCTTTCCTCAAGTTTTGTTATCACCCCGTTACACTAGGCTCAGCACAAACCACAGCTGCGATGTTCAAGAAGCTTCAAGGCTTTAGTAGATCTTTTTGTTGAGATTACACCCACTTCGGGACCGTCGAACATTATTCATGAAACTACGTCGTCGCTAGCGATAGCGCTAGAATAATTGATGTCAAGGGTATAAATGCCGACACGCTTCGCCGCTTGTCAGTTGATCGACGGCCGACGCTTCGTTCGCAGCTATCAGCGCAAGACTACTACTAAAATCCGACTTTCTGTTCACCGGGCACAGGTTCGCTCAAATAAGCAGTTTGATCTCGACATACACTTTCCTGTCTTCGGCCTTGTGTCACACAGGTCCCGTTAATTAGGGAGGCGATCGCCGGGCTAATTCCAAGAGCCGAAGTATCGGCCCCCCGAACCGCACCACGAAAGCGTGGACAAATTAGAAGTGGTCCTTTTTGGCGCGCCAGCGGACGCCGGCTGTGGCCCAAAGAACAAGTCAGAGCCGAGAGTTGATAAACAAACAAATTATATTCTCAGTAATGGCAGATCGAAAACAATACACAAACATGCACACTCCACAATAGTTGCATACAATATGTCACCAATCAAACCAATCAATCAACGTACTACACAATACAATCAGCCACACTTGAAACAACGGACACGGACAACAATACGCACTACAATACAGTCGCATGCATTGAACAACCAAGACACTTAAAGACTAAAGAGATAGAAAACCTATTCAGTCCAAAGTTCTTGGAACCAAAGTCTAGATGATACTCTTCCGAGAATCACTCACTCAAAGTCCAGCGTTGTTGTCGTTCCGCAGCCCTCGAAGTTTCTCTTCCAGGAAACCTCCCGTCTTCAATTGGCCACTCTTCCAACTTCAACTTCTTCGCCGGAACACGTCGGCTCCACACACGCAGCTGTCGCAACGCGTCTTCGCTCGATAGCGGTAAACACACACTCTTGCCTGTAGCTCGAGTCGTCACCCCTCAGGTGGAAATCCTCTTCATCTCCGGCTTCGTCCCTACGGACCAAAACCTTCGCCGACTACACGGCGGAATCCCTACGCGCTCTGGCGCTCACTTCCGTCTCCTTCTGATCTTTCATCTCGGCTGCTCGGTTAAATAACTTGCGTGCGACATTCCAGACGGTTCTCATCATTTCGTCGGCGCGATACGCAGCGAAAGCTGGGGAGAGGTGCGAGACGGTTCGACTGCCCTCCCCTGAGGATGATTCAACTCGGTATGACCCTGCCCCGTTCGTTCTAGAAAAATCGCGGGCTTGCTGGGCCGCCGATGCGGGGTGAGGAGGTTCGTCTGCGCCGCCACGCTTCCGCGGGGAGAGCGCGCGCCCGGGGAGCCTTGGACGTTTGCTTTCTTTTTTTTTCTTTTGACCTCGCGGCGTTTCTCCCGCCCGTTGTCGCAAGAATTTGGCGGCGCGCTCTTTTTTTAGCGCTCGTTCTGTGACACTGCCCCCCACTTTAAGAATATTATCTCATAATATTCAAAACCACACAAACGAGCGCGAACAGTCACCACACATTCTCACAGACTGTAACACAATCCGTCGCTCATGACACTTCACATTCACAATATATCACTCAATACGATTGGACAGTGTAATTCAATTACACAACACGTGAAAACACAACCACAAGCGCATGAGTACAACACTCCACCACACATTCCCAATAATACAAATGTACAAAGTTCTGTCATTACAACAATTGTACAATACTATACATCACATCACAGCACAACACTTCGACACTTGTGACACAGGATAACATAACATTAACACAACATATGGCACTCAACACTGCCAAACACATTCTGCTTTGACCTCAGCACTTATCCTGTGTACTTTGAGCTGCGCTTGCGTCCTTTCTTGCGGTGCTCGCTCTATCTCTTCTTGTTTTTCCTCGTTCTTTTTCGGCGAGCCCTTTCTAACGACGATATCTGAGGCGTCGTCTCAGACATCGTTGTCTCTTCCGACACCGTTAACGGGTCATAACGTTCAACGGGTCCTATATGTTTATTTACCAGCTCGTTCATGTCATGGCCTTGGGCTTGGCTGGCCAACTCCGTCACTATTACACTGTCGGTCGGTTGGGGTCGTGCCGACGTACGTCCAGTTGCTCGGCCCGTGAACTTATTCGACACGATCATCTTCTCCTTCGCTGTCTCTTGCGCCACAGCTTCACCTTGGGCTCTAGTGAGATCCGTCACGGGATGCTCCTCAACTGTATCTCGCAGTCGCTGGGTTGGCGAGGGCTCTATCTTCGGGTCTTCTCCCAAACATTCCGGATCATTCGGTCCTCGCGCCCCGTCGATGTTTCCGATGACAAGGTCGTAAAGGGGGGTCGTCATACATAGAGCGGTAACTTTCCCGCTGAAGTACGGGGTTTCCACCTCAATCTCTGCTTCGGGAAGCATCCAAACTGTACGGTCAATTAAGCAAACCGGTTTCGTTTTGCCTGTTAACTCACTTTCCCGTAGCAAATCTCTCCGCACGATAACAGTGGAGCTGCCGGTATCTCTTAACACCGTAACCTTTTTGCCCGCAACTTTTCCAGGCCGCGCTGGCATTCCCTTCGTAACACCGGTTGGCTGTTTTGACATTACAGCACCCACAATAGGAATTTTCTCCCCATTTTTCAATTCAACGAATCCGTCGGTGACGGCATTATTATCGGATTTCGGTGCTGCTTGCACACAGGATACCTGGTGAGTTTGACTCGCTCCGTTTCGACATGCATCTGCTTTGTGCCCAGTCTGACCACACTTAAAACATTTCACTACCGTAGGGCTCGTAAAGATCGTTCGACAGTTTTTCGCGCGATGACCCACTCGGTTACACAGAAAACATCGCGGAATGCTCTCTGGTGCACGCTTCTTTTCTTCGGGAGCCAATTTCTTTGAATCATCGGGACACTTCTTCTTTACCTTGGCCAAATTAGTGCCACCTTGCGCTTCCAAGAATTGATCAGCCAATTCAAGCATGTCTTCAAGTGAGTCAGCCTTCCTCTCTTATAAGTACAGTGACAGGCTTGGGTGGCAACTAGTAAGAAATTGTTGTCTAATTAGCAGCTCTCTAAGCTCATCGTACTCCTGCGCTGTCCCTGAAAGTTCAATCCATCTGTCGAAATAATGGCAAAGTCGGGCGGCATACTGCGTAGCCGTCTCACCATCAGCTGGCTTTCCTGTCCGAAATCTGTCCCGGAATCCTTCTACAGTAAATCTAAATCGCTTCAGCAAAGCAGCTTTCACCTTTGCATAGTTGGCTGCATCGGTCGGCGTCAGCCTGCCGTACACACTGAGCGCTTCACCACTCAAGCAGGTACTTAAAGCAGTTGCCCATTGATGTTCCGGCCAATTCTGGCTCTTCGCAATCGTCTCAAATCGGTGAAGGTAAGAGTCAATGTCGTCCTTCCTTTCATCAAACGCTACGAGCAGCTTGCTCGGGTTCAAGCGGAAGCCATGATCTTCCCGTTCTCTGCTTTCCACTCTAGCTTGGACGGGAGTTTCACTTCGCTGTTGCAAACGGAGCCGCTCGAGTTCCATCTCGTGCTGCCGCTGCCGTTCCCTTTCAGCCATCTCCGCTTCTCTTTCTTCTTTCAGCTGTCGCTCCCTCGCTTCTCTTTCTTCCTTCAGCTGTCGCTCCCTCGCTTCTCTTTCTTCTCTCGCCCTTTCGGCTGCCAACTTCTCTCTCTCCAGCTCCAACTTCAATTGCTGCTCTCTTTCTTCCTTCAGCTGTCGCTCCTTTGCCTCTCTTTCTTCTTTCGCCCTTTCAGCTACCAACCTCTCTCGTTCCAACTCAGCTGCTTTTTCTTCCTTGGCCCTCTCTGCTGCCAACCTCTCTCTCTCCAACTCAGCTTCTTTTTCCGCTTTGGCTCTTTCGACCGCCAACCTCTCTCGTTCCAACTCAGCTGCTTTTTCTTCCTTGGCTCTCTCAGCTGCCTCTTTCTCCTTCTGGCTTACCCATTTCCGTAGTTCGGCGCCGGAAAGACCCATCTTCTCACCAAGCGCAACTAACTTTTCGAGATCCATTGTGTCTCGCAACTCGCAAATAAAACCTTGCCGCGTGCAAAAAGTATCTGCCTAGATCAGTCTATCGGAACACTCCCCTGCACTCGTTAACGAGAACACTGAACAACACACAAAATCGTTCCGATAGCACTATCAACAACTCGAGGCTCTTTCTCACTACTTTGGACACACTGTGCACCAAAAGGTCCTATGTCGCGGACGCCAGATTAATTGTCACACAGGTCCCGTTAATTAGGGAGGCGATCGCCGGGCTAATTCCAAGAGCCGAAGTATCGGCCCCCCGAACCGCACCACGAAAGCGTGGACAATTTAGAAGTGGTCCTTTTTGGCGCGCCAGCGGACGCCGGCTGTGGCCCAAAGAACAAGTCAGAGCCGAGAGTTGATAAACAAACAAATTATATTCTCAATAATGGCAGATCGAAAACAATACACAAACATGCACACTCCACAATAGTTGCATACAATATGTCACCAATCAAACCAATCAATCAACGTACTACACAATACAATCAGCCACACTTGAAACAACGGACTCGGACAACAATACGAGCTACAATGCAGTCGCATGAATTGAACAACCAAGACACTTAAAGACTAAAGACATAGAAAACCTATTCAGTCCAAAGTTCTTGGAACCAAAGTCTAGATGATACTCTTCCGAGAATCACTCACTCAAAGTCCAGCGTTGTTGTCGTTCCGCAGCCCTCGAAGTTTCTCTTCCAGGAAACCTCCCGTCTTCAATTGGCCACTCTTCCAACTTCAACTTCTTCGCCGGAACACGTTGGCTCCACACACGCAGCTGTCGCAACGCGTCTTCGCTCGATAGCGGTAAACACACACTCTTGCCTGTAGCTCGAGTCGTCACCCCTCAGGTGGAAATCCTCTTCATCTCCGGCTTCGTCCCTACGGACCAAAACCTTCGCCGACTACACGGCGGAATCCCTACGCGCTCTGGCGCTCACTTCCGTCTCCTCCTGATCTTTCATCTCGGCTGCTCGGTTAAATACCTTGCGCGCGACATTCCAGACGGTTCTCGTCATTTCGTCGGCGCGATACGCAGTGAAAGCTGGGGAGAGGTGCGAGACGGTTCGACTGCCCTCCCCTGAGGATGATTCAACTCGGTATGACCCCGCCCCGTTCGTTCTAGAAAAATCGCGGGCTTGCTGGGCCGCCGATGCGGGGTGAGGAGGTTCGTCTGCGACGCCACGCTTCCGCGGGGAGAGCGCGCGCCCGGGGAGCCTTAGACGTTTGCTTTCTTTTTTTTTTCTTTTGACCTCGCGGCGTTTCTCCCGCCCGTTGTCGCAAGAATTTGGCGGCGCGCTCTTTTTTTAGCGCTCGTTCTGTGACACCTTGTCACGTCTCCATGACAATAAACACCCCCACGTTACCAGTTACACAAACACGAATTCCAATCTCTCATAAATGAGTTGCCGGAGCCCTACCTAGTCCTTGGCAATTTTAACGCTCACAGCAGCCTGTGGGGTGACTCTCGTATCGACGCGCGAGGCAGGCTTATTGAGAATTTCACCATTTCCACAGGGGCATGCGTGCTGAATGAAAAGAGCCCACGTTTTTTAGTCTCATAAAAAACACATATTCCTCTATCGATCTTAGCATCATCTCACCAACCATTTTACTTGATTTTAACTGGTAAGTGGTTCAAAACCCCTATGGGAGTGAGCACTTCCCCGTATTTCTCAAAACGCAGATACGAAATAAATCCCCACCTCGTGCTCTTCGTAGAAGTTTGACAAAGCTAACTGGGAGGATTTTCACAATGCTACCAAGATCTCGTGGGCGAACCTGTCTTGTTTTTGTATTGACGCTGCTGTGAAATATTTTACTGCTTTTATCATCAATGAAGCTACTGATTTTATACCAGAAACTAGTGCCACCAGTAAACGTCGTCTATCCTGATGGAACGACGACTGCTGCAAGGCTAGAAAGAAACAAAATAAAGCGTGGGGGCTTCTGCGCAATTCCCCCACAGCAGAAATAATTTTAAACATGTCAGATCAGAAGGATGGAGGACATGTCAACAGGCAAAAAACGAGAGCTGGCAGAGGTTGATATCTGGTGTGATAACAGGCTAAGGTCTGGCTAAGTGTAAAGAAAATAAAAGGTCAATCAATGCACTTCACACCCTTAGTAGACACCCAGTGGGAAAGCCTGGAAGACCAAGCTGACTGTCTGAGAGCACATTTGAAATCCATTTCCAGCTCAACACACTACTCGGACCACTTCCTAAGGCGCAAAACAACATGCGAATGACAAAGGTTGGATAGAACAACTTCAAATAGGGAGGCGTATAATGAACCATTCTGCTTAGCAGAGCTACAGGCAATGCTAAACAGCTGCAAGGAATCTGTTCCAGGTTCTGATTGCATTACTTATAGGATCTCAAAACACTTACCTCAGGAAACACAAACTTTACTCTCCCTGTACAATGCCATCTGGCTTTCCGGTGATATTCCCGCTTCCTGGAAAGAGGCCATTGTGATTCCTATATTGAAACAGGGCAAGGATCCGTGTTTCGTCACAAGTTACAGGCCGATCGCACTGACAAGTTGCTTGTGTAAGCTTTGTGAAAAAATGATTACCGTCAACTAATACATCTCCTAGAGTCAGGCAAATTCCTTGACCCACATCAGTGTGGCTTTCGAGAAGGTCGATCCACCACTGATCAACTTGTACATATTGAGGCGGAAATCCATGAAGCCTTCGTGCGCAAGCAATTTTTCTTTCAGTGTTCCTTCACATGAAAAAAGCATACGACACAATTCGGTGGTTCAGAATACTAAGAGATCTATCCCACTTAGGTTTACAACATAGAATGTTGGCTATAATTGAGAATTACCTGTTGAATCGCACTTTCCGAGTCCGAGTAGGAAACATGCTTTCATGAGCATTTGCTCAGGAAGCAGGAGTACCACAAGGTGGCGTCCTTAGCTGCACGCTTTTTTTTGTTGAAATGTATTCGCTGCGTCTGCGCATTCCAAGAAACATGTTTTATTGCAGGTATGTGGATGACAAGCTGGTAGGCTTTAGAACTTCAACTTGGCGACGTGTGAGAGACAGGTACAGCTTGGTTTGAACAAGGTGGCAAAATGGGCGGATGAAAGCTGCTTCCGCTTCAATGCTCATAAAAGCACATGTGTTTTGTCATGAGAAAAAGGGGCCTACATCTCAATCCTGACATACACCTACAGGGTCAACCCCTACCTGTAGAAACAGAACCAAAATTTTTAGGCTTGATTTTTGATGCGAAGCTATCATTTTTGCCACACATAAAATATATCAAGAACAAGTCAGACAGACAGACAGACAGACACAGAACTTTATTGAGGTCCTGAGGAACACTACCTCAAGGAGGTAGAGCAACGTGCCGCTCCCACGTCGGAACGGGTAGGCCGAGCCTCACCGCCGCGTCGTGGGCCCTCTGGACAGCCCAGAGTTGATGTGCAACTTCTAAGCTCTTGAGCGCAGAGCTCCATTCCTCTTTAGTCATGTGCTGAGAATCGCGTGATGAAAAGCACTGCCAGAGCATGTGTTCTAACTTAGATATGGTGCCACAATCTGGGATTGATTGATTGATATGTGGGGTTTAACGTCCCAAAACCACCATTTGATTATGAGAGACGCGCCACAATCTGGGCATGTTGGATCAATGCTTTCAATAAACTGTCTGTGGGAACGAAGACTGGGGTACGACCTGGTTTGAAGCATGCGGAGGGTAGATGCCTGGGCCCTACAAAGTTGTATATGAGGAAGGGGGAAAATTCTTCTGTCCAACTGATAATGTTTGGTCACCTCGTTGAATGTTAGGAGAACATCCCTAAAGAACATTACGTTGGAGTATGAAGGTCCTGCAGGCTGCCCAGCACGGTGAGTAAGTTCACGTGCTCGAGCGTGGGCGATCTCGTTTAGGTTTGCCATGGAGGCCAGATGTGATCCGAGGTGAGCGAGGAACCAAATTATGGTGTGTTCTATAATATTCCTATTAACCTAAGATGCGAGCTACTTCAGCCGATACCGATCCAGATGCAAAGGCTCGCATTGCCGCTCGTGAGTCTGTACAGATGTGTTGCCGAGAGTCGTCAAGGAGAGCGAGAGCTCTGGCTACCTGTTCAGCTTTAGCGAGAGTGGTGTTCCTGATAGACGCGGAGTGAATAACACAACCTGCGTGGTCAGCTGCAATGACCGAGAAGTTGGCTTTTCGACCGTATTGCGCCGCGTCTACGAAGCATGCAGACTCCAGGTTTGCACGAACACTCTTGAGCAGTGCTTCACCCCTGGCCTTCCGCCTGTTCGTGTTGTGCTGCGGATGTACGTTGCAGGGGAACAGAGCTACCATAATGTTGGACCTTTGCTTCTTAGTGAGAGACTGACTACGTTCCTCTTCTACCGCACTATACACTTGGATTGTTGGGATGCTCCTTCCTGCAGCCAAGGAGGAGAGCCTGGCCATCTGAGCCGCATACTGTGCTTCGATGATTTCTTCCAACGTGTTGTGTATTCCCAACTGCATAAGGCATTTCGTACTGGTACCCTATAGGGACCCCTAACACTCTTTTGATGCTCTTGCGGATCAGGAGATTAATCTTAACCTTTTCATGACTTTGCCAACAGTGCATGGCAGCAATGTAAGCAGTGTGGCTTATTAAGAAAGCGTGGAATAGCCTTAGTAAATTGTCCTCTCTCAAGCCACTTCTAGATTTGGAGACCCTAAGCATAAGCCGAATCAAGCTTGCCGTTTTATCTGTGAGCTTGTGTAGGGTCTGTCCATTTGTGCCATTTGCCTCTATAAGCATTCCAAGTACTCTGATTACCTCTACCCTGGGGATGATATGACCAGAGCTGGTGCGAAGCACTATATTGATATCTGGAAGGGGGACCCAGCCTTGAGGCTTTACACCTGTTTTATTAGGTCTGTAAAGCAAAAGTTCCGACTTGGTTGGAGAGAGTGGTAGTCCAGTGCCACTAAGAAAACCTTTGGTGTATTCTACAGGCTGTTGGAGTGCTTCTTCTACTCTGCCCTCACTCCCACCCGTGCACCAGACAGTGATGTCATCGGCCCAAAGGGTATGACATATGCCTTGTAATTGCGAAAGCCTCTTGGAAAGCTCACAGATAGCGATATTGAACAGAAGTGGTGAGACCACCGAACCCTGTGGCGTACCTTTGGAGCCAAAAACGAAGGGTTCCGATTTCAGATCTCCTATCTTAATCATGGCCTTTCTGCTTTTGAGGAAAGAGCTGATGAATGCGTGGAATCTATGCCTCAAACCAAAACTAGCGATGGAGTTGAGAATATGAGTATGGGAGAGATTGTCAAAAGCTTTCTCTAAATCTAGTCCCAAGATTGCCCTGACATCTCTCGTTTGAACCTCGATAATCTGGTGTTTAGTCAACTTCATGGCATCTTGTGTCGATAATGTCGGTCGGAAGCCAATCATGTTGTACGGAAATAAAGCCATGGTCTTCAATGTGTTCAGTAATGCGGCTAATAATGACGTGTTCGGCCACCTTTCCTATGCAAGATGTAAGCGATAAGGGTCTTAGATTGCAAAGGTTCAGTGGACGTCCCAGTTTCGGGATAAAGATGACTGACGCCAGCTTCCACGATTCCGGGACAGTGCCTTGTTCGCATAGCTTGTTAATCTCGACCGTGAGTATTTGTATGGAAGCATGGTCTAGATTACGCAGAATTCGATTTGAGATACCGTGCGGGCCTGGGGCTGATCGACGATTGAGTTTCATGAGAACCTCCTTCACATCAGCTGTACTGAAAGGTTCGTCTAAAGACTCCATGTGCGGACCCTTGTAAGGGGGATAGTCGGCTTCACACGAGAGATCAGCTGGGAGTTAACTTTTCGCCGGCGTTCGAAAACTTCTTGCTCTGAGTCTTCTTGTTTGGCCTTATGGAGGATTTTGTCTATTGCACCCCTCTGGTTGGATTTGGAGTTCTATTCTTTTAACAGGTGCTTCAGCAAGTTCCACCTGCCACCTGTGCGCATCTGGCCATCGACCAAGTTGCAAACTTCATCCTATTGTTGTCTAGAAAGCGTCTGACAGTGTTCCTAAATCTGGAGATTCAGCTCAGCGATTCTTTTCCGCCGCCTTTGTGGTTCAGTTTCTGTCCATTCCATCTGCGGAGAAGGGCGTTTTTAGCTTCGAGCAAATGCGCTAGACGACTGTCCGTTCTGTCAACCTTAAGATCAGTAACTATGAACTTAGTAGCTGCAGCTACATCCTCCTTGAGCTGTGCCACCCAGTGATCGAAAGAATCTGGTGACTCCCGGTTCTCACTTTTCTGCACCATGATTTCGCGGAAATGATCCCAATCCATGAACTGAAATTCCCTTGAAGGTCTGCTCTGTATTTCGATCGATGTGACGAGAATGTAATGTTCACTGCCGAGACTTTCGTTGAGATTGTGCCAGGTTACCAATCCCGAGTTTGCCATGAAGGTGAGGTCCAGGGTAGTGTCCCTGGGGCATGAATTTCCAATTCTGTTAGGGAATGAAGGATCCGTGAGTAGAGTTAGGTTGTAGTCTGAAGCAGCCTGCCAGAGATTTCTACCCTTAGCGTTAGTGTGGTGATATCCCCACTCCTGATATGGGGCATTTAAGTCCCCGGCAATAATGAGTGGGGCCCCAGCTGCCTTTCCTACTGCCCTGGATATTAGCGACGTGAAGGGCTGTCTCATGTCCTTAGGAGTACTGTAAATGTTCAGGACGAAGAGGCTGTTCCGAAGCTGCCCGCTTGGTATAACCTCGACAAACAAGTGCTCAGTTTAACTATGACTCATGGAAAGATCGTGAACTACGGTGGTGAACTTCGTCCAGACAAGGGTGTAGATACCACCCGCAGGTTGCGGGTTCAAATCCCGGCTGTGGCGGCTGCATTTTCGATGGAGGTGGAAATGTTGTAGGCCCGTGTACTCAAATTTGGGTGCACGTTAAAGAACCCCAGGTGGTCAAAATCTCCGGAGCTCTCCACTACGGCGTCTCTCATAATCATATGGTGGTTTTGGGATGTTAACCCCCACAAATCAATCACTCAATCAAGGGTGCAGATACCCCTCGTATCTTGCTCGAATAAGCAGTGGAACCTATAGGCCAATAGGGTAAATGAGTCCGTCAATGTTTCTTGGAGTAGGACAATCTCCGGCTTGTTAGTATAAGACCGAATGAATCGCTGAAGGACCGCCTTCTTACGCAGGGATCCACAACAGTTCTGCTGCGAAACTTTGATGTTACTATTACTAGTCGGACCTACCATGATTGCAACTCCAGCTTGATTTGCCTTGCGGCATATTACGTATAGGGACCTGCTTTCCACCCTTTAGAGTGGCCTTGCTTTGGCGATACCTGATGAAAATGAAGGACTTGCCACTGTCGAACCTGTTGACCCACTATTGCTCTTGCATTCGAGTGTTGCATCCCTCATGCTCAAAGTTGAGAACGCTTCGCTAGGAGACTTTAGCGTGTTCTTCAATTTGGCCTGAAATTCTTTCATGTCGTTTTTAAACTCGTTAAAGTCAGATTTAAGATCTTCCAGCCCCTCAACTCGTAAAGGCTGGGACAGAGCTCTCTTCTTTGCGGGACGTTCATCTGTAGGTGTCTCAGACAGCATCTCAATGGGCACGTCTGCTGTTCCCGATGGGGGAGGCGACTGCGACGACGCGGTCGCCAATTTTAGTTCAGCTACCTCTGCTTGAAGACGCTCAAAAGCGCTCCTTAGCAAAGCGTTTTCGCGTTCGAGTTGTGCAATCCTAGCCGCGCCATGCTCTGACAGTGGAGGCACTTTTCTCGTTACCATGGATGGCGTCCCCTTGACACAATCGGCCCAGTGAGTATCATTCCTGGCGGGCAGCGTTTGTAGTCGAACAGCAGATGAGTCCCCGGATCGCGAGCGTCCCCTGGATTTGGAGCGAGCGCTCTTGGATGATGACCGTGGCACTGGTTGTCCAGCGCCCCCTCTCGACAGCAATTTGCTGCCGGCTCCACAGGTGCTCGGTGGCGGTCGGCGCTGGGAACTTGGTGCGTTGACGTTCACGTCTTTGTCGACAAACTACATATGGTACTTGAAAGCGTTGTCTGCATAGCCTGTCCGCTGTATGGTGAGGGCCTCCAGATAGGGCACACTTGGGGGTGCACACGTGATCCTTGGATGGCAACGCCTCGCCGCAACTTCTACAAATCAAATCTTCTGGCACCGGGCACACGTCGGCGTGATGGCCTAGCCTCCTGAACGCATAGCACTCATCGGTTTGTTTACGGTAAAGCATGCACCGTAACATACTTTGCCCACACATCATGTACTTAGGCACTTCCAAGCCGTCGAAGAGAACGATGACCATTGTGGTGTTCTTTATGTGCTTGACCTCTAGTGCTCTCGGATTTTTTGGTTAAACAATTATGCTGCTCAGCTGCTCGCGATTGAAGTCTAGGTCGACACCTCTGAGGACCCCCTTACACGTGTTGTCTGGTGCGGTCAAGTAGGAGCTGACCTCATAACTGGCCTCCCCGACTGTGATTGCTTCGACTCTTAAATATGTTCGGGCGTTCTTTTCAGCCAGTGTACTCACGATGAAAATGTTCTGCGAAGGGTTGGGGCACACAATGTCATCGGCTATCTCGGCCGGGCTGAGTTGCTCTGCCAGCAACAAAGCATGGGCCACTTTGATTTGACTAACATTCTTGACGTTCATGCCTTCTCGGGGTCTGACGATGACATTATAGTGCTGCCTTGGTAGGCAAGGCAGTCTCGATGCAGCGTTGAGACGCTTCTTTACGCCGGTGAGTGCACGTCCTCCACCGAAGATGCCACCATGTTGTATCAAACTTGCATGCGCGTCTTGCTTGGACGCACCCTGTTGCTTGCGCTTCGAAATGGCCGTTCTCCAGTCGGCCTCAAGGGACTCTTCAGGGGTAATGTCCACCCCTTCTACTTGAACTTGCACAAACATGTTTTTGTTCACAAAAGCGCAACCTCTTGGGCCGCGGGATGCGGTCGGTGTGGCCTGGCAGAAAAGTTCCTGAAATACAGCAGTGGGATCACTCACCGAGAAAAGTCCGGTATCGGTGTGATCAGTAGCGCAAACTGTGTTGAAGGACTTGAAGCTCAGCCACAAGGACCAAAAAGTTGCATCCGAAAACATTTAGTGAAACAGAAGCCGACATTCATACGGATGGATGGATGGATGGATATGGCGGTACCCTTTAGATCGGGCGGTGGCTAGCGCCACCAAGCCGTAATACTGAATGAACCGAAAACTATATTTATTTATTGTTCCTTTAAATAGTGAGGTTGAGGATTCTTACTTTGCAGTGAAGGGTTTAATTTTCACTCGTGTCATGACTTTAGCCACCAATCAGATAACCTCCTTCTAGTTAATTCTACCCTCTTAAAGTCTATTTTGCCCTCCTTGTCCCTAAACCCCAGTGCTTTGAGAAACTCTGCGCCATCATCCTGATCTATAGGGTGAAGCTCTTTACAGAACATTATCAAGTGTTCAGCAGTTTCTTCTTCCTCTCCACACGCACTGCATACCGTGTCTACCCCTTCGTATTTGGCCCGATATGTCTTTGTTCGAAATACTTCGTCCTGGCCTCAAACAGTAGAAAACTACCCCGAGTATTATCAGAGATCCTTTTCTTGGCTATTTCCTGCTTAACAGTTCTATAGCTCTCCAGTCCGGACACCTTAATCATGCCGATTTTCCACATATCGGTCTCGGCTTCCTTCACCTTCTTCTTAACCGATAATTCTTTTTGGTTGGGCCGCCTGCTGTTTTCTAAGTATATACCAGGGAATTTTCTGGTTCGCTTCCTCCATTTTGTATCGAAATTTTCTATGTACAAGTAGCTGAATACCTTCCTAGCCCAACGCTCCTCCCCCATTTCTCTCAATCGCTTCTCAAAGTTTATTTTGCTGCTAGCTTCCCTGCCCTCAAATGATGTCCATCTCATATCACCTTGTACTCCCTGATTTGGTGTATTCCCATGAGCTCCTAATGCAAGCCTACTTATTCCACGTTGCTTAATTTCTAATCTTGCTTGAACTTCTGACCTCATGCACAAGACCGCATTGCCGAATGTCAGACCAGGAACCATGACCCCTTTCCATATTCCTCTCACAACATCATACCTATTGTAATTACACAGTGCCCTGTTTTCCATCACCGCTGCATTCTTGTTACCTTTAGTCGTCACGTATATTTCGTGTTCCTTTAGGTACTCGGCCCCATTGCTTATCCATACGCCCAGATATTTGTAATTATCTGTTATCTCTAGCGTGACCTCCTGTATTCTAAGCTCACTACCTTCATTGTCATTAAAAATCATGACTGCTGATTTTCCCTTATTGAATCTGAAATCTGACCTATCTCCCTCATTTCCGCAGATGTCCACCAATCTCTTCAAATATTCCTTGTTGTCGGCCATTAGCACTATATCATCTGCGTACACCAATGCTGGAAGTGCCTGTTCAATGAGTTTCCTTGTTTGATGAAAGAGAGGTTGAAGCCCAGTCCACTTCCCTTTAATTTGGCCTCTAATCCTTGTAAGTACATCATGAATAACAAGGGTCACAGAGGACACCCCTGCCTAAGCCCCTGTTTTACCTCTGCAGGCTTGGATCCCTGTTTTTCCCACTTTATAACTGCCTTGTTACCTTTATAGATATCCTTTAAAAGATTAGTGACTCCATCTTCCACGTCTAGTGTGTCCAGTATTCCCCACAATTCCTCTGGAACCACGCTATCCGCTCTTTTGATATCCAAAAATGCTTGCCACAGGGGCCTGTGTTCCTTTTCTGCTATTTTGATGCACTGCATCAGTGAGAACAGATTGTCTTCCAACCTCCTGTGTTTCCGAAACCCATTCTGCAGTTCCCCCAGCACCCCCTCATCCTCTATCTGTGCCTGCAGTCTTTCCTTTATAATCTGCATCGCCAGCCTGTAGACCACTGATGTCACTGTTATAGGACGGTAGTTGTTTATGTCAGCTTTGTCCCCCTTTTCCTTTATAGATCATGTTCATCCTGCTTAGTTTCTATCCATCGGGGACTTCATCATCGATTATTATTTTGCTCACTGCCTCTCTCAAAGCCTGCTTAGACTTCAGACCTGATGTCTTTATCAGCGTAATTGGAATGCCATCTGGGCCTGTTGATGTACTACTGAACCCTCTTCTCAGCCCTTTCCCAATCTCGTTGTGAAAATGGAGCCATTGCGCCACTTGATCCATCCTTGTCTATTGTGGTACATAAGGCACTTCTTTGTTTAAATTTTTTCTGTCACCCTTGTTCTTATATATTCAATAGCTTCGTCCCCTTCTAGCCTAGCACCTTGAGCTGTAGTTATAAATCTCTGCTCTAGGCTTGTTTCATTTCTTAGGGAGCTTAGAAGGTTCCATAATTTCGCAGTTGCCTTTCTATTTTTTAAATGTACTTCTGCCACTCACTGAGCTCCCTTTCTTCTAATCTTTTCATTGATCAGGAGGGATGCATTCCTTCTACAGCTTAGAAAGATTTCCCATTTTCTTTCAACATCATCTGTCAGTTCACCCCGCTGCTTAGCATGTCTGTATCCCTTAGAGGCTTTCTGACGTTTTGATATGACTCTCTTGACTTCCTCATCCCACCAACTTTTGGGTTTGTGTCTTCTTTTCCGGGGTGACTTGTCACATGCCTTATGAAGCTCTAGATCAGTCTAATTAGATTCGTGTATGTCCACACTGTTATATTATCCTCATTGATTACTTTTCTCAATTTGTTTAGTAGCTACTTCTATTTGCCTTTTTCCCCGCAGGGGCGCCTGCGCAAGTAGGCGTTTGGTGTGTAGCGACACCACGGACCCGAGCTAACGGGGGAGTTTCTACTCCCTCCCACGCCTAGCCGTGCGTGGCTTTGCCGTGTCCGGGGAAAAGGGGATCCTGGGGGTTGAGCCGACGCTGGGTGATTGGACCTTTAAGGCCCCCCGGCAGAGGCAACACACCCTTTTGGCCCCGGCTTCACGTAGACGGCACCCCTGGGCTGACCCACCCAGGGGAAATCGGCAGTCGCCTTTTCCTATCTCTCTCTCCCTACATCTTCGTCTTTTGTTCTCACTTTACATCTTTCCTGTCTTCTCCTCACTTCATTTTACTTCCAATTTTTCCTGGCGGCAAGGGTTAACCTAGTGTAAATATCCTACCTTGGGTAGATATATTAGGTTATAGCGGCCATGTACGGCTGGCGCCTGCGCCTCCTTCGCGTTTCGCAGCGTCCCCTTGTTGGGCTCGGTGGTGGGTGGCTGGCATGGCCGCCGAATAAGCTATCAAATTTATGGGAACCCCTAGCCCTCTTACAAATAATCGCCCCTCCAAGAGGTGGCGCACCGATGCAATTTTTGAGCTTGTTCCAAACAAAAAAGATAACTTCCCCAAATACCACATAATTCACTGTGAAAGTACACAAAAGAAAGCTAGATGTACTTCACCTTTCCTTGTGTTCAAATGTCTCATAGAAACGCTGGGCGCAGGCTACAAGGCCACAAAGACTGCCAGTGGGGACCTGTTACTCGAATTAAAAGACAACGCACAGTACCAGAAACTACATAAACTCACAGCATTTGGGGATCAGCCTATCACAATCACACCGCACCGAACCATGAACACAGTGAAGGGTGTTGTATCAGATGGAGACCTGATGGACCTCTCTGATGATGAACTTCTAACAGGCTGGAAAGAGGAAAACGTAATTCAGGTGCAGCGTATTAAAATAAGAAGAGAAAATAAGGAAATACCAACGAAGCACATCATACTTACTTTCGCATCTAGCACCCTCCCCACTGAAATAGCAACAGGATACCTTAAATTGCCAGTCAGACCATACATACCCAACCCGCGGCGCTGCTTCAAGTGTCAGAGGTTCGGGCACGGATCCCAGAGCTGCCGAGGACAGCTTACTTGCGCGAAATGCGGCACCAAAGGCCATACTGCTGACGATGACTGTCAGCTACAAGTCCACTGTCCAAACTGTGAGGGTGACTGTCCTGCATATTCCAGGTCATGCGTGGCCTGGAAAATGGAAAAAGAAATTATTAATACAAAGTTTAAATTGAACATAAGCTTCCGTGAAGCGCGGCAGCGCGTTTCCCCGCATTTTGCTGGGAACACATCGTATGCCGAAGTGGTGCGAGGGGGGTCAGCACCACTTCGGTTTTTGGCAATGCCTTGGACCACGCCCAGCGTGCCGAGGCAAACGCCACAAGCCCCCATGGGGGGAGCAGCCTCGGCTGCCCCACCCTCCTTGAATACAGCCCCACCGAAGGCTCCTGTGAACCTTGGCAGCAGCCAGGGCACCACACAAACTAAAGAGGTCCCCTCGACCTCCAGCCCGGTGGGGTTTAAGGCTCCGTCTGTCACGACGAAGCCTACAACAAAAACATTATCTGTCGCCTCTCCTGAGGCGATGGACACATCAACCGCACCGGCGCAGACTGCGCCAAAGGAGCGGCGGGGTTCCCTCGACCGCTCTAAAAAAGACAAAACGGTAATTACAGGGCCTTCTAAAGGCTCTGTAAGATAAGTCACTTCTCTTTTTAGACACCAGCCACACTCATTTCGTACACACAGCACTTCTTTACTCCCATAATGGAGACACAAATTATACAATGGAACGTCAGAGGACTACTTCGAAACCTCGACGATGTCCAAGAACTTCTAAACAAACATTCTCCAAAAGTGCTGTGTGTACAGGAAACACACTTAAAATCCAAGAATACAAGTTTCTTGCGTCAATATGTTGTCTTCCGAAAGGACAGAGATGATGCTGTGGCGTCATCTGGTGGTGTAGCCATTATAGTTAATCGAGGAGTAGCATGCAGTCATCTACCACTACTAACATCCCTAGAGGCAGTGGCTGTTCGAGCAGTTCTATTGAATAAGCTCGTCACCATCTGCTCTCTATACATACCGCCGCAACACCGCTTGGAAAAACATGATTTCCAGTCTTTAGTAGATGAGTTACCAGAACCTTATTTGGTTCTAGGGGACCTGAATGCGCACAGTGGTTTATGGGGTGACTGTCGATGTGATGCACGAGGTCGTCTCATTGAACAGTTCCTCTTTTCATCAGGTGCTTGTCTGTTGAATAGAAAAGAGGCAACATATTATAACCTTGCAAACAATACTTACTCCTCCATAGATCTCAGTATCGCATCTCCTTCACTTGTACCATTACTTCAGTGGAAAGTCATAAATAATCCATACGGAAGTGACCATTTTCCTTTAGTTTTAAGTACACCAATAACATATGAATGTCCTCCACATGTTCCCAAATGGCTGGTGAACAAAGCCGACTGGGAACAATTTCAAAAGATAACACACTTAAGTTGGACCGACATATGCGGATTAGGCATAGATGAAGCTGTGCAATACTTCACGGCTTTTCTTACTGACGCAGCAGCCAAGTGCATTCCACAAACATCTGGACTGCCCGGCAAACGACACGTTCCGTGGTGGAACACTGAGTGTCAAAATGCGCGAAAGGAACAGAACAGGGCATGGAGGTTGCTGCGGAACTCGCCGACAGCGGAAAATCTTGAGAGCTTTAAGAAAATAAAATCTCGAGGCAGGAGAACGCGTCGGCAGGCCAGAAGAGAAAGCTGGCAGAAGTTTTTGTCAGGGATCACTTCATACACACAGGAGGCTAAAGTCTGGAACATGGTCGGTAGGATAGCAGGAAAACAAGTACACACACTTCCACTCGTAAACACTCAGGGTGATACCTTGGAAGATCAGGCAAACTTCCTCGGTGCACACTTTGAACGGGTATCCAGCTCGTCCCACTATACTGACACTTTCCAAAAATACAGAACAAGAATAGAAAAGCAGAAACTAGAACATAAATCCACTAGATACGAGGCATATAACCAAGCTTTCAGTCTAGCTGAGCTCCGAACATCTCTAAACTCCTGCAGTACTTCTGCCCCAGGCTCTGACCGTGTGGTGTATGAAATGTTAAAAAACCTACCAGCCGAAACACGAAAAACCTTACTTTGTTTATACAATGCTATCTGGTTTTCTGGCACTATCCCTACCTCCTGGAAAGAGGCTATTATTATTCCCATTTTGAAAGAGGGCAAAGACCCTTCTTTAGCTTCAAGTTATAGGCCTATTGCACTTACAAGCTGCTGGTGCAAAGTATTCGAAAAAATGATAAACTGCCGACTTCTACATATTCTTGAAACAAACAATTTGCTCGACCCATTTCAGTGCGGGTTTCGAGAAAGTAGATCCACCACAGACCACCTCGTTCGTATCGAGGCACAGATAAGGGACGCCTTCGTCCATAAACAATATTTTCTCTCTGTGTTCCTCGATATCGAAAAGGCATATGATACAACATGGCGTTTCGGAATTCTAAGAGACCTGTCCCACCTTGGTGTGCGCGGAAGAATGTTTCATATAATCGAAAGTTACCTGTCAGACCGGACATTCCGTGTCCGTCTAGGCAGTGTGCTCTCCCAAACATTTGTCCAGGAAACAGGCGTGCCACAAGGTGGTGTGCTTAGTTGCACACTTTTTATCATCAAAATGAATTCTTTGCACTTGTCCATTCCCCGCATGATGTTCTATTGTACATATGTCGACGACGTTCAGCTTGGCTTCAAGTCATGCAACTTAGCCATGTGTGAGCGGCAGGTTCAGATGGGTTTAAATAAGGTCTCCAAATGGGCAGACGAAAACGGATTTCGACTTAACCCACAAAAAAGCACGTGTGTCTTGTTCTCTCGAAAGAGAGGCATGCACTCGGAACCTGACATTCGGCTGAACGGGCAACGTCTGTCCGTCAAAGCCGAGCATAAATTCTTAGGCTTAATCTTGGACAACAAGTTGACCTTCGTACCGCACATCAAGTATTTAAAAACAAAATGTTTAAAAGCCATGAATGTTATAAAAGTGTTGTCACGTACTACGTGGGGTAGTGATAGGCAATGCCTCATGAACCTCTATAGAAGCCTTATTCGTACCCGCTTAGATTATGGGGCCATTGTCTATCAGTCTGCCACTCAAAGTGGCTTGAAGATGCTTGACCCCGTGCACCATTTGGGCATCCGCCTTTCTACGGGTGCTTTTCGCACCAGCCCCGTAGAAAGCCTTTATGTTGAGTCAAATGAGTGGTCGCTTCATCTGCAGAGAACTTACATGTCCTTTGTTTATTTCCTTAAGGTGAAAGCAGACAAGAAGCACCCCTCATACTCTACAATTAATGATTTGTCGAGCTCAACTCTGTTTCAAAACAGGCCTTCGATGAGGCAGCCCTTCTCAATTCGCCTGAAGTGTCTAGCTGAAGAAACTGAAGTGTCACTCGAACACAGTTTAATGGCTCCTGTAGCATACCCGCCACCGTGGCAGTGGCAGACTATAGACTGCGATGTGTCTTTTCTAGAGGTTACAAAACATGCGCCCATTGCCCATATTCGAACATACTTTTTGGAACTTCAACACAAATACACACGTCCTGAGTTCTTCACAGATGCCTCCAAGACTAACTCCTCTGTGTCCTACGCTGCTGTCGGCCCATCCTTTTCGGATGCTGGCCCTCTACATCCACGCACAAGTATCTTCACAGCGGAAGCTTACGCGATACTTGTGGCAGCTAAACACATCAAACAATTACAAATACAAAAAGCAGTAATTTATACAGACTCCCTCAGTGTGGTAACGGCTCTGCACAGTCTTAAAAAACAAAAAAATCCGGTCCTTGTCTCACTTTACTCCATTTTGTGCACACTCTACACACTCAAACAACATGTTGTAGTGTGCTGGGTGCCAGGGCACCGTGAGATCCAAGGCAACGTGAGGGCGGATCAGCTCGCTGCATCCGTCCATGAGAGCACCGCCATTACATCCATATCAATCCCGGCCCTTGATCTTAAGCCGTCTCTCAAACGAAACCTCAGGGACTACTGGCAGAGCAAGTGGGATACACACACACAAAACAAACTACACATTATTAAGCCACACCTTGGTCATTGGCTGCCCGTATCGAAATCGCGTCATACAGAGGTAACACTAACAAGACTCAGGATAGGACATACATACACGACACACACACATCTTTTGTCCGGTGGTGATCCACCATTGTGTGATAAATGTGGTGAGGAATTAACAGTTCTTCACGTTTTAATCCAATGTAAACAATTAGACACTCTTAGAAGACAACACTTTCCATTGTACGCCACTCTGTACGCCACGTTTGCCAAGCCCGGGGGTACGGACCCTGTCAAGCCTCATCTATGGCTTTTTGTCCGTACCCACCAAGCTCCACTGAATGTCTTTGAAGCTGAAATAAATCATGATTGATTGATTGATTGATTACCCTACCGACAACATATACCTTTACACCCTGCAATGTTCGTCGGTAGGGAACCGCTTTTTAGTCACAAATCATTGTTAGCATTTTTTAAAGAAATTCATAGTTTTCATATCATGTACCCGGGCATCCCGTAGCAGGACCTCTCCAGAGAGGTTTTTGCTGCGGTGATTATACAAGAAAGCACGTGCCTCACGGCCCTTGGACGCAAGGGTATGAACGTGTGAGGCACTTGTGCTAATGCCATACATATCCACCATCGTCTTTTATTATCACCAACTTTTGTCATCTATTCACACCACACACACAGTTCACGGCATAGTCATGATTTTATTACTTGTATGTTTTTACCCGCCTTACCGCGAGGATTTTTATGGCCCTTATACAGCCGCTAATCACAATCATCGTCCACATTCCATGTCCCATGAATTGGCGCTCTTTGGCCATCAAATGGCCCTTGCGCCAAAAAACACCATATATCATCATCATCTATTTGCCTTTTTGAATAAAAATTTTCCTGTAGTTGCTCATCTTGTCTCCTTCCCACTTTCACTGCTCTTCCAAAACTTAGATTGATACGTTTGTGATCACTGCCCAGACTTCTGGAGCCACCTTCATCTATGTGCATTCCCTTGAGCTTATCATACATCCTATGTGACATCAGTGCGTGATCTATCGTCGACTGCAGCCTTCCTACCTCCCATGTTTTTTGCCCTTCACACTTCTCCGTAATGTTGCAAATGATCAAACGATGCCTTTCACACATATCCATGATCATTTTGCCTGTCGGGTCGATATACTCATCTATATCTTATATGTGTGCATTCATATCTCCTAGTATAATTATCTCGCACTCTCCTCCTAACTCTGGAATGTCCTTTGATATACACTCTACCATTGCCTGGTTTGTCTCTCTGGCCTTTGTTCCCGTCCACAAGCACACGAAACTAAGGAGTGTCGTTTGCCCTGCCACTTTCCCTTTTAGCCATAAATGTTCCTTGCACTCCTGCTTGACCCTTTGCCAGTCTGTACTTTTATGAATGAATGTCCCCAATACCACGCCCCTTTCTGCTGCCTTCTGTTCTATTACAATATTCCCACGCATAGTCCAGATTCTTAGGAGGTTGTTATATGTCCATAAGATGTGTTTCTACAAAACTGTATACCATCGGCCTCTCCTCCCTTAGCTGTTCTTCTATCTCTTCCCACTTCAGTGTGTTCCTGCCACCCTGTATGTTAATATACCCTATGTCTGAATTGGCTCGGCGCTCGTGGCTACGTCTATTTCTGCCCCGGACTCTACTTATATTAGATACTGGTGCCACTTTGGAATCGTATCTGTCCATATCACCTGTCAAAGGGTCTCCCTGGTTGTTTTTCTTGTTACTAGCTATCATGCAGCCCGAAGGGCCCGCGCGCCCCCCAAAAAAGCTACTATGCGTCCTGCAAGTCGCCAACGCACCTCGTGACCTTGCCGCCGATCGAAGTGAATTCTGTGTCGTTGAAAACCACCCCACCTATGCACCTCTCTGTTTATTTCCACCACCTCAAAGTCTTTCTCACGACTCATTCGCCATATTTCTTGGTTTGCGTTGACAACGGCTCTGTGCAGGTTGCTGTCAGGCACCGGTACCTCCGGTATCGTGCATATCGCTACCTGTACCTCAGGAGAAGTGGCATGCATGTTATCGACCCCTTTCGCCAGTGTGCTTGCTAGTCCTGCTGTATCTCCATTTAAGACGTCATTTAAACCGCCAGAAATTATCACGAGGTTCCATCTATCAGCTGTTTTAAGTTTTGCGCTCGCTTGCGTCCTGGGAACGCCCCTACTACAAACCTCTTGTCACCTTTTATCCTCTCTTTGATTGCTTCTATGCATCGATTTAAATTCGAGTCCCCGGCGATTGTCACATGCCGTGACTTTTCAGCTGGAGCGTCCTGCATTTGGGAGTTTCTTGCACCTGTGACGCCGGCTGCTTTGTCCGCTCCCAGCCCCTCCACTACTTTGCTGAAGCTGGGCCTTGTGACAATTGAACCGGCGGAACCTGTTTTTTCCAAACTTGCTTGCTCTTTCTTCTGTGCCATTCTAGTTGCCAATGCCCTACCGTTCTCTCAATCGGCCGCTCCTCTGTTCACCTTGGCTAGGGCTTCCTCGACTGACTTCAGCCTTTCTCCCATTGCCCTCGTTTTCTCTTGTTCTGTCGCCAACGCAGTCTCGAGCTCAGCGATTCTCATCGGCAGTTCACTCTGGGCAACCACCATTTTCTCCATTTTTTCCTCGACCTCACATTGCCTACGATTCGCGTCAGCCTTTTCTCCATCCACTTCTACACTTGGGTCCATTTTCAAACCCACCCCGCATCCTGAACACTTTACAGTTTTTTTAACCATGTCTTTCTGACATCAATTGTCCCTATGACTTGTCTCACTCGATAATTACAAAACTCGAGCTCTGCCCTACGAAAAAGAGAAAGTCTAAGCTCTACTACAAAAATTTGCGTGTTCAATGTACGTGCACTTCCCCCACGGGGTGGCAAGAAAAAACAACAAGAAAATAAAAATGAAGCACACACACGCGCACAAACTGTTAAATACCTGGTGACCGACCCCCGAAAAACCCGTACGATGTAATAAGTGCTACAAAGATTTTACCTGCTGCCTTAATAGTTATAAAGATAAGCTCAAAACATGCAAAACCACTTATCTGCACAGTCGATCGGGAGCGCTAAAAAAATATGTCCATCCACCGTGACAGTCCGAATCGAACAACCGCACTAGTTGGCGCCCCCTGCCGGACCTCAAGAACAAGTGTATGAAAACAATAAATGTTTTAAAGGTCCTGCCACGTACATCATGGGGCAGTCACAGAAAAGGTCTCCTAAACTGGTACAAAAGTCTTGTATGCACACGACTAGACTATAGAGCCATAGTGTACTAGTCTGCCACACCGAGCGCAATTAAAATTCTTGATCCTGTTCATCATCTGGGCATTCGCCTCTCTACAGGGGCATTTCGCACAAGCCCTGTAGAAAGTCTATACATATATAGAGAAAACCTATATGTAGAGACGAACGAGTGGTCGCTCTGCCTTCAGAGAACTCATATGGCCTTCTTGTATAATTTGAAACTGAAGGCAGATAAGGAACACCCGACACACTCCACGATTGATAATTTCTCCAGTTCTGTCTTTTTTTGATAACCGGCCTCCAGTGAGACGACCCTTCTCACTTTGCGTGAGGGGTCTAGCTGAAGAAACCGGTGTGCCGCTTTTTGAAAACAATATAATGACTCCCGCCGCATATCCACCATCCTGGCAGTGGCATCTCATTTTCTCGAATTGCAGCTGAATACTCCTTTCCTTAATTCTTTACGGAAACTTCAAAGTCTTCGACTACCCTGTCCTATGCAACCATTGGACCATTCTTTTGCGATTCTGGTATTTTGCACCACAACTCAAGCATATTTTCCGCAGAAGCTTATGCACTACTGATGTCCGTTAAAGAAATTAAGGAATCTAAACTGCAATGTGCAGTTATATACACGGATTTTTTGGGGTTATAAGAGCTTTAAAATCTCTACATAAACATAAAAATCTTGTTCTTGTGTCACTATACACTCTTTTATGCACAGTATACACACTCAAGCAACACATAGTAGTATGCTGGGTGCCAGGGCACCATGATATCGAGGAAAATGTCTTGGCGGATCAACTTGCTGCATCCGCCCAGGGCAAAACTGTCGCCAATACACCTATAGCGATTCCTGCGCTTGACCTGAAGCCTTTCATTCGACCAGAGAATAGGGCGTTTTGGCAGCGGTAATGGGATAGGCAAATGCAAAACAAATTACTGGTAATCAATCCGAGACTTGGTAATTGACCAACAGTATCCAGATCACGCTACACACAGGTAACACTCACAAGATTACAAATGGGACACATACACAGCACACATGCATATTTGTTGTCTGGCGGCGAGCAACCCATCTGTGAGAGATGTGGGGAACTGCTTACGGTTCTCCATATACTGGATCAGTGCAATGAGTTAGACTAAGAAAAAAGCACATTTTATAACCCTACCGACAGCAACTTCCATTACATCCTGTCATGTTCATCAGTAGGGATCCGCTTTTTAAGCTTGAATCACTGTTCATTTTTATAAAAGATATAGTTTTCACTCCATAGTCTAAGGTGATTCTTAGCACAACCTCTGTACAGAGGTCGAGGCTGCGGTGGTCACATTAAAGGCAGCACCTGCCTCGCTGCCCTTGGGCTCAAGGGCGTGCATTTACACGGCATTCGCGCTATTTTCATGTCTCCCTAGTCTAGTGTTATCACCAAGAACAGTGCCTGTTATCTCCACTACACACATTTCACCTCACTTTCATGGTTTCAATACTTGTATATTTTAACCTGTCTCAGGGCCCGGAATTTTAGACCTCTTTACAGCTACCTAACAGTATCCTAGTTCATATCCTGTCATATCGTATCAAACCATGTATCATTGTTATTTGATCATCATTGTACATGACGCTCTTTGGCCAAACATCGCCCTTGCACCATTAAAACTCATATATCATCATATGTTCGCTGCCATCAGCCTGTATTGCATGCTGAGTGACGTCTCGTTTTCCAGGCATAAGTTCGCCCAAATTAAAGTTCACTTTTAAAAACTGCGGCTGCGGCCTTCGTGAACATCCTGACCAATCACGACCTCGTGACCATATGAAGGCTTACAGCTAACTTTTTTGGACCTGACATCGCGACACCCTACAAAACGCTGGTGCAAGATTCAACCTTACAATCTTACAGTACACGTCCGCTCCAGAAAAAAATGCTCTTATCGCACAATCTCCTCCCATTGAGAGCTCATGAGGTAGAATGTTTTATGAGTCTTGCGCTGATGCTCGCTGATATCGTGCGCGCCAGCTATCGCAACCGTGCCCTTAAAATCAACGTTCACAGCTGCTGCTCAACCGACACCCCACCCCTTTCTCTCGCGTCTTTTCATGCTCGCTAAAGACGGGCTGCATGTTTTCTCTCTGCTTGAGTATTTGACGGCCGGTCTAACACGCGGCGGGATGCTACCTGGCATGCCTAAAACGAAACCCTCGGCATCCTTGGCTAAACAGAGAAATTATTCAGCTTACTCGGCGAATAAAGCGACTTCGAAGGCATCGTAACACTCTCCTAAATAACCAGCATTTATTGAACTCTCTGAAATCAGAGCTAAGAGAAAAAATGCATGCTGCCCGCAAATTCTACTATGAAAGTTCGTTAACAACCTTTATGAAAAACGACCCATCTAAATTCTGGAAAACTCTTAATCCTGCAGGCCCAACATCTTCCTTACTTATTGTGAACGAGCAGCCCTCTTCGGATCCTTTAACTATCTCGGAAGCGTTCAATGGTTATTTCAAATCAGTGTTTAGTACAGATGATGGTACCAGTCCCGCTTTCGGTCTTGACAGTACATTGCCTGCCTTCCCAGAACTACAGATTAGTTACGCTGGAGTTGTTAATCTACTACTGAACATCGACACAAATAAGAGTGCCGGCGCTGATAACATCCCTAACACATTTTTAAAACGTTACGCTGAATGGAATGCGAGGTATTTAACAGTCATTTTTCAGAGATCCCTTGAAACAGGAATTGTACCGCAGATTTGGAAAAATGCGAAAGTTGTTCCGGTGTTCAAATCTGGCGACAAACAAGTAATTCCAAACTATCGACCTATTTCATTAATCTGCACCTGCTGTAAAGTTCTAGAGCACATTATTCACAAACATGTAGTCACATATTTAACTGAAAACAACCTCCTCTCCCAAAATCAACATGGCTTTCGTGCAGGATTTTCAACAGTCACGCAGTTGCTGGGGTTTACGCATGACATCGCTTCGACTTTAAATGATCGCGGTCAAGTGGACGCCATTTTTATTGACTACTCGAAAGCGTTTGATACTGTTTGCCACAATAAACTTCTCCTCAAATTAAAAGCCTTTCTGCGCGGCACTCACGGCATTCGCTTGTTATCTTGGCTTTCAGATTACCTAAATTTAAGGCAGCAGTTTGTCACGTTTAACAATTCGCATTCGTCATCCCTCCCCGTCACATCAGGTGTGCCGCAGGGCTCGGTCCTTGGGCCTCTTCTTTTCTTAATTTATCTCAACGATGTTGTCGAAATAACAAAAAATACAGAGGTCAAACTCCGTCTATACGCCGACGACTGTGTCCTCTATTCTTGTATTAGTACCTCCCGTGACCAAATACAGTTAAATAATGTTTTTTCTTCTTTCCGTACCTGGAGCTCAACGTGGCAAATGGCACTAAACCTTAACAAAACGGTCAGCATGACATTCACAAACAAGAAGGAACCCCTACGTTTTTCCTATGGCCAGAACATGAAGCATGTCAACGAATACAAGTATCTTGGCGTAACCTTCTCACCGAACTTAAAATGGCATAAACATATAAACCTAATCTGCTCGAAAGCGCTCCGAAAATTGGGCTTCTTGAAGCGAACGTTAAAAGATGCAACTCACGAATGCAAACTAACAGCATACAAATCCCTGATACGGCCTGTTCTTGAATACGCCTCCGTTGTCTGGTCACCTCACTGCGCATGCGACATAGCACACTTGGAAGGTGTTCAAAAAAAAGCAATAAGATTCATATATCACCGTTATGATCAGAATTTTTCGCCTTCGTCACACGCTGTACGTCTATCACTCAAATCACTTGAACACAGACGTACTTGTGAGCGTATCGGCACTTTACATAAAATTGTGAACAAGATAATCACCATTGACATGCCCATTTCCTTTCCCAACTCCGTTGCAAACACTCGCAGGTCAAACCCCATAAACATCACACCCTTCATGCCATTTCTAGATTGTTTTAAGTTTTCATTTTTGCCTTTCACAGTGGAATTGTGGAATAATCTGGATGTTTCTCTCCGAAAGTTGCCTACCAATAGTTTTTTGAATGAACTACCAAACCATGTGTTTTGTTAGTTTAGTGTGTATTCACTGTTATGGACTCACTCCTGCAATGTCTCGAACTGTGAGACAGCAGTATTTGTAAATAAAATAAATAAAAAATGCCCTCTGAGTGACAGAGATCGTCGTTTAGTATCTGGTTGAGCAGTGCTCATCACCCCAGCTTGCGCAATTTTCAGCGCGGGTCAAACGTGCGATACGCGGGGAATGTTACCAACTTGTAGTTTATGCAGAACGTGGCAGCGACAGCCAAAACCTATCGAGCATTCATATAATTGCTATGGTAATAGAGTTTTTCACCTAATTGCCTAGAAATCTCGTCTAAATTTTCTTCAGATTCTCATGTGGGCTGGGACACTTCAGGGACCAGAACATCAGATTTTTGCAATTTACATTTATTTTTATAGAGCCCTATTGGTTTAGTATGAAGGTAACTTTCATTGCATTAGCTCATCTCTGGTGTTGAAGTGCTGTTCATGTTGGATGCATTGTTTTAATCGCATTTTGAATTTTCAGACATTTTAACATTAAATTTTTTTCATTCTACTGAGGTCTAGTAGCTGACCGGAGCGCCGCTTATGTTTTTTGCTATGAGTTGCTGTGCTTTCAACTTTGATGTAGTGATGTAGTAATACAGGGTGTTCAAAGTTAGGCTTTATGTTTTTTTAAACTTAGGCGCTTGAAGGCACGTGAGAACCACTTGTGTGAATAAGTTAAGCGGCCAGGGGGACAGAAAGTTAAATGATAATCATTGTTGTCAGCAGCCCAATTAACTAAAACCTAATTATAATATTTTTACTGTCTGCGTTAAGTTGGCATGCTTATATTGAGAAAATGTAGGCAGTGGTGTTTGTATACAGTTTCAATGGAAAGATTTTCTTCTAGCACGCCTGTGCTTTGAGATATCCGGCTTCAAAGTTTAATTGGCTTTCGCATGATTACGCATGCAAGAGGGTGAGGGTTCATGCAAAGCTCCTCCTTCAAGTGACGCATCTGTTGCATGGGGTGTTTAATGTGTGAAGAGGGTGGAAGCATAGGCATAGATAACAATTACCCTTGCACTCTCGGCTGGCAAAATAAAAAATTGAAGAACCCTTGCAACCAGTGCCTTAATGCGCAGCTGCAGAGCCTCCACCGATAGTGGCAGATACCATGCCGAGATAATGGTACGAGCAGAGAATCTGGATGCCAGTGCGAGTGCGTAATAATGACTAAAGAAGCATGCATGGTCGTTGCCTGGGCTACGCGAATAGCGTGACGGCTGATGTGCGAGTATTGTAACTTTTGTTGAAATCAAGAGCGACAACTCCATCATTGATAACAAACAGTTTTATCCTTGCCAATGCATCTCTCCTGCTGCTACATAAGTTCATTTTGGTCATGCACAAGTCTCATCTAAACTGTTTACCTCTCAAGGCGTCAATGCCCAAAAAAGTGTTAAAAATGCTTGCCTTCGGCAGTAAGGCAAAGCACGAACCGCTCTTGCGTCGTCTCGATGACTCGGCGCACTATGTCTGCAGGAATACTTGCACAGGCAGATGTTATTCTGTCCTTCATGTCATTAACATCGCTCAGCTCTGTTGCATAAACTCGATTTTTTAACGTAGCCCCAAAGGAAAAGAGTCGAGCGGAGAAAGGTCAGGAGATCTTGGTGGCCAAAACATTGCTCCAGCGCGCCCAGTCTACTCTTGGGGAAAATTTGTGTGCAATCAGTTCTTTGCCCTGGTAGAAAAATGTGGTGGTGCTGCATCACGCTGCAACCATACTTGGCGCAGGTTATTCAGAAAAAGACAGCAGACAAGGTCATCAATGACAACATCTAATATTTCTTCTGTTAACATCTATCCGTTCAAGTTGTCCTTAAAAAAGTGAGGTCCGATAATTTTGTCCCCGAGTATTCCGCACCACACATTCACACTCCAGCGAACTCGAAGCTTATGCTGCCTCAGCCAGTGTGGATTTTATTGTGCCCTATAATGGGCGTTGTGAAGATTAACACTTCGGTTCAGGCAAAACTGAGCTGCATCACTCCAAATTATTCTGTGCAAAAAGTCATTTTTTTATTAGTTTTGATGACGCATTAATTGCAGAAGTCAATTCGCCTTTCAAAGTCTGTCTCATTTAGGGCCTGATGAAGGTAAACGTGATATGGATGGAATTTGTGCTTTCTTAGAACATTTGTGACTGTTTCGATGCTGCGACTGCACTCATCGGCAATCTGTCGGAGGCTGAGCTCTGGCATCGAGGTTACGCATGCGACAACATCGATTTCGAAGTTTTCATCGATGATTGCCTTCGTGGTCTGTCTCGGAATGTGGACATAGCCTATTGTGCAAAAGCGTCGGAATAGGTTCATGAAAGTGGGCTTTGTTGGAAGGGGACGGTGTGGGTGGCAAGATGTGTAAGGCTCCATTGCTAATGAAGTGTTGCCATACCTTTCAGCCATTGCAAGCACCACATCAACTTTTTCTTTGGTAGAATACCTGACGCCAGAAGCAGCTACATTAGCTCGAAAGGACTCCACATGGATTTCTTTGGTAGATCTTCAATGCAGAGATGCTGTGCTACTGGAGGCACGCTAGTACAGAACGGTCAAGCTAACACATTCAAAAGAGGATGTCTCCTGTTATTGCGCTCATTAGGATCATGCGTAAGGCTCATGGCCCACTGCACGGTCACATTTTGATTTCGCCAGCCGAGAGGGCAAGGGTAATTGTTATCATGTATGCCTGCGCTTCCATCCTCTTCACACACTAAACACCACATGCAACAGATGCGTCACTTTGGGGAGGAGCTTTGCACGAACCCTCACCCTCTTGCATGCGTAATCTTGCGAAAAACAATTAAACTTTGGAGCCAGATATCTCCGAGCCCATGTATGCTCGGAAAAATCTTTCAACTTAAACTTTGTACAAACACCACTGCCTACATTTTTTCAATTTAAACATGCCAACTTACTGCAGCCATTAAAAAATTATAATTAAGATTTAGTTAATTGGGCTGATGGCAATGATAATTATTGTTTATCGTTCTGTCCCTGTGGCCGCTTAACTTATTTTAGCACAAGTGGTTGTCACGTGCTCTCGAGCACCTAGTTTAAAAAGAAGTCATAAAGCTTAACTTTCAACACCCGGTATATGAATCTGGGGCAAGTCTCGTCACTTGATCAGCATTGCATGCTTTATAAAAACCACTGAAATTTTTTGTGTATAAAAGAAAGTAAAAATTCTAAATAACAGTGATGTGTGACCCAAGAAATCTCCGAAACTAAATTTTGATTCTGCAAAACACATCGTTTGGTGCTCCAGAGCTGCTCCTAAACTTCCTTTTTACTGCTCCAAAGCTGCTTCAAAACCACATTATTCTTGCTCCGAAAGCTGCTCCAAGACTGAAGCCCGCTTACAACCCTACATTGCGGCCTAACTCTTATGGTGTTACTCTGTTAAAATATAGGCACAGGGTGTATTCCGAGTGACTTTGGCAGCATTTTGATGGACACAAATTGCAAGGAGGCTCACATACTTTAAAGTTGAGGTGATGTGAGAGCATCATAGGGGGTAAAATATTGAAGACATCTATTATGGCACACACTATGACACGTCCCTGGTTTGTGGTTTGTGCACATAAAGCCCCTGAATTTCTCGCATTTACTCGCATAGTAGGCGTACTTTTTTTCGCAGAAAATTTGGCTCCAAATTTGAGGTGCCCCTACTACGCGTAGTAAAATTTCGGAAAATTTTGTATCCGACTACAGCTGTGGTGAAAGTGCTGCTCCAAACAGCTCCAGAAGATAAATGTTGCTCCATGCTGCTCCAAACAGTAATTTTTGTCAGTAATTGCTCCAAAGCTGCTTCGAAATGACACAGAGAATGCAAGTGACAAACTTTTACTCTTTGATCAACTCACAAGTCCTTAATAATCTTAAAAGAACTGGTCTACTTTCATCCCACTGTGCAACTAGTGTGCAGAATTATCGGCTCTGTTCTCATTTGTGCGACAGAACTGTCATATTGACCATATAGGTTATTTGGCCGTTCTTTTCCGCGGATGGACATGCAAGATAGTGTGGTGAAATTTGAAAATGAACCGGATTGCTTTTATCTCATACCTGTTATCTACTGCTCATTTGGCAACACTTATAATGGACTGTGGTTACTGCTAAATTGTGATGCTTAGCTTTTTCCGTTTAATTTGATTTCTGTCCCAAATATTAGTATCTCAAATTGTATCTCACTTCAAAGCACATTTTTGACAACCTTCCATTGTTTGCTTCATGAAATTTACTTTGATTGTTGTCTGGTAAATACATTTCATAATAAGGATTTGTGAGATGCTTTGACAATGCTCTGAACTCCAGTTAATGCATGTCAGATTTAATATCTGCTGCTAAAACACTAGTAGCTGCTCTAAACTAGCATTCTTTATGCTCCGAAAACTCATATGGTTGCTCGAAAGTAGGACTTTTCTTGCTCCAAAGTGTGCTCCAAAAAGTAAAAAGTCACTTCCATCACTGCTACAGCATAGACGGCTGATAACGCATACATCGCCGAAGTCACAAATATCAGTGCTACAACCGAAACAACTTTCTTCATAGGCTACACTAGCACAAAACATACTGAGCAAGAAGTCTCGCATGTCTGAAAATTGAGGCATGTGTTGTAGTGTGCATTGAAATTCCCAAAAATTAACATCAAGAAGAACCACCTACTCAACAAGGTGGCTCTTATTGAAAAGAAAAAGTACAAAAAAGAAAAAGTGCAAAAAAAGAAAGCGCCATTGCGTATAAATTCGCTGATTAAGTTTCAGGCCACCTAGATTATGCACATTATCACGACCAATATTATGTGCGCTGAACAGTAACCATTGACTGGTTTCACGGGCTCGCACTCATACCTAAGACACAGCAGTCGAATAAGAAACCATCTTTCAAGAGTTACAAGTGCCACGCAAGCTTCTGAATAATATTTTGGTGAGTCTGAGTCCGGGTGAGTCCAGTTAAAGAAAATTTTTTTTGAGTGCGAGTCGGAGTGAGCTCGGCTCGGGAATATTTTGGTAAACATGAATCTGAGTGATTCCAAAGCGCAAGATTTATTTCTTGAATGAGTCTGAATGAGTTGCAATTTCGTTAGCTAACCTATGGTTTTATATATTCATATTCAGCTTACCAGAATTAACATTTGTACTCGTATCTATTCACACATATTCCAAAACAGTTTTGTTTATACTCTATTTAAATATCTATTCATCAGAGGCATGAATTACGTAGGGGGGTTGCTTTGAAGTCACCTTTCTATTTCACCCAGGGAAGTTCTTGATAAGTACATATTGTTACGTCTACGAGAGGGGTTTATTAAGAGGCGACATAACGGTCTACTCGACGGTGTACTATGAACGCGCAGCAGAGACCTATTGCCACCAACCTCCTCTTAGTCAGGCACCACCCTGTTCCCCGCTACACACAGGCACATACCTAAATTGCATATGTGGTAACATTTCCATCCACGCAGACGAAGCCCACTGGGCGAGTTAAACAGTCTTTTGAGGAATAACGCACTTCACACGCGCAACATGGGCAAGTTCAGTTTTTGCAGACCGTCGGCCGTTCGAACGGAGACGCGCTATGCGGTAAACTAAATCACTGATACAGTCTATACCAAGATAAGGTCCCGCATAGTGCGCTAGCAGTTTCTCGCTCAAAACACGTTTTCTAGTTAGTGCCCACAGCAACACTAGGTCACCGCGATTGTACGTCACGTGTCGGTGTTGGTGGTCAAAATGTGCCTTCGAGCGGTCTTGCGAAGCAAGAGTGCGCAAATAAGCAAGGCGTCTGGCTTCTTCTGCTCGACAGATGATGTCTGATATGCAGGGATCTCGGTGATCCAAACACGGGAAGATGGTACTCAGGGTATGACGAGGCAGTCGAGCATATAGAAGAAAAAAAGGACTGTAGCTGGTAGTTTCATGCTGTGCGGTGTGGAATGTATAAGTGATAAAAGGTAGAATACTGTCCCAGTCCTTGTGATCTGATGCGACATACATAGATAGCACGTTCGTGACAGTTCTGTTCCTTCGTTCAGTCAGACCGTTCGTTTGGGGATGGTATGGTGTAGAGTGCCGAAACCTTGAAGCGCAGATACAAAGCATCTCTTCCACCACGTCTGCTGTGAATTGTCGGCCACGGTCACTGATTATAATTTTGGGAGGTCCTAGTCGTAGAATTACAAAGTGTAGCATGAAGCAAGACACATCGGCTGCAGTTGCCGATGGTATGGCAGCTGTCTCGCAGTACCGTGTTAAATGGTCGGTGCAGACGACTATCCAGCGATTTCCATCGGAAGACCGGGAAAAGGGCCTAAGAAGGTCAATCCTGACTTGCTCGAATGGAGTTCTAGGGGCGGTACCGGATGTAATCGGCCTGGAGGAGCAGTTGTTGGGCTCTTATGGCGTTGGCCCTCATTACAGCTAGACACGTATTGTTTTGTCGTCTGGTGCATTTTGGGCCAGTAGAATCTTGAACACGCCAAAGAGTTTTCGTTGTGCCTAGATGACCAGATGTTGGGTCATCATGCATAGCCTGGGAGACATAAACGCGAAGACTCTTCAGAACCAACAGAAGATATCGCGAGCCGGTGCTGGTGTAGTTCTTTTTGTAAACTAGCCCGTCTCGGATGCAGAAGTGCGTAGGCGATGATTTTGGTTTGGCAGCAAGAAGTTGCTGTATGGTGCTGTCCCTTTGTTGCTCATTCTTAAAGGTGTTGGTATCGGGAATTGGTTGGTTCAGTGATGTGATGTAGGCGTCGAAGTTGTCCGCGTTACATTCCGTCGTTGGAAGCGGTAGCGTTAAAGACACGTTAAAGACAATCTGCGTCAGCGTGGCGTCGGTTGCTTTTATAGGAAACTGTGAAGTCATATTCTTGTAGACGAAGTGCCCAGCGAGCCAGTCGACCAGATGAGTCATGCAGATTGACCAACCAGCAGAGAAAATGATGGTCTGTCACGATGGTAAAGGGGCGTCCGTACAGGTAGGACCAGAAGCGCTGCACTGCGAAGACTACTGCAAGGCATTCTTGCTCTGTGACAGTGTAGTTATGCTCGGACTTGCTGATCGAGCGACTTGCATACATACGACATGTTTTTGGTGATCCAAGCGTTGAACGAGGACAGCACCTACACCAATACCACTAGCGTCTGTGTTAAGTTCAGTGGGAGCCAGATGATTGAAATGTCGAAAAATCGGATGAGACGTCAAAAGAAACTTCAACTTCGAAAAAGCAGACTCGCATTCCGGGGTCCAGTCAAATTGCGCTCCTTTCTAAAGCAGGCACAGGAGCGGGTGTGCGATATTGGCAAAGCCGGGAATGAATTGGTGAAAGTATGAACGAAGTCCTAAAAAGCTGCGCAGATCTTTCACTGAGTGGGGTTGCTTAAACGCCTCCACTGCGGCCGTCTTGGCTGGATCCGGTTGTATGCCTTCTTTGTCTACTAAGTGTCCAAGGACGAGTGTTTGGCGCTCTCCAAAACAACATTTCTTTGAGTTGAGCACCAATCATGCTTTGCTTAGGCAGTCCAGCACGAGGCCGAGGCGTGTGTTGTGCTCAGAAAAGGTGCGCCCAAAAATACCACGTCGTCCAAGTAACACATACACACTTCCCACTTCAATCCACGCAGAATGTTGTTCATGAAGCGCTCAAAAGTTGCAGGCGCATTGCAGAGTCCAAACGGCATCACATTAAATTGTTAAAATGCCGTTTTCTCCTTGTCTTCCTCGTGCATTGGAATCTGCCAGTAGCCTGACCTCAAATCCACAGACGAAAAGTAAGAGGCCGATGATAGACTGGATAGCATCATTAATCCGTGGAAGTGGGTATAGGTCTTTTTTTAGCGATGGCGTTGAGACGGCGGTAGTCAACACGAAATCGCCATGTTCCATCCTTCTTCTTCATTAGAATTACTGGAGCAACGCACTGACTACATGATTCTTGAATTACATTTTTCTTGAGCAACCTGTTCATTGATCACTGTGCAATCAGAAGGCGATACACAATATGGTTTCTGTCGGAGAGGTCTGTCAGATGTTGTCGATTCGGTGTTTTATACGAGAAGCAGAGAATGACAATGGATCATGCTGAGCAAAATAAAAAATACTGGCATGTTTGTGCAAAATACTCGCCAGTTCATTACGTTCGTTGGTGTTGAGTGACTTGTCAATCATAGCCATAATGGTGGTGTCCCCGGCGTGCAGATTATCGCAACGGGTCTTATCCGGGGAATCGCTGCTTTCTGCAAGGATGGCAAGTGGGAATATTTGTTCACGAATCTCTGCAAGTTTCAGACCCTCCGGCAGCACTGTAGGTTTATCAGAGCAGTTAATCACCCATAAACCAGTATGGCCTTGCAGCAGTAGGGCATTAAAACTGCCTTCTTTATGCAACTGAGATGCACGGGCTCCACGGTTGCGTCAAATGTTTTCTCGCTTGCAGGTGAATAGACAATAGGGACACACTTTGCAGACAACGGCGGCACAGCTGTGTCCACGGACAGGCAAAGAGCACTTTACTGACTGGGCGAGTTTTCCATAAACGCAACTGGAATATTGGAATCTACTGTGATTTGTCCTGTGCGGCAATCAACAGTGGCACCACATAGCTGCAAGAAATCGAGTCCTAGAATGACGTCATGCGTATTATGAGGGAGGACAGCAAACTCTGCAACGAATTTCTAGCACGCCAAACTAACAGTCACAGTGCAGACACCAACAGGTTGTAACACATCTCCGATGACTCCACGAAACGTGTCAGGACGGTCCCTACGAAACATAACTTTTCTTCGTCCAAGGAGGCGGGTGAAAACAAAACTCATCACTGACACGGTTGTACCTGTGTCCACCAACGCCATATTTGGTACACCATCGATAAGCATTCGAACCTTATTTTTAAACATGGAAGCTAAAGGAGGTATTTCTGTTGAAATCTAAGACTGTCCGGTGACCTCACCTCCAACGGCCGCGCCGACTAGTTTTCCGTTGGAGGCGAGGAGTGGCGACGCCGAGGAGATGGTAATGGGTTGACGTGAGGGGCAGGCGGTGGTGTCACACTGCTGTCAGAGGCCAGAGATTGGTTTCTTAGCGGTCCTGGAATCTCGTAATACGCGCTTCCCGGGAATGTCGGTGCTCGTTGTAACGCCAGAACGGTTATATCTCGGTGATCGGTCGTACCTTAGCGACTGCCGGTAGTTGCAATAAGAAGAATGGCTATTTGGGCTAGTTGGTTTGAATCAGAGGCATCAGAGGCGAGCACGAAGGTGCGAGAAGAAACAGACGAAAGGCGAGGCTCGGAAAGCAAAGAGGACAACACGAGCGCTGACTACCAACTGAATTTTATTATTCGCAGCACACATGATACTATATACAACAGGCAACCTTTTAACAGCAAACGTGAGCAACGTGACATATTCTGGGGAATGGTCTGATAAAAAAAGGTACAGTGATAAAATGGCTAACTCTTATCTAAAAGCGCGAACTCTTTGTCATGCAAGGCCACCGAAGATTGGCTCACGCATCCGTCACCATGTTTTCTAATAAAATACGCTTCAGCTATTTCACGAGTCAACTTGTCCATGTGGCGTGCCAGCACACTCACGCCCGGAAATGGAGGCTGGCACCCGCAGCTTTTGCAGTGAAAAACAAGGTTTGAACTAATTCCTTTGCATATATCATTCATATGTTCTCCTAACCTTTTATTAATGCACTGCCCAGTTTGGCCTATGTAACAACGACCGCACGTTAAAGGAAGCATGTAAACAACACCAACTGCGCAATCTACAAATTTATTTATGTGTTTTACGGCGCATGTCCAACTTTTTTTGGTGATTCCACTAAGTCACTCATCCGTCATTCTGCAAATCTGGCTTACTTTGCCTGGGGCTGATAAAACTACATCCACACCATATCTCGAGCCTACCTTTTTCAAACCATGATATATATTGTGGAAGTATGGGATGACTGCAACTCATTTTCGCTCTTTATTTTCTCCTGCCTTTTCTTGTTTTTGTTTGATTTTTTGCAACAAAGTTTCGCACACTGAAGAAATTACAGATTTGGGAAATTCCGCTGACAGAAGTCTGTTAATTTACATTGTTACACTATCAGTCATCTTGTGTAGGCATGACTTAGATAAGCCAGCACTTACAGCCGACGAAGCAATAGCTCTCTTGACCAGTTTTGTGTGGCAGGAGGCATAGTTTAACAAGGGTTTAACACTTCGCGGTTGGTATTCCCAGTATACGTGATTAGGAAACAATGTAATATTAATATCTAAGTACCTCAGTGATCTCTGTGGGTGAACTTCGCAAGTGAAGCCTAGCCCACCTCCATGTGTTTCAAAAGCACTCAATACAAGTTCTGCTGGGTTTTTCCTGTTAGTTACGGTAGGCAGCAGAAAAATCAAATAGTCGTCCACATATCTGAAAGCCATTTGCACCAAATCCACAAGTTTTTCACTGATGATGGTGTCAATCTTGGCAAGAAAAATGTCACTCAGAACCGGGGCGACCCTTGACCCAATGCAAACTCCCTTACGTTGTCTATAAATTAACAGACTTCTGTCAGCAGGATTTCCAAAATCTGTAAATTCTTCAGTGTGCGAAGCTTTGTTGCAAAAAATCAAACAAAAACAAGAAAAGGCAGGAGGAAATAAAGAGTAAAAAAGAGTTGCAGTCATCCCATACTTGCACAATATATCTCATGGTTTGAAGAAGGTAGGCTCGAGATATGGTGTGAATGTAGTTTTATCAGCCCCGTGCAATGTAAGCCAGATTTGCAGAATGACGGATGAGCGACTTAGTGGAATCACCAAAAAAAATTGGACATGCGCCGTAAAACACATAAATTTGTAAATTGCGCAGTTGGTGTTGTTTACATGCTTCCTTTAACTTGCGGTCGTTGTTATATAGGCCAAACTGGGCAGTGCATTAATAAAAGGTTAGGAGAAAAGATGAATGATATATGCAAAGGAATTAGTTCAAACCTTGTTTTTCACTGCAAAAGCTGCGGGTGCCAGCCTCCATTTTCGGGCGTGAGTGTGCTGGCACGCCACATGGACAAGTTAACTCGTGAAATAGCTGAAGCGTATTTTATTAGAAAACATGGTGACGGATGCGTGAGCCAACCTTCGGTGGCCTTGCATGACAAAGAGTTCGCGCTTTTAGATAAGGGTTACACATTTTATCACTGTACCTTCTTTTCATCAGACCATTCCCCAGAATATGTCACGTTGCTCACGTTTGCTGTTAAAAGGTTGCCTGTTGTATATATTATCATGTGTGCTGAGAATATTAAAATTCAGTTGGTAGTCAGCGCTCGTGTTGTCCTCTTTGCTTTCCGTGCCTCGCCTTTCGTCTGTTTCTTCTAGCACCTTCGTGCTCGCGCTGCAGCCCTTATTAGTTGCAATATGTGGCCTTTCAAGTCACAGTTGTAGCAGACTGGTAAAGGACGCTCGCCGAACCAATGTTGAGACCGCTCAGCTGTGAAGGGTCGGTGTTGAGGTTGCTGAGCGGGGGCTGCCCACCTTTGTGTGGCGGGGCCGTGACGAAGGCGATGGCCATATCACTGGTTGACAGCGAAGAAATCATGACGTGGCCACGGAGTTCTAGTTTCGCTGACGTCTGTCAGACATACCGATGGTTGCAAAGGAACTAATAACGCCGCCGTGTAGTAGGGTGAACTGGTAGGCGGATGAGGAATGGTTTCGTCAACCCAACCACCTTGTCGCTGCAGCTCTTCAAGTACTATTGCCCGAATAGTAGCGGCAAGGTCAGTGGGTGGGCTCACGCCGACGCTGGCGACCGTTGTCACATTTGCCAGCCTACCGAATTTCGGGGCAATGCGACAAGTCTTCGATTTTTTAAACGTGCGGCAGTGATGTTGGACGTCGGAGGAAGAGGTGAGGTCATCCCTGCCTATCAGAAAATTGCAAACGTCTTCTGCTATGCCTTTCAAGAGGTGTCCGACCCTGTTTTCTTCAGACATCTGCGGGCTTATAATCTTGCAAAGCTTAATAACGTCCTCTATATAAGCAGTGCACGTTTCTCCAGAAGTCTGAGCTCTTCCAGCAAGAGCCCGCTCTGCGCTTTTCTTTTTTGAGTCGGAGTCGCCAAAACACTTCTTCAGTTCTTGAGCAAAAAGAGCCCATGTTGTCGAGGACTCTTCATGGTTTTCATACCACGTCAGGGCGGTGTCCGTGAGAAACAGCATGAGGTTATCCAGCTGATCAATAAAGTTCCAGTTGCTGTACCGGCTCATCCTTTTGTAATGCGTTAGCCACGCGTCCACATCTCCTGCCATTCCCGCGAACGGGCGGGGTTCTATGTAGTGATGCCTAAGTGTAGCCAGCATAGACCTGCGCGTAGTTGAGGGGGTTTATTCCTGACCTTTGCTCTGGGCCATGATGACTGTTGTCGGTGGCAGACCGGCAAGACGACGGCTCCGGCGAACTTCGAACAGCTGTGGCTCCATGGTACCTCGACATGAAGTACCCCGCACCTCCACCGCTCTGTTACGTCTACGAGAGGGGTTTATTCAGAGGCGACGTAACGGTCGACTCGAGGGTATACAATGAACGTGCAGCAGAGACCTATTGCCACCAACCGAACGTCCTCTTCATCAGGCACCACCTTTTTCTCCGCTACATAGAGGCACATACCTAAATTGCATATGTGGTAACAATATTTCGTAGTCGTCTCTTCTTGGGAAAATGGCCTAACTGGTTTGCAAGCACTCGTAATTTATATACGAGGATACTATATCACACATTGCCAAGAAGAGCATTGATTACTTGAGATGTTGGTCTTAAAGAGCATTGACTACTTGGTCGAGAAAGCAGAGTCTAGGCAAACGTATTGAGTAGTCTACTCACTTGGATCCAGTTATGAGTGCGTGTGTAAATGAGTCTGGGTGAGCAATATTTTGGAGAGTCTGAGTGAGCTCCAAAGGTTTAAATGCACTAGGGTTGAAGAGCTCGTTTCATAGAAATGTCGGCGCTGGCGTTGTCGGTTGTGAGCAAAAAATCATCTTATGTCTGGTAAAAAAATCGAGAACGATGCTAATAACAGAAATGTTAAAAAAAAATCTTGGGTCAGAGTGGGGGTGCAATCCGGGTTGTTTGTGGGGCTAGCGGATGTTCTACCACACGGCCGTATGTCTGCTTGTACAGTGAAAACAACTACTTCTGCTTGGAAATGCAGTGAAAGTAGCTTTCATGATTTACAATGCAACATGAAATATTGCAGTAAGATTCGTGGTACAAACGCCCATTGCCAGCGGCAATCAGAATATGTGATTGTCAAAATGTCTTCGTGGTTTAAAGCCGGTCACCCAATACAAAAGGCACACACGCTACTGCGCCTATTCCCTTAAGGCCACGTAGTGGGTGCACAGCACATTCTAAAAGGTTTTATGCGCAAAGTGTTTGAAGTATGTACTAGAAAAAGGATTTCGCTATCGCGTTCAACTCCTAAAAGCAAAGCTTTAGGGTTGCCTAAATTTTGTCGACCTATAAGCCATACGAATCTTTTATATACAGGAACGGCTCCGAGTGAGTTGAAGCCTAACATTTGCTGATATTTTATTTTGATGTAAAACAAATTGGTGTATAGCGCACCTCTTGATATCTGCTCTAGTGTGACATAACACTGCAGCGCGGCTCTCAATCACATGGCCTACAATCCCCTCACATGTGGCCCGTGGCATGCACATAACTTCTTTATTCTTATCAATGATGGAGGAGACTGGAGGTAAAGGTTGCTTCAAACTTGAGCAACTTCACAAAGGCTTGTAGCAACCTCTACATTGCTGGCAGCGATATCACACATGTTCACAAGGATTGGCCTTTGGTATTGATGATAAAATAGTAGCGTGGATTAACAGTTTTTTATCAAATGAAAACAGAGAGTAACAATCGACAACCATCTATCGCAACCGCTTGATGTTTACTGTGGAGTACCTCAGTGATCGGTACTTGCTGCACTTTTGTTTTTAATGTTTATTAAAGACATTCACTTTTCTGTTAATAATCCTGTTCAAATGCGACTATACGCAGATGACTGTGTCGTGTGCACAGTCGTACACAACTCAAACGATCAAGTTAACCTGAACAATTCATTGCAAATGATCTATTCCTGGTGCGATACTTGGGGCATGAAATTAAACACAACCAAAACTCGCTTCATTTCTTTCACAAATAAGACTGACCCCCTTAACTTTACATATACTATAGAAAAAACAACTATCGACAAAAGCGACCAAGTAAAGTACTTAGGCGTTACTTTCTCATCGAACCTCAACTGGGAACCATATGTTTTAGCAATATGTCGTAAAGCGGAGAGAAAGCTATACTTCCTGCGGAGAAAATTGCGCACTTCGCCACCACACCTTAAACTTGATGCATACAAAACGCTAATTATACCATGTTTAAAGTATGTCGATCTCATCTGGAATCCACATCAACAGCACTTCATTAATAAAATAAAAAGAATACAAAAATTGGCAGTTAGATTTGTATATTCAGACTTCTCGAGGCAATCCAGTTCTGCAGGCTTGCTTGCAAGGGCAAGCTTAAAACCTCTTTCGCAACGCAAAATTATCTCGCGACTAAAATTTCTTAATCAATTATATCATGGTCAATTCCGCATATCACGACCTCATTACCTGCTAGACCCGCCCAAACAGTTGCAACTGAACCATTCTGAAACCATTCCTAAAACCTCTTTCGCAACGCAGAATTATCTCGCGACTAAAATTTCTTTACCAATTATATCATGGTCAATTCCGCATATCACGATCTCATTACCTGCTAGACCCGCCCAAACACTCGCGACTGAACCATTCTGAAACTATCCACCACCCTTTCAGTCGTGTTAATGCTCACAAACATTCCCTTTTTCCGTCAGCTATCCACCATTGGAATAGACCAGATAACAATATTGTGTGCTGTAACACAATCAATCATTTCAGAACACAGTACAGTGTATCCAATTTGAATTATGGGCTGTTTGACATTGTATCTTCTTTCTTGTTATTCCGTTATGTATTTTCCTTCGATGCTTAGTATGTATTTTCTTGTCTCCACTCCTGCATGGGCCATGAAAAGCCTGCAGTATATTCAAATAAAAAAAAAAGAAAACATCATGCAGAACATATCTTCAGAAGTGCAAACTGTGAAAAAGGAATAATACTGATTTATACAATAAAAAGTTACATCAGTAATGAAAAATGAAACAAGCAAGACGTTATTTACATATCTATCCAACATATTTTTGTTTTCTTAATAAGTATGTCTGCATGCTACATAGGCTTGAATGGTCTCGCACATTATTTTCATGAGGGACATCATGTGGTTGCCATATGCATAACTTTGAAACAAAAGTTACATTTTCAAATTGGTGTAATGGCTTTATTAATCATTTACACAACCGCTTTCGACGTGTTATTAAAAATATTGGTGCCAAATCTCCTTCAGAAATGATCTGTATATGAGATTTCTCTTTTTAAATGGTAACATTAGCTGATCATCTGTATGACTCCACTTTCCCACCTGTTTTTACCTCCTTCCCTCT
This sequence comes from Rhipicephalus annulatus, assembly GCA_013436015.1. Lineage (NCBI taxonomy): Eukaryota > Metazoa > Arthropoda > Arachnida > Ixodida > Ixodidae > Rhipicephalus > Rhipicephalus annulatus. The sequence goes on along the minus strand of WOVY01013133.1, from coordinate 159,444 downwards.
CTCCCAGTCTTTGCAGGAATATTTTGTTTCAGTGCGACCCACTGTTCCATGCAAGTTTCAGACCCCGTTTCACGCACCAGTATAGGTAGTTGTGACGTCGGTACGAGAACATTGGAAATAGCCACCTGTGCATAACCTGCAGAGCGGCCATATAAAAAACATCTTGCTCTAGGATACGACGAGAAGCCCACACTGTGTTGCAACATATGGATGCAGTGGAAAATAGAGACTACCTTTTATAGAGATAATATACCTCGCAGCATGTGCTCATACATACTAGCACATTTTCTTGGCTCTCGAGAATTGGGCCTTCCATTTTACAAAAAGAAATGAAAATTGATGATTTTCATTTCAGTGCCCCTTTTAGGTACAACATGTGTTTGTTTCGCAGGAGACTACTTCAAGTTTCATGCAGCACAGGACAAGCAAACGACCAGTCAAGTGAACCACAGCCGCGACTCTCTTAGACGCAAGCTCTTCTGCAACACTGTTGAGGCGAAGATGCACACTCCTGAGAGGTATGTTTTGCCTGTGCAGTTTCTTTGATTTTGTAATATAGTAAAATGTATTTTTGACATTGTATTATCACTCGTAAGCCTTGTGTTATAACCCCGGAGAGTGCATTTAAATATTGTCATAACATGTTTCAGGGTCAGTCTTTTTAGTGTTGTTCTGCTTGGTTGTCCTGGAAAAGGCATGTAAAAGTTCCTGATATTGCATAAAGTGCAAAGTTTACTTATCATAATGCTCGGCAATCTTTTTTTTTTTTTTGTTTTGAAGTATTGTTAGTAAGATGGGTTTTTGAACCTTAAAAACTTCAATGCCGTGTGGTCAACGTCAAGGAAAGAACATGTCTTGCAAAATGAAAAGCTCAGGGGTAGAACAGCTGCACCATTTGCGTCATTGTGCGCCAAAAATCGCTTACTTGCAATATCCTGTGCCAAACCACTCCTGCGGCGCCAAACTCACCTATGAGCTTGGTATTGCACCGTAGCACCAGAATTTAGCTGCGGAAGCCCGGCAGCGGCGGGTGCATTTTCGATGGAGGTGAAAATGGTGTAGGCCCGTGTGCTCAGATTTTGGTGCACTTTGAAGAACCCTAGGTGGTCGAAATTTCTGGAGCCCTTCACCACGGCGTCTCTCATAATCATATGGTGGTTTCTGGATGTTATACCCCACATATAAATCAATCAATCAATCAGAACTTAATCGCAATTTGGAAAAGTCATAAAGCGCCATGCATGGAAATGTGGCTGAAACATTGTCTTTTTGGTTTCATCAAAACAGTTAAAGCTTTAGTTTCATAAAGGCTGTGATCGCCTCAGGAGCAACGGTGAACTTTGATCCTAAAAGCATGGTCGCTATCGCTGTGTACCGCAGGCATCGGTGCGAATAGCTCATTAACCCTTTTACGTGCTGCTCTGTTAACGCGAAAACAATGTGAAAAGAGCATCTATCTTTAGCACGACTTTATTCTCTTACTTGAGCGTTTTGTAGAGCTACGCAATATCGGATCAAAAAAGTTTGCGGTAAATTTGTCACCATCACGTTCATTGCTTCGCCATTCCGGTGAGACTACTTTCCTATAGCCTAATGGCAGCATGCGGAAAATAAAGGATGGCAATCACGCAGCTCAAAATGAAGAGGGTGGTGTCTGTTTACCGGAACAGAACAGCCTAGCAATGACAGGTGCACATGACCTCTAATCGAACGTATGCGCGTATTTTTGTTTATTTGGTCGCTGGGCTTCGCACTTATTGGCTTGATGGTTGAGACCTGCGCGTTGAGGTAAAAAAATAACATCTTGGATGCAGGTGCGTAGCCTGAAATTATTTGGAAAGGGGGGGGGGGGGGGCGTTTTAAGGGGCACCTACTTAATATGGCCATTTTTCGCTCTTTATGCTATGGCGAAAGAAAAATTCGGGACGGCACGTGCCCTGTGTGCCACCTCCTGGCTACGCCCCTGCATGAGTGACTGTTCACAGCTAAAGTCACAGTTGCACCGCAAGGGTGAAGCATTGAATGCGATAGCAGCAAATTCTAACATTGTAAGAAGTGAGGCTGGCAGTTAACTTCCTTGGATCTGATCTCGCGTAAGTATACAAAACGCTGGTGTACGATAATATGACCGCTTCGAGGAAAGCAACACTTTTCACACAGTTTCATCGTGATGAGAGTGCAGTAAGTAGAAGTGCATGCGAGTCACGCGCTGATGGCTGCCGAGCTAGCATGCATGCCAGCGATCGCGACCACGTCCTTAGAAGCAAACTTCTTAGTTGTTGCTAGAGTGATACCTACTTCCCTTCTCCTTTCTTTGTTTTTTTTTTTATGCTCTAAGTCGAATGGAGTGCTTCCTCTCTGCTTGGACTACAGGCCTCCTGGGCGGGAGTATCGAATGATGTCACATGTGCCCTCCGAGTGGTGGAAATAAGCCAGATCGTTTGATCTTGGATTGAACTGCGTTCGTTGCTCCTGCTCGCATTCTTTTACCCGTGGTTAGAACCCACTATGCACGGGGCCACGTTATCAATTTGTAATCTATATGGGACATTGCAGCAATGGCAAAAACCTGTCGACAGTGTCCATATAAATCCTGTTGCAATAATGAGGTTATTACACAATGTAGTTGAGTGTTCGAAAAATGCAGCATACCGTATTTACTCGATTCTACTGCGCCCTCTACTGTAACGCGCACCCGGTTTCCACGACAACAATGACAACAAAAAATTAAGATATCGATTGCAACGCGCACCCATTTTTCTCGTTGGCCCACATGATCACACCACTGGGGAAAACGACTCCTTTCGGGAGCGTCTTCAGTTTAAATATGGGGTAAGGGGCAAGCTTATGCCTATCTGATGTGCAACGGAGCATTGCCGTCACTCTAGTTTTTTCGTGGCCCGATGTCAGCACGCGAACTTGCTTCGCCCCCTTCTTCTCGATGGTTGTGGTTCCAGGCAAGTCGAAGTAAGGAGGCGTCTGATCGGCATTCCCGATCTGCCCAAGCAGGTAGCCGTTGTTGTGCCGCAAGTTAGGATGAACCTCTGAAAACTGTGAAGCTTTTTTTGTACTCCTCCGGCAACTTTTGGCATATGCCCGTTCGCCTTCGGAAGGAAAAGCCTTTTCTCTTCATAAAGTTAGTTAGCCAGCACCTGCTCGTTTTAAACTGGCTCTGCATTAGCCCTTTTTCTAAGGCTACCTGAATCGCCTGCACTTGGAGCAGTTCTGTCGTCACGGGCCACTCATTGCTCAATCACATACTCGCCGAGCAGCTCTTCAATTTGCGGAAACCAACCCTGCTGTGGTCTATTGAAGCCTTTGCATGAATCTTTGCTGTTGACAATCTTCTGCTTTTGTTTCCGCCAGTCGCGCATGCATGTTTCGGGAACTCCGAAAGACCGCGATGCGGCCCGATTTCCGTCCGTTTCGGCACAAGCGATGACTTTTCTTTTAAAAGCAGCATCGTGGTGCACTCGTCGAGTTTTTAGAGTCAGCTCTTCCATGCCGTCGACGCTGATGCACTACAAGATGACGAACTCCTCAGCACACGTACGAAGTGCTGCCGCACATGGGAAACACACAGGCAGAAATGGCCGACGCACAAAGGGGGTGGCCATTTTGGAAATGCCGATTGCAATAGAATGACCGTATTCATTTCTTTTTTGTACTCGATTCTAATGCGCATGCGATTTATAAACTCGCTTAACCCGAAAAAAGGTGCGCGTTAGATTCGAGTAATTACGGTAAACAAATGTTGCTTCACAAGTGCATTGAACCGGGCTAAATCTGCTCCGAATGCTCTTACTGCTCTAAACTTGTTCGAAGAGGCCCTTCTGGCTGCTTCAAGCATGCTCCAAAACATTCCTCTGGCTTCTCCAAGCGTGCTACAAAGAGCACTTTTGCCCGCTCCCAGGACTGCTCTAAAACCCATGTATTCTGTTCCATCCCTGAAAGCTCTAATAAAACTGATAAGAAAAAAGAGAGAGAGACAAGCCGGCATTGCTGCGAGAGCACCTTTCAGCTCATGAGGAGCATCAGTAATGATCAGTCTTCTGCTAGAATTGATGTAAAAAAGGAAGTCCCAACCGTCTCCTGTGCCGACAGAGTCTTTTAAAGGGTAGAGCAGCTGTACTAGCTGCTTCACCACAGTGCCATGAGGCAAGCGTGAAGAGCGGATTCAGACAACGCCTTCTCATCCGCTGAACAATTTTTCAATACGAACCAAGCTCTACAGTTGCCTTGAATGCTGTTTCCTCTGAGTAGAATTCATTTACTATCTTAATACTGGGATCCCATTACTGCCCCAACTGCGCCAAAGTGCGCCAAACAAGATTTGCTGCGCCAACCTGATAAAATTGTCGTAAATTGTGCCAAACCGTCTATATCAGAGGTCCGCAACCTGAGGCCAGCGGGCTGCATGTGGCTCGCAGGGCAGTTTTATTAGTAAGGCTGTAAACTCTTTTAATCGAGCTATTTAATGGTTTTATTATAGGCGAATTCAGTACAATTTAAAAATCCCTTGAAACACTCACACATTCATGCACTCTTCCTCTCAAGAAGCACAGTGGAAGAGTGTAGCATTGTTTGAGTGTTTCAAGGGATTTCCAAGTTGCACTAAATTTACCTACAATATCACGAATTAGAGATTTGCACAACATCAAGTTTAATATTTGGTAGTTACTTGTTCAAGTGTTGCAAGGTGCCTTTAAACTTGATAAGCACCTGTCATGGCAGTCTAGGGGTCATGACGCTCAATTGCCTACACAAATGTCGCGGCGTTGAATCCCAGTTGTAATGGCACCATTTCAGTGGAAGTAAAATGCTGTAGGTCTGTGAACTTGGATTTAGATGCACTCTAAAGAACGCCCAATTGTGGAAGATGAGGAGCCCTCTACGATGGCCTTTCTTGCAGTCATATTGTGGTTTCGAGATCCAAAACACCAACAATTGTTATTAAACATCATCTGCTTAAACTTATGCAGGTCTCTTGAAAGCATATTTTTTTTCTTTTATGCATCTTAGTATAAGTGTGGCATTTCTTTGCTTATTGCCACATTTTGCCTGTATTTCGAGCTCGCACATTTACCACTGCTGTCTCAGCCAGTCCGTTACCTTGCCATCCTGTGAAATCTATGCTGATGTGTTCTGTGTTTCAGGCATGAAAGTGAACAACTAAGTCTCTTGATGGATGGCTCATCGAGGAGGCTGTCCTCTACGTCCGTGCATGTGAGTTTCCTACTAGGATGCGAATGCAGGAAAATCCTTGCTTACTACTCCTTTGGTCACTTACACAGACATTCTACAGCACTATAGACTAGGCCGTCTCCGCTATCCTCCAGCTCACAAAAACCTCCCTCGACGTGATGCCGTCCTGTGGCGCAAGCTTCAGACAAGTGTCTTTCCCAACCCCTGGCTTTATAGCAAGGTATACCCACATCTCGTGACACCAAACTGTAAATACTGCTCACAATTTGCCATCCTCATACATGGCATAGACCGGCCCACAGTACGCTGACGCTTCTCACACAGAAGATACATAGAAGTCCCTTCTCCATATCGCCGACTCGGCACAGCAACGCCGGGTAATCTCACGCGCATTGGAGGCCGCAATGTCCCATAGGATCCCTGCTGACCTCTTCTAAGCAGCGTAACCGACCTCTCGGCCGGTCCCCTCTTTTGTGAGTAATAAAGTTTTGATCATCATCTGTTACTTTTACCAGTGGCAGAGGTGTGCTCATTTGATTGAGTAAAATATTCTAATATGCCTTAATTAGTGGTACTGGACGAGGCATAAATTTTCTTGTAAAGTTCTTCATCGATAGGATATACAGGAGATGCAATTCCAAATTTTTATTATAGAATAAATGGAAATCTTTGAAATGCAGTAGGTGCCTAAATGAAACGCAATGCACTAGTTGCATATTAGAATTATGAACCCCTGTCCCATTAAAAGAATTGGCCAGGTAAATTGAACAGATTTCTCGTTATGAACATGGCATAACGAGTGATTATCGAAGGTAGTGTCTCCAGCTCAGTGATTTTCTGCTACAGTACGCAGCATAATGTACCTAAACGACCAGTAGTTATCCACTCGGGAAGCCTGCACGAGATTGCTTTCCGGCAGCATTTCAAGCCATGGGAAGAAACACGCGGTGCATGATGCGCCTCCAAAGTTTATATGTACACACGGTGCCTGAAGGGGGTAATTGAGAGTATGCTAGTATTAGATTTTTTTAATAAGAATCGAATATAGAATAATCAAAAGACGTTACATCAGTAATTATTTATTTTACCATATGTTTATGTTGAAAAGTGTAGCCTATTTAGCTATTCTGGCCTGTTATTGAACAAAAAATAAAATACCACCATGTGTACTTGCCAGGAAGCATGTCTTATTTATTTTTATTTATTCATGCGCCTTAAAGGCCCACTAAGGGTATTACATAGGGGGGGAAACATAAACAGAATACAACTTTTACAGAGAATGAATAATTGCAGGTCAATACAATGCTATGTGTATGTAGTACAGGAATTCGTAGAATTCCTGTATACAAGGCAAGCAGAACAACAAGAGTAAACATCAGATAAAGCAATTATGAATGAAAGTAACTGGGCTGCAAAGAGGTCAGTAATGCTGAATTAAACAAAGAAAGCTCAGTTATTGTACCAATTCTGGAAGGTAATTCATTCTATTTCTTTATCGATAAAAGTAAAGGCGAATTTTCGAATTTTTCTGTACGGGCGAAGATAACGTTGACTTTGAAAGAATGATCCGTGCGACTAGAAGTATGAGGTGGCGATAAAATATGCGTTCGGGCAAATGATGTGTTAGAGGGATACAGGGTATAGAAAGAGGATAATCTGGAAAATTACCTGCGCACAGCAAGCGGCGGCATATTTAGCTCTGCTTTCAAAGATGGAACGCTTTGAAATCGTGAGTGTGAGTGTGAAATTGTGAGTGTGCGACTAACAGTTTCGGCACATGAGATTCTAGATTTTATCGTTTTCTATGTATTTTCCCCCTGTTCTCACTGGTCGGATCACTAAAGGAAACAGGAGTGCTTGGAACCAACGTTTATAAAACCTGTTCGATAGAAATTGCCCTTTCATGCTTTTCTTCAGTGCTTGTTAGAAGCTGCATCCATACGCTGCATTATGGTTTCGTAGCGCAGCAAGGACGGTTATTAGGCACTGGATACCCTTTGTATTCGATTGCATTAAAAGTAAAAGGTTCCTGTGCATGATAAAAAACAGTGAAAAACGAACATGCATTTCTTCAGAATGCACTGAAAGAAAGAAAGGCGTGGCCGTGGTCCCTTAAATTCATAAAATGGTGCACAGACTAAAAAATTTGAGAAACCTGTTTGGTGTGCGTATTCTTTTCTCTGCACCGAATAAATTGAGCTGTATACGTGCCATTTTGCATAGGAGGGTGCAGGGCGCGTCTGAAGGCAGGGTATGTCTTCAGAAACGTGCAAAACAGTTTGTAAAGTGTACTTCAGGAGTGGTATATAACATACCCCTGTCTTGTGGTCGCATTTACATCGGCCAAACTGTCCGCTGTTTGAATATATGCTTGAAAGAACATAGGATCTCCTTGAAGTGTACTCCATATTCCATTTTAGCTTCGCATTGCGATTCGTGCAAATGCCAACTGATGTTTGAAGAAAAGAAGTGTTCTTTTCTGGCATTTGCGATTTGTGCAAATGCCAACTGATGTTTGAAGAAAAGAAGTGTTCTTTTCTGGCATCTACTTTGAACTACGCATGAAATTTCTGAAGCATATCACATTTCCAGGATTATAGGTCTGTGTATCAGCCATTCTTCATTTTCACTACATGACTGTGTGTTTAACGATATAAATAATTTGTAGACAAGTGCTTCGAATAAACGCTTTGTATACTGCTCGTACTGTTGTCATATTCTTGTTGACATGTGCACCCTTGTATGCATATGTGTCTTTCGAACGTGAGTAATAAACCAGTTGTAAGCGAGGGCTCGTGCTGTGTGCTTCTGTCTCTTGTGGGTGTTCCCGCACTCCCAGTCTACTGAACGAATATGAACTACCAACTAGACCACCTTTCACTCCTGCTATCATGAACATCAACCACATCAAAGGAGTCGACAACTCTGTCGCCGATGCCCTTTCGCTTAGCCCCGTCAGCGCCACAACCTCACGCACAAGAATAGACCTCAATGAAATAGCGGCTGCTCAACGCAATGACGACGAATTGCGCCGTTTGCTATCGCTAAAGCTGCAGTGGTTCCCCTCGTCAGGTACCGAAGGCCTTTGCTCTGACACGTCTACTGGCTAGCCACGACCATTTGTGCCTGCACGCCTTCGTCGGAAGGTAGTATTAGCATCGCTACACGAGATGTCACACCCGGGAATCCGGACTACACGAAAAGCTCCTCACAACACGTTTCGTATGACCTGGCATAAACCGTGATTCCCGACTATGGACTCGTGAGTGTCTCCCGTGCCGTTGCACCAAGGTACAGTGTCACTCTGTGACACCATAGGAAACGTTTTCTGGGCCAGATGCTCGATTCGACCATGTACACGGTGACATTGTTGGGCCCTTGCCATGCTGTCAGGGCAAAATGTGCTTGTTAACTTGTGTGGTTAATTTCACCTATTGGTGGAGGCTTTTTCCAATCCTGACATCGCACCCAAATCCGTTGCTCGTGCTTCTGTTAACCACTGACTCTGTCGCTTAGTGTGGCATCATCTATCACAACTGACAGAGGAAGCCAATTCGAGTCAGCAATATTCGCCAGTCTGATGAAGCTCGTCGGTACATCGCGGATCAGAACAGCAGCCTACCATCCGATGAGTAATGTAATGGTTGAGTGATTCCACTGGCAGTTCAAAGCCGCACTCATGGCAAGTGAAAAAAGCTTTTGGGTCGAAGCACTGTCCATTGTGCTGAGGGGCCTACGCTTCGCATTCAAGGTGGACGTCGTATGCAGCACTGCAGAACTTGTCTACGGCATAACCTTACGTTTGCCTGGTGAGTTATTAAAGCCTGACCGGCAACAAGCCCACATTCCTGCTCGTGACTATGCATCGCACGTATGTCACATCATGATGAAAGTTTGGCCTACACCTCCACAATAGGCCAGAGAAAGAATGACATATCTGAGCAGCAAACTCGATTCGTGTAACCACGTCTTTTTGTGTAACGATGCTGTACGAGGACCATTACAAGCACCATACGATGGACCCTTCAAAGTTATTCGTCATAAAAAGAAGACGATTGTCATCCATAGGCGCGGTCACTAAGAAGTTGTCACTAGATAGAGTTGAGCTGGCACTTATGGATACGAACTGGTTCACGACAGCAGTTTCCACTTCTCGCCTGACACCTGCAGAACAGTGCCACATCCCACACCAACGGGAGTGATGGACACGGGAATTCCCAAAAGACTGAGTTTTATCACACACGTAGTGGAAGACAGACAGGTGCGCCACATGGCCTCGACCTCCATTCAGTGGCCGCTCTGGCATTTCATTTAGTTCGTGCTCTCACTAGGGAAGGTAGTACTGTAGTGAACTCTAAGTGCACCATGGTGTAGCAGGTGGCGCTGCCAACATGTCGCAGACCAAGTTTCTTTACCCTCGGTCTGCACCACCAACAAAGGGTTGGAGAGGGAGAGAAAAGGGGAACCGGTCCCTGAATCTACTGAATTGAAGGAGTTGAAAGAATAGTCTACCGAGTTGTCCTTCATGTTGAAGGAAACGTCTATCGAGTTGAAGAAACAATAAAGTTAGTTGGTATCGAGACTCTCAGCAACATGCAATGTCTCAGCGTCACTCGCGTGCACCAACATGTCCCTAGTTGCGGGCAATGTGTCGCCTAGTAAGCTCAATCCATCAGCGGTGCCCGCTCTAACATACGTGTTTATTTGCTCTTTTGCAGTGAAATTTTTCATTAGCACTAACTTGGCACTTGATTGTGCAAAGGTGTGATGAGTATTTTATCGGGCCGAAGCGGCGGCAACATGTTGCCTTCATTTGATGATCAATGTGCTGATGCTTTTAACAGCGCATTTTCATCTGTATTTACTAACGAATCTAGCTTACCTTCCTCTCCTGCCCCAGTGCTGTTGACATCCTCTATGTGCTCAATTGTTTTTTGCGCAGGTGGTATTTCAAGTGTTACTCAAAACATGAAACTGTCCTCATCAGGTGGCGTCGACGATATTAACTCAGAAGTGTTAAAAAATATCCATGACACCATCGCCCCATTTCTGTGCTTGATGTATGCGCAGCCGCTTTCCACAGGCATTCTTCCAGATGACTGGAACATGGGCAAGGTCGTTCCCATCTACAAATCAGGTGATAAGAACTGTCCATTGAACTACCGTCTCATTTCTTTAACAAGTGTCCCGTGCAAAATCATGGAACATGTCATCTACCCTCAGATTGTAAACTTTTTAGATTCCAACAACTTTTTTCACCCCAGCCAGCATGGTTATAGGAAAGTATTCTCCTGCGAAACACAACTAGCAATATTTCTTCACGATCTGCATGCTAACCTTGACAACAACTTACAAACTGACGCAATCTTTCTAGATTACGCAAAGGCATTTGACACAGTACCCCACCAAAGACTAATGCTAAAACTATCCCAGTTAAACTTAGACCCAAGTGTACTAAATTGGATCAAAGCATTTCTAACTAACCGTTCTCAGTTTGTGCATTTCAATAACAAATCTTCTGCTTACCTCAAAGTAACATCAGGCGTACCTCAAGGTTCAGTTCTTGGCCCCCTCCTGTTTCTGATATACATTAACGACTTACCCCTCAGCGAATTCTGCAAAATCCGCATGTTTGCAAATGACTGTGTAATCTATTGGACAGTAATTAATACTCACGACCAAAATCTTCTCCAGAACGATCTTAACCACATTCAAGAATGGTGCGATAATTGGCTTTTGTCTCTTAACCCTAACAAATGCAAACTTGTTACATTTACCCGCCGTAAGAATCCTTTCATTTTTTCATATCATATCGCCAACGTCCCTGTACAATCACAACCATCCTACAAGTATCTAGGTGTCATATTGTATCGCGATCTCACTTGTAATGCGCATATTATTAACGTAAATTCATCGGCAAATAAAACTCTGGGCTTCTTGAAGTGTCACCTACGTCATGCACCAAAACATGTGACGTTGCTGGCATATCAGTCCCTCATCAGATCGAAACTCAAATATGCCTCCCCCATATGGAACCCGCCCCAAACATACCTCATTATCGACCTCGAATCTGTCCTAAATCGCGCCGTTCGATTCATTCACTCCCAGCACTCATACAGATCAGCATTTCATCCTTGAAAGCACAATCCGGTTTATCACCCCCGTCTGTTCACCGCTGCATCGCCACCCTTTCTCTCTTTCATAAATTTTTTATTCTTCTCTCAGTGCAGCTCCTTACATCCTCCCCCCGACATACATTTCACACCGCACAAGCCATCCACTTCAAGTGTCCCGTTATCGCAACAGAACTGCCACTTTTACCGCTTTTTTTTTCCCCGCACCATCAAGGATTGGAACGACCTTCCCTGCTCCATTGTTTCAACCACCTGCCCATCATCCTTCGTGACAAATGTTACAAATCACCTGTGCTGCGAAAATTAACGTGTTCAAATGTTCTCTTTTCCTGTGTATCCACCCCTTATGTAACACCCCCCAGTGGGGTCCTTAAGAAAATAAAAATGAATGAATGAATGAATGAATGAATTTCTATGAGGGATACACACATAATCGAAGTGGTCTCGCACACAAGGGTGCTGCAGCGAACATCGTGTTTGGCACACTTACTGTGCGCTTACAGAAGCAGTAACAGTGCTAAACTGCAAAGCCACACGTGCTGCCAAGCAGGCAGCTCATGATTTAGATTCTTTAATATGTTTATGGTTTGTATATTTGTTGCGACGACATGCTGATGCATTCGTCGGTACCAGTTATCACTTTTTCATGTATTTCCGTGCAGGCATCATTGCACTCACACCGAAGTCGCAGTAATTAGTGCATGATCTATTGTTGATGCAGTTATCATAAAAGCACAAAATCGGAAGTTCCTCACAATAACACGTGACCGAATATTTGAAAAGGTCGAATGTTTGAGTTTCTTCAAAGAATCAAAACCTTTTAAATCATGGGCATAGCCAAGAGGGAGGAGGGGCTCAGCATTTTCCTTCCCCTGAATTTTTGCAGTTTCGCTTGCATATGAATTCATGCACAAATACAAACACATATTTTAACACAAGATATGGTTGGACCCCCCCCCCCTCATCCCCCCTCCAAAAAAAATTCCTACCTACGCAGCTCTTTTTGAATATCGGGTTATCGAATACAAATACAATTCACTCTCACTTGAATGAACTTGAAAAAAAAAAAAAAACCTCAAGGAAATGATTCGACCATCTGAAAGTCACTAAACTAGGGGTGTGCGATTATTCCAATGTTTCGAATATTCGGCGAATAATACATTTGTAATATTCATACTTGATTCGATAACCAGATATTCGAAAATTTCAAATATTCGAGCTCAAATATTTCTCAAATATTCAATGTTCACTAATAATCGTTCGTAGGTTTATGCGATTATTCGAATGCTTCGAATATTCAAACGAGTATTAGAATATTCGAATTCGCTTTGGTTCGAATTTAAATCATTGAAAATTTTGAAGTATTTGCAAGAAACTAATAAATAAATATTAATCCGAATGTACTGCTTGTAAAGGTGGTTTCACTGCAGTGTAGGCGTGCTGAACTGTGTAAGCATATATCCAAGAGAAATTCATTGTGCCGCGAAGCCCCCTTTCAAATTTAAAGGGGCCCTGCAACATTTTTTGCGCATTGTCAGACAACGCTTCCGATCGGTAGTCGAGGCTATCGAGGACACGCAAGTCAAATATTATAGCGCAGCACGTGGCGTGCAATTCACAATAAATTCTCAAAGTCAGCTAAAAATTGCTCTCTTCTCTCTGCAAATGACTTCACAAGAGACAGTGGGATTGGGCGTGTCGGTATAACATTATAAAGGGTGCTTACCAGCGCAAACGACAGGGCAGGAGGGGACAGGACTCCACAAGCTCAGGAAGAACTTGCGACGTATTTCCTTTTCCCGTGCCATCCCTCTCTGTTTAGCTTCCAGTGCTTTAGTTGGGTTGAGAAGAGGGAATGCACTAGCAGCGTGCGAGAAATCTTTGCAACTCCGCGCCTACTGGACGGATTCTAAAAATATTTGCGGCGGTTAATTCAAGAGGCAAAATAAACTTCTTTAGCGAATGCATTCTATGGCTACTTGAAAAGTGTCCAAAAGGACTTGTTTTTGGGCTAGTTGGTGCATACTTGGTGCAGAAGACTGAGGCGCAAAAACATATCGTGAAGCAGGAAGAGCAGGAGAGCAGAAGAACGGAGAAAGATTGGCGCTGTTCTTTCTTCTCTCCTGCTCTTCCTGCTTTACGATATGTTTTTGGTGCCTCAGTCTTCTGCACCAAGTTTGAAAAGTGTCGTATGACCCTTTTAAGTTCAAATATTACTCTCAAGTTAATTCATTTTATTAAGCTTAAAAGCTAGTTATGGCAGCTTATATGCTCTATGTATAATAAATCTTAAAATGCTACGTATTTCAAGGGCTATGACTGGCATCCTGCTGAAAGTAAAATCCTGCTACTGCTCAAACTTCTTTTGACTTCTTTTGAACGAAAAAAAAAAGAAAATTTGCATAGGAGGCTCTATTTCATTTTAAAGAAATATTGTGCAGGTTAGTTAGGTCACGATATATATGCCCATTTTTCTTTATGTTATATATACTATTTGATACGAAATTATTAGACCAAAATCACTATTCTCTTTGAACCCAAAACTCACTTGGTGCAGACGACTGAGGCGTAAAAAACATTTCATGAAACAGGAGAAGAAGAGTTGAAAGAAGAACTTAGCATTCTTGATCATAGAATGGCGAGCGCGTTCCCCAAGAAAGAGGTAATGGAAGCAAGCGAGATAACGAGTATTGCTGTGTAGCTGAAAAATGCCTCAAGTACTCCTATTTTCCTTAGTGAATTGACCGGATATGAGAACAGTGGACAAAATTAAAAAGAACACTATAAAATCTGTGTCTTTAGAACTAAAAAGGCAGGTACAAAAGCTTTCTTTTTTTTTGTAATTAACTGCTATCACATAAAAAAAACATACAAAAAATTTGTTCATCATTTGAACTGAACCCAACATCGCAGTGACAAGCTCACCTATTAGTCTTATGCTTTCTGGCACGTACAGATGGTGATATTCTTTTTTAAATTTTTTGCGTGCAGTAACTGACTGTAGTAACAGTTGTACTGTTTGCAACCTAAATATATGATTGAGTAAAAGATTACCAGTGGAAAAAAATTGCACCTCTTCATTATTCGATATTCGATTCATATTCGAAGCTATGTATTTGTATTCAAATTGCATTAGAGAATTTCGATATTCGCACACCCCTACACTAAACTGAATATTTCCTAGAATACGGAAGAGCATTGGGCACAGAAGAGATTAAGGCAAACATGTGAAAGGCTATTTATTTGAAAAGAATTCTGTACTTTTCATTTGGACAGGTGCCCTTATTGTGCAAGAAGAGGCAAAGGTGTCCAGAGAGTTTGCGTTTTTGTGCACTGCCTCTGGCATAGATTTTTGCGTGCTGTGCCAAGTCTTGTAACTTTCTAATATATCCTACAGCCTTCGATAAAGATACAGGACTGGAATTTGTTTCAGCCATCACAACTTCGTCACAGCACTCTATTTCAGTTTTGCAGGAACACTGGAAGCAATTTCTAACTGTAATAGCTCTGCGCAGGTACTGACGCACGCATAGCCCATTTTCATCTCCTGCTCAGTCACTTTGTCTCGACAGCACTGCACGTACAAGCAATGTTGCACTGCCGTTGATATATGGGTGATTTGGGGGCGGCAAATATGACTTATGCTAGTGCTTCAGACTGAAGCACAAAACATTGCAGTAGAACTTTTTGTTGGGCTGATTGGTGCATGTTTTATTAGTGTTTACATGTTGCTATAAAACAGGAATGAAAACTTGTTCCTTGTTTCTTTTCAATTTTGGAGCGAGTTTCAGTTACATTTTGCAAATTAGAACGTGTCCTTACATTTACAATACACTTAACTTTTTGTGTCGGATAGTGTCGGATATTGCTCGGTTGAAACGAATTGAAAAATTTAAATATACAGTCAAAGCTCTTTCATTAGGATTTCACTACACTGGAAAAATATTCTGAATGAATGAATAACGAGCTATTGAAATTATTTTAAGTAAACAATGAACAGATATTTGTTATATCAATTCACTTTCATTTTCTTCATGAATACTCAAATGTTGTACTTATTTTTCATAAGAAGTGCGAAAAGCCGAATTTTTCATCGTCCTGCGACGTCTTTCGGTCCGTGGTCGCTACGCAAGACTTCCCCATCCTAATTAAGCCGAAACAGGCTATGCGCCCTCTCTTATTGCTACTGCCATCACCACCACCACCACCACCACCATATGTAGCACGGTATGTTTTTTCGCTAATAAACAAAGAAAAATAGCCGCAGTCACTGAAGCCTTGGACACCAACAACGCGACGGCTGTTGATGACCACCCTTTTTCCAACGTCCGCAACTTAAAAGTGTCGCATCACGTAGTATAAAGCGGAAATAGGCGTGAACCGTTGTGGCTTTCCTGTTACATGGTTCACTATTGATACTGCTATGTGAACTGCACCGTCTTGTTTCAGCTATCTGCGAACATCGCTCTTGTGTGGTGCACACTTGCGCTGGTTCACACTCGGCATGCTCTGGGGATCATATGAATTGCAGCTTATTATGACGGAATCAAGAAGTTTGGTTCTATTAAATATGTATACACTGGTCGGGACAGGAGAACACATCCGAACTATGCGATTTCTCATAAGGATGAGGATGAATTTACACGGATTCAACATTGCTGACAGCAGGTTACACGTAGGCAAACAAAATCTAAATAAACGCTCTTAGTCAAATTTGTCAGAGACCATCAGCCTACTATAGACATGTCCTCTCGTGCTCGTCTATTTCAAGGCCTACACATGTGGCACTTATCATGTCGATCTTGACAGGTGCAGTCAGGATAGTTCGCTCTAGATATTTAAATATAAATCTGCATCAATGTGCCAATATCGTTGATTCTAGCCCAGGATTCCAACCTAGGAAAGCACATCAAAAAGAGCAATGCTTAAACATTTAATGATTTCTGATTCAACATTTTAGTGTATTTGAAAAATTATGTTCATGATACACATGTACATAATTTGCATGCATTCATATTTTACATGCATCCTAGTGAAGTGTGCTGCTTGCAGTCATTGTGCATATTTCTGTGTTTTTATTTCTTTTTTTCTGTTTCTTCCCTTTCTTTCTCTCTATTTTTCTCTTTCTTTAAATCTTTCTTTCCCTAACACTGTGTCTGCCAATAGCTTGGTACACTCACTCATGAGTATACTCTCATTTGAACGTGATGAGTGTAAGTATGGGTTGATTACTACTTCATTTTGGGGTGTGATGTGCACGAAGAGGACTTTAGGGTAATGGTATTAAATGCTTTTAATTTTCTAGGAAAGGGATTAACACTTACATCAGAAGTACCAGTTGAAAAGAAGCTACAGTTCTTGGATCTGAAGCTAGAGTTTTCGGTAGATCATGTGTGTTGGACCTTCTCGCCTAGGGCCGGAAAGCTGCTCATGAATTTGACTTCACATCTTGCAAAGCTGGTCAAGAATAGAATTGTCACAAATTGTTTCCGGTCTGCATTGTTAAAATCCCGTTTTCACCCTGCTCATAGATTTATTCATGAGCAGGTTACTTGTCTCCAGGAAGCACGGTACCCGTTCCCTGTGATGTTGGCTGTAGATATCAGGCTATTAAAGAAGCACTAACGTGGAACGGGACCATTTTTGAAAACAGGTGGGCTTTTTGAGGTGGTAGCTATGCCTTACGTACACGGGCATTCGCACAGAATAAGAAAGGTAGCTGGAAGGTACACCACTGGTCATGTTTTCGGCCGAAAACAGAATGGGAGGAGTGTGCGCGTTGGTCAACCAGAAATGGAACCAAGTGAGCAGGGTATATAAAGAAAGCAGCAGAAAACACATGCTCAAGTTTGTTGAATGTGCACACCATGTGCTATATTGTATACCTCTGACGCTCTGACGTGTGGTTGTGCATGCGTTGGGCAGACTGGGAGGTGTATTAACGAGAGGCTAAGGGAGCATATGTCGAGTCTGAAAGATTGCCATAATACACATTTAGCCTTGCAAAGCAATGACTGCTCATGTTCTCCTTGTTTTAACAACATTACCTTGGAATATAGGCATAAAAACAGAATTTCAAGAAAAATAATAGAAGCATATCTCATTGGCAAGCTGAAAGATAAATGTGTTAGCCACCCTTCGGTTGTCTTACTAGTGAAAGAAATTTTGCTCTTGTCTTTTGTTCAATTAGCTTGTGATCGTAAGTTGTGATAGGTGTGCAGTTCAGATGTTTTTTGGTGATCAGATGGCGTATATCTGAGAAGTATTAAGTGAACGTTTTCAAAAAATAAACCAGTTGTTAGGTCGTGCTCGATTGAAATCTCTTCTGTGTCCCCATGTGCCTGTGCAAACATTTCAAGAGGAAGAGAAGTGAGTGTAAACCTGAGTGCGCGTGAGTGCATGAGTGTGAGTGGACGTGAGTGTAAACGCGATTGAGCACTCATGAACGTGTGTACAAATGTGAGTGAGTACAAATTATTGTGAGTGTGAGTGAGTACTCATGAGTGTGTGTAGTCGGGAGTATGAATATGTGTACTGATGAGCGTGAGTAGATATGCCGCGCAGAGAGACATGGCGACACACGTACAATGAGTGGTCGAGCTGAGGAATCCAGAAGCCTTAATGCTTCTGACTAGACAAGCCATATGAGGCTGCAAAAAAAAAAAGTTTCATTGTGATGCTGTGAGTAACAGGCATTTCAAGAAAACAGAAAGCAGAACTAGCAATCGAAAAATTTTAATTGACGTATTTTCAAAAGATAACTGTCACTCGTGCCATGCGTTTCAAACGGCTAGTGTGCCGAAGGCGTTACGGGACGCGCCGAACATCATGCAGCTGGCATTCTGATTCTGCACTGTTCATGTACGCTGTGAAGCTGTGTGCCCCCTGGTGCCTGAACACATCGTCACGTCGGCGCCAGTCTTGGTGCGGCGGTGACAGCAGTGATGGCACCTCTTTTGTTTCCAGTCTCTCAGAGTGCACTGCTTGTTTAGGTAGTATTCTGTTTGGGAAAGAATTTTTGAAAGATACAGAAATAGGGAACATAAATACGCTACAGGAATTCGCTACTGCTCCTGTTTTCTCGTTACTTGCGCTTTTGCCGCTCCTGATTCTAGTAATGTCGCTCCAACAGCACAAAGGTGCTTTTAAGAATTAATGGGGGGGGGGGGGGAAGGTATCAAGCATTATTGTTGCCTGTCAGCCTGCACATTACGATACACCAGTCGATAAGGGGGGGGGGGGGGCTTCAACAAAATAATTTGTTGGAGGTGTTGGTTCATTCGGGAGCAGGTTTGAGTAGTAAAGAATAAGACAGGAGAAGAGAAGATGCCTACATGAGCGCTTGTGCAGTTGCCTTCTCTTCTTGTGTCTCGTCATTTTGCACTCAAATCTATTTCGGGACGCTCATTAAGCACAGCGAACTGGAGGGGATTATAGCGCTACCTTAGTCCTGTAGTGTATTTTCTTTGCTTGCTAAAGCTCTCTAATGTGTGCATCCTGGGTTCCGGTCACACTATATTGTACATGGATGCTTTGTATTTGAAGCTATGCTTCGAGGGTGGCATATTCATGAAGCTTCGTACACAAAGAATGTGCACCCAGAGATCTATACGTGCGCCTTTTAATAGACAGACTTGGTCAGGTGTCCACAGTTGCTCTGCAGACCCACACGAGAGACAACCGTTGGCACCAGCCGCCGTTTGCTATAGAGACCCCCTCATCTCTCGTGCGCCGCCACCTAGGCTTGCCACCAGGCGTCACCGCTCATGCTACACACTAATGATGATGATGATAGTGATAACCAACGCTCCCGAGCACAGCGCCACCTACCGCTCGATAGTTGTGAACACGAAACGCGGCCTCTGCGTGGGACACATGTGCCACGAGGTGCTAACAACTTTATAGGGGGAGTTAGCACCCCACAATTCGTACATTGTTTTCATTGAATTTGTGTTTGTTTATGTGTATTTTGTTTGCGATAAGAGCCTCCAGGTCTTCTAACATAGACGGATGCCCGTGACGTAAATAATTCCTCAATAAATGAAATGTCCTGTGAACTTCGCTATTTTGTCTAGTGTCACCTCTTTCTATGAGCCTGCTCACTCAGCATAGGTTGGCATATGCATCGATATGAATATGCGTCTGAACATATATCTTAGCAATTTGCACATTGTATTAAAAAACAATATTGTGCACAGATCGGAAACGTGTCTGATTACTCCATAGTGAGGGCCAAGATGTGCTTCAGTGGCCTTGTTGTCGTTGAGAGAAGCTCTGCAGTCGGCACCAGCACACCGCTTTCTAGGGAAGTGTGGACCTCATAGGTAACCAGTTTAGCTATAACATTGTGTGCAAAAGTCGGCAGCTACACACTTGCAGCAGGGGAGACAACTTGAGGCTGTAAACAAAACAAAGCCATGAACAGCTGCAGATGTCTCAGGCTGGCGCGAAAAATCGTCACCATAAAACTTGAGGTGCTGTGATCCTCGAACTCTGATCTCGTCCTCACTCAAGTCAAGTGCGGTTGCAAGATTGTTTCCAGCAGCGCACATGTTTTTCAGCGCTAGCGCACACCCATGCGCGAGGCACGACAAGGCCATAGTAGCAACTAGTGACACCAGATGCGACCCTGTATTTGATAGCGATACACTCAAACCTCATTATAACAAAGTTGCATCTTACAGAAAAATCAGTTCGGTATATCCGAAAATTTGTTATAAGATTATATTCCTAACACTAGGTCTATTGCAATACGATTCTTTATTTACTTTGTTATAGCCAATATTTCGTTATATCCGTGTTCAATAAATCGAGGTTTGAGTGTACAAGCAAAACCAAAGCTGCTGGAAACAGGCTCAGAAGGCTACCTTGATACTTTCAACGTGCGGTGGACTTCTGGAAATATTTTTTTAGAGTAAATTTTCCCTGACTCCTCGCAACCGCTCTCTATTGAAACACTGGCATAAATTTCTGGCAGTTGTTGCTGCTTGAAATGGTCTTATTGCAAAGCTGACACTTTAATTTCTATATTATACTTGTAAAGTTTCCTTTTATTATACAACTTTGATGTTACAGTAGCATAATCATGAGGGACACGCCCTTTTGTCAAGTTTGCCAACCTAGTGCATATTTTCTACAACACATGCACATCGGTCTGCACAAAAGTCTGCCAAAATCACCATGTTGCCAAAACGGGCAAATTCAAATTGATTCTGAAAGTTGAGAGGCTGGACTAACTACTAGAAAGTGCGGGGTGCACGAGAAACAAATTTAACATGCCAAAATTGCCGATCGAAAACTTCGATCACTGGTGATTGATTTTAATAGGCGTGCTAACGAAAGAGTCAAGGTAGGCCTTGCTTACGTGTGTGAGCATAGTCCCGTTGCTGTCATGTTCCGTATGAATAACAAATTTACATCATCGCTCCACGCATAGTGTATATGTTTCATGTGTGAGTGAAAGCTTGTGAGTGTGGGTGAGGAACACAGCTGAATCAGTGATAAAAAAGAAGCTAACGTTGCATGGACGGCTCGTGCGATATCACCCTTCTTGCAAGGTCTGCCACAAGAGGCAAGTAAGCGCCCCGCCCCTATATCACGGTACGAAGGATTTTTTTTTGAGGGGGGGAGGGGCACAGCGTTGTTGACACAGCATCAATAGTGAACTTGGTGAGCAACAGTGAGCATGGTGCTAAGCACTGGCATGCATCCGTGCATGCTGCGATCCCCTTCAGGGGAGGGGCGAAAGGTTCATTGCAATGCCCCCCCCCCCCCCCCCCTCTTAGGTGACACCACCCACTGCTCCTTCCTGCGCACGACTATGGCCGCGAGCGTTACCTCGGAATACATGAGCAAACGGCTCATATACCATTCTGCGCACAGTCATCTCATTGCTTCGTGCTGTCACCAGAAACCGCACGAAAACAACTCTGTTGGGAGCGGCCGCATTCCCATATACCAGGGCTTTGTTGTTACGTAAGATTGGATCAAAAGGACTTTGGTGCTAGCCTTACATTCGTGTAAAATTAGGATATTGTTATCGCATTTGCACTAATTTCACCATTTTGGTGAAACAGATTTTTTTTTTTTTCAAAATTCAAGGGATAAAGTTTTAAACCCATCAACTCTCGAATTGAACTCGCCAACTGAAAACGAGTGAGTACAGATAGGGAAAGCATGCATGAATGTGAGTGAGTGCCTGCCTATTGGTGTGAATATGAACGCGTGTACGTATTCGTCTTAGTAAACATGAGTAAGAGCATGAAAAAGTGCTGTCAGTGTGTGGAGCGAGTAGGTATGTCAGTGAGTGCATGTGAGCATGAACCCGGTTGACTATGAACCCTTTACTGCAGAGTGTTGCGAATTCGCGACATACCAAAAATTTCAATCAAGCAAGTCAGAAAATGCGTGCCACTTTTTTAATGCCGGCTGTCAATCACTCACAGGAAACGTAGCTTTCAGCATGCAAAATATAGTGCTGTCTTGTAAGGTATTCTGTGCTAGAACCAATTGTTTTTGTTTTGTCAACTGATGGCAGTGAGCGTGAAGCAAGTGCGATAGCTCTCGCTTCTTCGATCTTTCTCACCAGAGTGAAGTTCTATGTTCAATAATTTTGTTTATTTGGCATGTACGCACCCAAAAGTGGTACGCTACATGTTAGGTAGTCTTGAAGCGCGTTTTTTATTGCAAGGTCCTTGCTTCATAGCATATTTAGAATCTGCGACTTACCTAAAAGCATTCCAGTTTGTTTTTAGATACTTTAACTGTGCAATCAATGAAATGTTGCTATTTAAAGTATAAAATGGGAATCATTCTTATTTTGTTCAGGCATTAAAGCTTTAAATAGTTCAAGTAGGTGTGACAAAAAGAGAGAGAACACTTGTGAATGTGAGTGGGTACAAGAGGGAACCTGAATAAGTACTTATGAGTGTCAATAAGAACGTATACAATGCAAGTGAGTAGCACTGGCATCACCAGGGTGTTGCATACAATGCACGTGAAACCCTTCTCCGAAATTTTTTTCGCTATTGCATATCCCTTTCAGTTTCGAATTTTTCGTAGTGTAGGATGTTCATTTATAGCTACGAGGCTTTTGAAAAGCATGGGAAAGAATTTCGGGGACCTTTGAGTACAATGGTGTTTAACAGTCGAACCATGTCCAGTATACTGGACACTAAGCTTCTTTTGTTGCACCTAAAGGGGATACACACTCATTTATCTTTCTTAAGAGTGTTGCTTTTGGTCCTGTTTGTAGATCAATCGCTTAAAAAAACAACTCGAAAATGGGTTGTTTGCATCCGAGAAAAAGAAACAAAAATTCTCATGTTTAACAGTCGCACATAGAGTCATTAGGTAAAAAACGAAGGACGGAGTGGGCTCAGCGTCCACAAGCCAGCTTCTTCTGATGCCTTGTGCTCAATTCTCATGGTGGAATTCTCAGGATGCTCCCGTTTCATTTTTCATGGCTGGGCTTCAAGTTTGTCTCCCGATGCTTACTCTTAGTTTTCTTTTTCTCCTGCATGTTTGGCACAATGTGATCCAATTGCATCCTGGTGTTCAGTGTACTGGAAGTAAAATTATTCTCGCATTGTTAGCAAACTACTGATTACAAGAGCTACCTTTTTACATCATTGTTTCAAGAGGGTATCGGTCAGCTTGCACAATTTAAATAATTTGAATTGTGCGAAGACAGCTCTTTAAATAGTTTTATACACTTCACCACACCGTGCGTACGCTTTTCCTCGTGGATGGCGCCCAAATACTAAGGCGCCCCCATAAGAAAGCCAGAAAAAACTATCAAAATTATACTGCTCGGCTCTTACTGAAGCTGCAAAAATGGTTACGGCTTCGATTGCGGCTTTGCTTGCGTTTCTGCACCGCCTTTTTTGGTATGTCCAGTACACTGGTCACTGGAATGGAAAGGGATATAGACTAGAAAATAGCACCCGACCACATCAACTCGCCCGGCCCCCCATTATTAGTCAAGAAGGTGCGCCAACCAAAAGAAAAATTCTGCCCACGCTTCTGGTGAATAGCAATGGGCATGAGATCCGAGTATAAACGGGAATGAGTCCCTATGAGTGTGGAGGGCATTAGTATGAACTTGAGTAAGCATCAGTGTGTGTGATTAGATGCAAGTATGAAGGCGAGTTCTTATGAGTTTGAGTAGGTGTGAGTATTATCGTGTGCATTTACTAATCGTTTTGACGTCAGTATGAACATGAGGGAGTACATATGAGTGGGAATACTTATGAGGTTGAACTTGAGGTTTGAAACAAGGTGCAAAAAAAGAAAAAACACAGGCACAAAGGAGACAGAACCACGTGAACATGAGTGGGTGCTTATGAGTATGAGTACATTTATGGATGCGTATAGACGTGAGATGTGAGTACGAACGTGAATGAGTGACTATGAATGTGAGTAACATGAGCACGAGTGCGAGTGAGTGCCTATGAGTGTGAGTAGGTGTGAGTACGAGCATGAGTGCCTATGAGCTTGAGTACACGTATCAATTTGAGTGAGTGCCTATGACTGTGAGCACGGGTGTGTATGAGCGTGAGTGCCTGATTGTGAAACGTGAACATGAAAGTGAGTGTGTATAAGTGTGAGTACAGGAGAGTGATTATGTGTCTGAGTAGGCGTATCAGCATGACTGCCTATAAGTGTGACTATACATGAGTATGAAAAAGAGGGCCTATAAGCGTAAGGAGGCCTGAGTATGAACGTGAGTGAGTACCTGAGTGTATGTAGGCATCAGTATCAACGTCAGTGAGTGCTTATGAGTGCGAGTTGTTGTCAATGTGTACGCCAGTGAGTGCTTATCAGTGTGATGGTGTATTCCGTGGGTGCTCTGGTTCTCTGCCTCAGAGTCACCAAATGCAGAGGCCGCTCGCAATCGGAGCGCGAGAGACAGTGTACTAACCGAATACGTCTGTTATCTCAGCCCGCTTAGAGCAGCACGTTCGTAGCGCCACCGTGCCGCCAGCGCGGGAATCTGCCGGGTAAACATTGCTGCTCTGTGCAAACAAATGGTGCCGATCAGTTCAGTGGACATCTCTGACATGTCTCACCTTTGTTATATTCAGTCTCTCTCTCTCTTTCTGACATGCCTGGGTCAAGCGAAAGTCCCGAATCCTCCTGAGCTCAACTCATAAATCTGGCGATCGTTCTCGTCACACCTGCTATCTTCAAGGCAAATTATGAGGCTGTTTGTGAGCTTCTGTAACAACAGCATTGATGTTTCCTCTGCCTTTGCTAGCCGTCTCGTTATTGACATGGTGGATTTATGACTTTGTAGATGTGAATTCGCCCCACACACGCCTGAAAACGCGATAAACAAGTTAACGCACTGGCCTGAAGTATTGCACACCAGGTGATATACCCCCTTCCGAAATGCACGCTAGCGCTCCTCACCTCGTTCACCTGCCGGCAGCCACGTAATTGGCTGGCTTGTGTGACGTGATCCTTCCTCCCGGTCAGATCGCGCCGCGCTCTCACATCAAAGTCGGAGCTGTCAAGAGCACTCAGTCAGAGACTAACGCTCTGAAAAAACTAACTAAAAGTAGTCCGAGGGCTCGAATTCTACCAACTGAAGGTGCAGCAATTTTTCAGAGCGCTCCAAAATGCCCAACTGAATGCGCCATGAGTGAACGCTAGTATCAACGTGACTCTGTGCCTATGACTGAGCAGGCATGAGTATGGACTGGAGTGCTTATGAGCCTAAGTTGTGTATATGAAAGTGAGTGCCTGTAAATGTGAGTAGGTGTATAGGAGAGTGCCTACGAGTGCGAGTAGGCGTGAGTATAATATGAGTGAGCGTCTACGAGTGTAATTATACGTGAGTATAAATGTGAGTGCCTATGAGTTTAAGTAGACATGAGTATGAACGTGAGTGCCTATGAATGTAAGTAGGCATCAGTAAGAATGTGAGTGAGTACCTATGAGTGTGAGCTGGCATGAGTATGGGCGTGAGTGAGTGTTTTTGTGAGTCGTGAATGTGAACGTATGCTCATCAGCGTGAGTGAACATAAGTGAACACTCAAGAGGGAAAGTAGATGTTTGTATGAATGTGAGTACTTATGATTGTGAGTAGTCGTGAGTGTGATAGTGAGTGCTTATGAGTGTAAGTAGGTGGGAGCATGAAAGTTAATGAGTGTCCATGGGTGTGAGTAGGCGTAAGTGTCAACATGAGTGAGCGCTAATGTGTGGGAGTAGTGCTGTGTTGGGGGCTGGTTGATCCCGACGAAGCAGAAGAAGAAACGGCCGACGGAGACGTACGCGGCCAGCGGGGACCCGACCAGCCCGAACACGCGGGTTGGCGCCAAGCACCGAAAGAAAAGCACACAACCGCACTCTACGATTACCTAACACACACTGGTTTTATTTTACAGTCGCCTTGAAATCCCGGATGCCAGAGCGGCGCCCCCTGGCATCCTCACATGTCAATTCGAAACCGAAACCCCAGAACACAACAACCATCCCCTCCTCGAAAAAAGCACACCTATACACTGTTTATATTTATACATGTTCGATACCAACATATTTTACAAGGTATGTACATTAGAACATATGAAAATTCAGAACACGGCACACTGAACTCACACACTACGAGTCCTGAAAATGCACTGAAAATATGTACATTGGAAGTACTGAAAATTCTATACAACTCATTACAATATAGATTTGTAGTTCTACGTCACGTAGTCTTCGAACCGACGGGGCTTCTGCCGCTTCCGCTTAGGGCGCGCCCTTTTGGGTGTAAAATCACGTGCAAGAGCAGAAGAAGATTGTGAAGGCTCTGAACGAGCGTTAAAATTCTGGGTCTCATCAGAGCTCGCAGCATGAGCTTCGGAAGAATTTTGCGGGCCGGAGTCTGGTTCAACGGTCTCAGCCGTATCTGAAGGTTCGAAATGAACCGTATGACTTGGTGTACTTGAACCAGCGACACTGACTGGTAACTCCTCCCCCCTTGAAGAAATGCCTGTACATGGAGGCCACAGGTAATAATCTGATGCGTAGTTGAAAGGCGTGGACGGAACGTGATGAGGAAGACTTTTAGGTGTTGAAGGCGAATCCGTATGAAAAATAACAAGGCGCCAAGCATTCCAGATGTTACCATCACTTAAGCGAAAAGAAGTGGGGCTAACCTGACCCAAGACTTTGTAAGGACCCCGATACTTGGGGCGCTTGCCTGGCACACGAACCTTGACTAGATCGCCAGTGCGAACTTTGGACTGCTTTGCACCTCGACGGGTGTCGACATACTTTTTCATTGCTTGTTGACGAGAAAAAATCCTGGTACGGATTTGATCAGGAGAAGACACTGCTATGTTGCGAGGCAAAGAGACTATGTCGAGAGCAACTCGCGGTTGCCTACCGTGGAGAAGTTGAGCAGGAGACACTCCAGTGGTGCCTTGTGGTGTGAACCTGTACGAAGCTAAACATTCCGTCAAGACTTGCTTGAGGGGACGGTGCTCTAATTGGGCGATCTGGATATGTTCCTTCAGAACGCGATTAAAGCGCTCGATTTGCCCATTTGATTGGGGATAGAAAACTGATGACCTCAAGTGCTGAATTCCTCGTTGTGAAAGAAAAGCCTCGAAATGTTGGGACTGTAACTGTGGACCATTGTCCGTAACTATGGCATCAGGAAAACCTTCCCGGCTGAAAATTGATGACAGAAACTCAATGATGACCTCAGAAGTAACCGTATGTGTGAAACAAATTTCTGGCCATTTGGAATGGTAGTCGATGAGAGAAACAATGAACCGGGCATTTTGCGGAACATTGTGCAAAGGACCGATGATGTCCATGCCGAGTTTCTGCCAAGGCCGATCAGGCCACTGGACTGGCTGCAACGGAGAAAATGCAGGTTTGGCAGACTTGTCAGCTGCCTGACATATATGGCAGTTGTAAACTGCATGCTCGACCTGCTTATCTAAGGCTGGCCACCAGTACCTGTCTCGGAGATTCTGTTTGGTGCGGACAATGCCAGGTTGGGCCTCATGGGCAAGCTGTATTAGCTTCTTACGGAAAGAAGCAGGGAGAATCACGCGTTCATTGCGGAAAAGCAAGTCCTCGACACAAGACAGTTCCTGTCGGACTGTGAAGTAAGGCAAGAATTCAGAAGCAAGAGCACTTTTGGAAGGCCATCCTTTACGTAAATATTTGAGAACTTGAGACAAAGTGGAATCTGCAGCTCTAGGTGCCTGAAGCTCAGCTTTAGTAATGCAGGAAGTAACTAATGAAACAACTTTCTCATCCCGCTCTTCAGTAACTGGTATCTGAAGAGGAAGGCGCGACAGTGCATCAGCAACCACGTTATTAGAACCCTTACAATATTGAACACTGAAATTATAATACATGAGTTTGGCACACAACGGGAAATGCGAATGGGGCGGCGGCCTTCGAATCCTGCAGAAAGAAGAGCAACTAGTGCTTGGTGATCTGTACGTAATGTGAAGTGCCGGCCCCACAAGTAAACATGCCATTTCTCACAGGCAAAAAGACAAGTGAGAGTTTCACGCTCTCCTACTGAATATCTGCATTCAGCAGGGGTCAATGTACGAGATGCAAAAGCAATAGTGATCAGCTGATTATCTCTGAGTTGTTGAAACACTGCTCCCAGTCCAACATCGGACGCATCCGTCGTGATGACGATGGGAAGCTTCTCATTGAAAATACTAACAGCTGGCTTTGAGGCCAGTATTGACTTAACTTGAATGAAGCTCTGCTCAGCTTCAGCTGACCAGTTAAAAGGCTGTGCTTGACGAAGTAGAGTACGCAGTGGTTCAACAACATCAGCATAGTGGGGAACAAACTTGGCATAATAACCAACAAGACCCAAAAAAGATTGCAAGGTTTTAACATCAGTAGGCCGTGGGGCATTGACAATGGCCTGAACTTTAGATTCAACAGGTGTCAAGCCGCGGGAACTGACATTATGTCCTAGAAATTGTAACTCATCCACAGAAAAAATGCACTTGTTATTAAGTTTCATACCACATTCACTGATGCGGTTGACAACAGTATGCAAGTTAGCATCGTACTCTTCGCGAGTACGTCTCCACACCAAAATATCATCCAAGTAACAAAGGGCGCCATTACAACCCTTAAGAATAATTGACATGATTTTCTGAAACACTGCAGGGGCAGATGCAAGCCCGAAACACACGCGGCGAAAACGAAACAAGCCTTCGTGCGATACAAATGTGGTCAAGTCTCTACTGCACTCAGAAAGTTCAACTTGGTGATAAGCGGATGCGAGGTCCAGCTTGGAGAAACATACTGCTCCGGAAAGCTGATGAAGCAGTTCTTCAATGTGAGGAAGTGGAAACCCGTCTACGACGATTGCCTTGTTCGGTTCACGTAAGTCGACGCATAGTCGAAGGGATCCATCTTTTTTCTTGACGATGACCAGTGGAGAAACCCAGTCGGAAGCAGAGACAGGCTCGATGATTCCGCTGGCTTGAAGGCGAGACAGTTCCGCAGAGACTTGCTCACGGAGAAGAAGAGGAATGCGGCGCAGCTTGGCACGCACAGGGCACACACCTGGTCGACGCATCACTTTATGCACAAAACCACGCACACAACCCAGTTCACGGGCGAACAGGTGGTGGAATTCAGAAGGCGCGTTGGCCGGAAGATCATCTTGGACGTCGACTTGAGCACATGTCATAGACGCACCAATGATGTTGATGGACAAAGCCCTGATTGCATCACGTCCCAAAAGTGAGCTGCCATTGGCTGTTACATAAAAAGTAATGAAAGCAGTGTGACTGCGATAGGAAACCTGAGCTATAAATTGACGTAAGTTATCAATCGTTCCCTTGGAATATGTCTGTAGAACGACGTGTGAAGGCAAAAGCCGAATGTTGGAAAAATGACTATGGAAGTCAGCGGCGCTGATTAAAGAGACTGAGGCACCAGTGTCCACGAGAAATGACAAGGGCACATGGCCCACTGAAACTACGATGCTGGGCTCGGACGTAGTGTGGAGGCCATCCACATTTAAAACAGTGACCGTATTGGTTTGTGCAGTGCTCGAAGGAGCGGACGAAGAAACTGGTTCCGGAAGATTTGCTGGACGGGAATTGCATACGGACTGAAAATGTCCGATTTTTTTGCACGCAAGACAAGTGCGGTTTCTCGCGGGACACTCGGGTTGGCGCCAAGCGCCGAAAGAAAAGCACACAATCGCACTCTACGGTTACCTAACACACACTGGTTTTATTTTACAGTCGCCTTGAAATCCCAGATGCCAGAGCGGCGCCCCCTGGCATCCTCACATGTCAATTCGAAACCGAAACCCCAGAACACAACAAGTAGGCGTGAGTACGAACGTGAGTGAATGCATGAGTGTGAACGGGAGGGGGAACTTGTCAATGTAAATTGACGTAAGTCTGAACGTGAAATAACTTATGAGTATGAACGTGAGTGGGTTCTCGTGAGCATGAGTGCCTACGAGTGTGGGTAAGTTTCAGTGTGAACGAGAGTGAGCACTGATGAGTGTGATTAGAAGAGAGTATGAACACGAGTGAGCACTCATGAATGTTAGTGTATGTGACTGGGAACGGGAGTGGCTGCCTGCAAGTGCGAGTAGGCTTGAGTATGAGTGTGACAACCTGTGCACCCAAGGCACCACAACTGGTCTCCTTTCATTGCACATGCACTCTGTTCTCCTACGCTTATAATTATCTTTGAACCACTTGACAAGCTTTTGTCAGCTCCTCAAAATTTCAGCATCAGGGTCGCTCGCTGACTTCAGCCTTTTAGCTTGGCTCAGGAAACTTTTTTTTTAATCGTATGTGCGCATGTTTTCTAGATCCAACTCGCTGCGCAGCATAAATACTGCCGGACTTGACTATCTTGGAATGGCCTGAGGTAAATGGCAAGATACCCTTTATGGATCGGTGTTTGTACAGCCAACACAAATGTTCCTCGAGAGATTCTCATGGCAATCTCATGCTCTGATATTATGGTACATGGTATCTTATGTTTAACAAAAATGAAACATGAACATAAAACAAATGTTATAATGGTTATATAGCAACAAAATCTAACAGATAACACAGTACCGTTCATTAAAAAGGATGTCTTTCCATTTCTCGGTCATTCGTGATTTGTCTTCTGCGTAATGTGAAGAGTTATGTCAACTCCCAGCACAACTGATTAATATTCTAATGAAAATCAGTTGTTAGTTGGTGTTCATCTGCGTCACTTCTTTAACCTGCCATGGTGGTCTAGTCGCTAAGACACTCTGCTGCTGACCAGGTCATGGGATCGATGCTGTTGGGCCAGCTTGGACTTGCGTAGTCATGAAGTTGACACATGGTCGGTTCTCTTTCTGTTTCTTCCAAAACCTGGTTCAGGCATTTGTCTGAAACCGGAAGATGGGTCATTGAATTGACATGAAAGTGCGCATCGTATTAACTCAAAATTGGACTTGGGAAATGGGATAATGGCATTGGCTACAAAAACCTCTTTTCCTGGCGTATACATCACTCGCACACGATATTTTTGCAGGTTGAGGCGCATGCACTGAAGTCAAAGTGGGCATTGGCACAAAGGTTTCTGAAAGATCATCTCAGGCGGTTTGTGATCAGACTTTACTCTAACCTTAGGCTGCCCAAGCTAGTAGTCTTGAAACTTTTCACCACCGTGCACGATTGCAAGCATTTCTTTTCTATCTGCACGTATCTCTGTGGAGTTTTCAAGAGAGGGCCCGACGAGTTGCTAGTGGATGACCATTTTGCATATTCACGGCATTGATCCCATTCTGGCTGGCATCTACCGAAAGCATGATGGGCTTGTTCTACTGGTAGTATGCGAGAATGGGCACCTTTGTTGAAGCTTCAGGAAGAGCTTCTAAACTAGCCTGGTGTCTGTCTTCCCAGAACCATGCTGCGTCGTTCTTTAGAAGTTCGCGAAGTGGAGCTTTGGTTTCAGACATGTGGAATGAAACGGGAAACAAAGGTAATCATACCTAGGAACGTCTGCAGTTCCTTCTTGCTGTGTGGGAGTGGAACTTGAAGCATGTCCTCGAGCCGCTTCTTATTGAGGCTGAGTCCTTCCCAAGTCAGAACATGACCAAGGTACTTGACAGATTTCTGCAAAAAATGACATTTGGTGTGGTTCAACTTCAAGTTGTGCTCCCGACACTGGTTTAGCATGTTGACAAGGTTGCGGCCGTGCTCTTGCTTTGAATTGCCCCACACGAGAATATTGTCCATTAAAACTGCAGTTTCCTCGAGGCCTTCCAATATTCTGTGCATTGCTCGCTAGAAAATTTCTGGTGCTGACGCTATTCCGAAATCCGCAAGAATCTGTACCGGCCAAAGTGGGTGTTCATCGTGCAAAATTTGGAGCTGTCTTCGTCAAGCTTAATCTGCCAGAAGCCCGAAGCAGCGTCAAGTGTCAAGAAGTACCTAGCTCCCGCTAGTGAAGGCGCAGTGTTTTCTAAAATCGGCCTAGGGTAGTGTTTCCTTAGAAGTGCTTTGTTGAGTTCAGTAGGGTTGAGAAAAATGCGTACTTTATCTTTTTTCTTCACCATAACCATGTAGCTCACCCATTCTGTCGGCTCAGTCACTTTCTGTATTATGTGCTCGTCTTCTATGCTGTCTACTTTCCTTTTGACATGGTCTTTAAGTGCGATTGGTATTCGTCTTGCCGGTCTGACGACTCCTTGGAAACCAGGCTTAAGCTTCATACGGTGGATGATACCTTTCAAGCTGCCGAGTCTGTTGAAAATGTCTGCATGATGTTTCGCGGCCTCGTATAGCTCTCCCTGGTCCACTGAAGCTAGTCTAAGTAAAAGACCTAGTTGCTCAGCGACTGCTTCGCTTAATTAATGTTACTGGAATGTCCTGATCGACAACAAAGTCTGTTACAAATGAGGCATCAGTTCCACTAACTCGAAGGTGGATGCGGCCTGTATCTGCCTTTTGATGACCAAGGAAGGTGTTTAAAACGATGTCACAGTGTTCGTCTTCTTTGTTTGTTATCTGTTGTAGCTTATTATTTGCGCACCTTTCAGATCACGAGGACAGCCACACACCAGGCAATGAGCAGACAGATTTGCTCCTCCTCCCGACCTGATAGACGCTTTATGTTGTTTCAATTCGACATAAATGCATCGTCCCGTCTCTCCTATATACACACAACTACACGACAACGGAATGCAATAAATAACCTTTGTGATGGGGCACGCAGTGAAAGATGATTTATGACCGGTACAAAAAGCATTTTTAGGTTTCTGCCCATCAATCTTACCAGAGACTTGATAGCTTACACGGTGACGAAAACACAACGCGAACAACATGCCACATGGCAACAATTTTCATGTTACGTGAGACCTTATGAATGTAAGGCATTACTTCTACTCGCTTTCGGTCATCATTAGCAGTATTTTTAGCACTACTAACTCGTCCTTCTTTGGTTGCTTGTTTCAACTTTTTTAGTTTTGTCTCAGTTACTGCCTTAGGGGACGCTTTAGGAAAGCGAGCCGCCTACAGACGTTTTACCTGTTCGTGAAAGCTTTGCTCCATCGAGTGATCGCAGCTTCTTTTCAGAGCATTGTTGATGCATAAGCTGGCTATGGCATGCTTCACTATTTTAGAGGGCAAAGACTGAAATGGTAGAAGCTTTTTCTGGGGACAGGGCGCGTCTGGGGACACCTTGCTTACAGTGCACTGTAGGATTTGACTCGACCACAGAGCGTACATTCCTTAGATTACTACCAGCGAGCTTATTTTTATACACCATTTACCATTGGCGGGACTTACGCACTTACAGCTCGGTGGATACAGAGTGTTTTTGTTATCAGAAAAATGGCATGGAAAGTGCACTTGAAAGTTTGACGCCCTATGTATTGTGATGCAAGCACACTTTTACAGGTCATGGCCGCTAGCGCTTGTCTCGCCATGACTCCATCACTAGACATCGTGTTCTTTTACCGCTAGTTTGCATTTAGAGTGCAGGTCACTTCACTTCCCCAGCGGTCACATTTGCGAAAAGAGTACAGTGCTCACACACAAAAAAAGTAACAGTTGGGACAGTTGTTAGTTTGTACTCATCCTACGTATACTTAAGCATTCGTTTCATGCGTCCTTCACTGTTTGTGAGCAATACGCTTCAATTGTTGAGTTGTGGCAGTTGTTAGTCGCGTCCATCCTGCACATGTTCTTCTCATACATCCTTTCTGCTCGGGGATGCTACAGTTTTCGAGCTGCCTGCCATTCTTCGTGCGACATTACAACTTCTTGTTTCGCCATTGAATCCTTGAGCTTTGTGGCAAAACGGTGTACCATGAATGCTACCTCTGTGAAGATTCGTTTTACTTTTGTGTTTCTGATTCCTATTACAGAAAAATCAGCCACCTTTTTTTTTATGCTGCTGCAGCGGCTTTGAGTTTTCGACCTTATTTATGCTCAATTTTATTTGAAGTTGATATATGTTAGAAGGGTGTGCACAACAAAGAGTATGAGTGCCTTCTCTTCCAGATGGCACTGTGCTCCAGCCCCATCGGTGGGGGAGGAGGCATACGACCCCGTTGCAGCCAGGCCTCGAGCCCAGGCTGCGAACGCATGCAGCTGTCTCCAATATGCCGCCAGGCCCACACCAGGCCACTGCTTGGTGAGTATGCACCAGTATTGGGCACGCTTCCTTGAAAGGAGAACTATTACAGTTTACAGTTTACAGTTTATATAAAATATAAAGGGTACTATAAAATTGTTTTAATTCACTGGAGTTCTAATTAATAGGCGTAACTACAATGAGCTAAGATCGTGTCACACTGTGCGTTCAGAACCTAATAGAGCTAACTGTAAGCTCATTATTCCTAATTGGATGCTAATACACATTTGTGGCAAGCTATTTCGTAAATTGCGTTCATCGAGCATTAACAGCACAGAGAATTAAATGATAAGAGTGATGCACCGGAAACAAGCAGTACTTGTATTCATACAAGCAGTGAGCCTCAAAATGGTGAATGCAATCTATGCTTCATAACACGTTTATTTACATGGCAAATTTAACCAAATGGAAATAGAAGTTAATCAGTCCTTTTCATTTTCTCACATTTTTCTGTCGTGACTCCATAAGCAGCGACAGCTTGGCGAATAGCTGTTTTGTTGTTTTAAACCTCCAGCAAATTTGGTATGGTGTAGTTTTGACTCTGGGCAGACTTCTGCGAGAGGTGATGAAACCCAGTTTCTCCCTCCCGATTCGAAATAACGGGAGTGGATACTGACGTGTTTGAATTGTGAGGGTGTTTTCCTCCATAGAAATACGCAGGGCTGAGCTGAGACCGAGGCATCAGTTCGGATTAACTGTAAGTCTAAATTGAGCATGTTTTACCCTATTTTAATTCACTGTAGCTTGAATTTAAATCATCCGAAACTTCCAAATGAATGAATAGGTGTGTATTAGAGCACTTGTATCCTCCCTGTACAGGTCCTATTATTGCACCATAACTAAATAGTGCTATGCCCTCAAAACACCTTCAGGAAACATTCACACTGCTGCAAAGCCCCTGATCAAAATTAAGTGAACGTATTACACTGACATCGATTGATCGTTTTCCGACTTCAAAAACTTGTTGTAGTCAGTTATATCTTCTAACTATAATAAATTTTAATACGTAACTCTTTTCATCGGTTATCACTTTTCATCCTAAGGAAATTCAATTTTGCTACTATTCAAAATTGCTTCCACTCAACGTTGAACCCCCAAAAATGACATTCACACGTCATGTTTTAATATTTTAACTAGTGAGTGCATTAGTTGGGTCACTACAAAAATTCTTATTTTCTTAATGCTAACATGTGACATACAATATTTGAACTACTTGATTCAATATCATTCTACAAAATCAGTATTCCTGGTCTATAACATTAAAACTTATATTTTCTTTCTTTTCGCTCTGAAACTAAAGAAAAAGTCAATATCAAGTAAAGCAATTTTACGTCTTTTTTAGAGGTGGCCCTTAGTACAGTGAAAAAATGTGTGCACAAGTACAGTGAAAAAATGTGTGCACAAACCAACTTCGAAAAAAATTGCCGAGAAGTGCGGAACTGCAGACACTGCTTTGCTGATGTTGCATAGTTGGGAGGAGCACGACAAATGACTCCGAAGGGTTTACTAATGAAGTAGCCTGTAAAGCTATTGCTGATCATGTGATGTCATTAGTAGTTTTTAGAGCCTTAAGCATGGAAATTTAGAACTTCTAGTAATATAGTAGTACTTTATTGTGACTCAGATTTAGGACAAAAATATAGCGCCTCTTTGTTATAGAAGTACATAGCCATCACCCAATGTTTTTCAAGGGCCAAGCATTTCCTAGCGAACTGCAGGCACTTTGAGCATTTCTATGTATCTACACTGAAACGTCGATATAACGAACCTGGAAAGCCCCGCCGCGGTGGTCTAGTGGCTAAGGTACTCGGCTGCTGACCCGCAGTTCGTGGGATCAAATCCGGGCTGCGGCGGCTGCATTTCCGATGGAGGCGGAAATGTTGTAGGCCCGTGGACTCAGATTTGAGTGCACTTTAAAGAACCCCAGGTGGTCTAAATTTCCGGAGCCCTCCACCACGGCGTCTCTCATAATCATATGGTGGTTTTGGGACGTTAAACCCCACATACCAATTAATCAACCAATTAATCAATCAACGAACCTGGATATACCAAATTATTTATTATAGGAAAGTAAATGAAGAATAGCTTTGTCACAGATGCAGTGTTACAAATATGTTTATAACGAAGTTTTGGATATAACAAAGTATTTTCATGGCAGGTGTGCCTTTGTTACAATGAGGTTTGAGTGTATCTGTCTAGCTGCTTATGTCTAAGGGCTTTCGTACCCGCCTCTTGAACTTACTGCCAACCAAAATTTTTATGGAAAAGTAAGAGAGTTTGATGAATATGGCTGTCTATTTATGACATGTATAATGTCACAATCGCTCCACATACATTGTCAAACCCTTTCTACCTGACACATGTGGCACATATCTGTATACCATAGGCCGTGGTATGCAGATATGCGCCCCAATAGTTCGAAAATTTATACTGACGCAGGAACAGCTAGAACTGATGTGGGTAATTTAAATGCAAGCACATTAAAAAAAGCCACGATCAGCAGCATTCACGTGACAAATATGAAGAATAAATATCAAGATCTCGGCAGGAATCAAACCCGAGCACTCTGCGTGTTAGCCAGGTATTCTACCACATAGCCACGCCAGGTCTTGAAGCTGACTTGGGGAAATACCTATGCAGGCATAACGTCAGTGCAGTTTTCATTGTGGATGCAGTGATGGTTATGTTTTCACAGCAAAGCTGTGGTACTACTGGCATGCAATGTACCACTCGTCCAACAGTACGTGTGTCGTGTTCCAAATCTCAATATCGGAAGAGCTCACTTCACATAGTCTCTGGACCACCAGAGCCATCACCTTGCCCCTACCAGTCTTTTGATCACATTGCAGTAGAGTTTTACAGTCCCTTTCCCTACACACCTGACAAGAAGCGCTGGGTGATTGTTGCTATTGATCACATGGTGTGCTATGCTGCAACTGCCGTGCTGCCAGAGGCCACATCACATGAAGTTGGCTTATTTATCTTTCAGAAACTTGATCTTTGCCATGCGTGCTTAGTGAGTTACTGAGCGACTTTGAATGTATGTTCCTCTCCGAAGCCTTAAAAACCCTTCTTCATGAATGAAAGGTTGTGCTTTGGACAACCAGTGTTTACCATCCACAAACCAATGGAGTAAAAGAGTAACTGGGTGATGTGCTATTCATGTACATGTCCACTGACCACACCAACTAACCTTTGTAACTTATGCTTACAATAGCGTCACTCAGTCTACAACAGAATTCTTTCCATTTTTTCTTCTCTCTTCCATTATTTATTATGCCGACCCCCCTCGGCCACCTCTGATCGCTCCCTCTTCCCCTTCACCCGCTGCCGTGCGCCGCATTCTTTTTCTTTTTATCTGTGCGCGGCACGTCCCAAGTCTATTTAAAATATCTACGCGCCACAGCGGGGCTCACGAACGGTGCGAGTATAGACATGGCAGCTGATCAGCACACAGCGAGCGAAGGTCATGAAACTGCGGGCGCAAATCAACAGTCGCATCCGGCAAATATAAAACTTCAAGGCCCTACTGCATTCCCACATTTTCGAGCGACGACAACAAATTTTGCTGTCGTCATGGGGGTCGCAAAGGGCCATTTGTTACCTTTGCGTCGCAGGTTTCAAAAATTACTTGGTGTCTTGAAAAGATTGTGACTATTTCTGCAACATTGTAGCTCTCCCGATTCTTGCTTTGGTTGCAATATGCTCTACATGCTTGCTATCCGCATGTACTTTAAAGAATGCAAGATACTATAGGCAACCTTTTCTACAGTATCTTTTCCTTTGGACAGTGAGACAACGGACGTATTTCGTCGTTAATCTTGTTATTGAATGTTTGTTCTGATGCTTCGATGGCAGCTTGCTGCTATGTTGGTTACTTACTACGATATCAACGGCGGCAGCGAGGTCATCTTGTGAAGTTGACGCGAAGTTGATAAAGTGCATTGTAGCGTACACTCTATACCCATCGAGATCACAGCATATACCACTGTAGCGTTTCTCACAATCACTTATACGCTACCACTGTAGCGTATAAGTGATCGTGAGAATTAAAGATAGTCACGAAATGCTTTTATGGCATGGGCGGAGACAGCTTGCAGAAGATAGTGTAATCAGCCGCCTAAAATGAGTGAAATGCAACAAAGAAGCTGTTTACAAACAGTGTACACGCATGTCTATTGAGAAAAGCTAAGTGACCTAACTTTTTTTTTGCAATACCGCATTTTTTGCCTGTCCCGAAAAAGTTCTCAGAAAATATGCCCCACATAATAA
This sequence comes from Rhipicephalus annulatus, assembly GCA_013436015.1. Taxonomy (NCBI): domain Eukaryota; kingdom Metazoa; phylum Arthropoda; class Arachnida; order Ixodida; family Ixodidae; genus Rhipicephalus; species Rhipicephalus annulatus. The sequence continues at coordinate 121,201 of WOVY01013133.1, read as the reverse complement.
ATGCAACCCCACCTTTGCTCTGATTTCTCAAGAAAAAAAAGTGCACTCATTATGCAAGTAAATACGGTATATGGCACAGGCCAGTGAGAATACCAGTGAAAGAAGAGAACGACTGTTGATGCTGCTCACACTTGCTCAGCCTGAAATGCTTCACCAGTAGCAATATTTTGATAAACGCATTAGTAGCTCAACATTAAACCTGCTGTTCTGTTTTTTTTTTTTCATCTTGATAGCGAATTTGGTTTAAGAAAGGGAAAGAGGACAATCAGTTGGCTTATTTGGTTTTAAAACACATTGGGATCACTCGGGGCCAACTTCTGCGAGCAACGATGAAAACCAGGGGCTGCCAGTGCGAACTAACCTAAAAAAAAAAAAACATTGACTCCAATTGGAATGCTTCGAGTTCGAACCAATTGGAAAATTCCCAATCACAATTTAGTACGCATTTGGGCGTATTGGAACGCGACCAATTGGTTTTTGTAGGATGGACCACTTGGTAGTCAATGGGTACCAATTGGTTGGAGTAACCAATTGACCAAACAGCTTCATGGTGGCAGCTCCTTAGCCGCATCAATGTGCAAGAGTAATAGACAACAAAACAGAGAAAAAGGAGGGTAAAAAACAGAACTTTATTGTGCTCTGACGCTGTAGGTTTTGGAGAAGTCCTCATGGTGGCAGCTCCTTGGCTGCTTTAGATAGAAACAGCAAAGTAATAAAAGACAAAATGAATGTGCATGCACTGTACTTTGTATAACATGGCAAAAGCTCTCCAACGACAAAAGTACAGACAAGTTCCTAACAGGTGGTCTCTAAATATTGGAAAAATAGTAGCAGACAATTTGTCTGGTCTGTTGCACATGAGTAATGCATACCTGCCAAGTCTCCCGGATTGGACTTTCGGATTTCGACCATTTTTCTGTTTTTACGGTTGTCATCAAAATCTCCCGGAAATCGAAATTTCTGTGCGTGATCTGGCGGCATTGCTAAAAAAAAAAAAGCAGCTCAGTCCGCTCCAGGCTTTTCGAACCTACCCCATTTTATTTTAAATTAGTTTAAGAGGCGTTCATCTAAACATACAGTAGAATTTCAGTGATGCGAAACCGTGGCAGATAAGAATCCGTGAAATTGCCCAGCCAAATTTTACCATGTTCGTTGGACCTAAATTTGAATGTTCTGAACACATTTCCTAATCGCAGCAGGTGATACGAACTTAAGAATGAAAATTGCGAACGAAGGCTGAGAAGAGTGTACACGAAGTTCTGGAAGTACGCGTGCGACTGGCACACGCACTGTCTTCTTCAGTGCATGTGATTGTCGTTGCCACAACCGCTGTGAACAAACTGTGGCCGCTCTTGACAAGATCATGCATGGCGACGTTGTAACTGACAAAACCCCGAAAAGGTATGCTCAACCAATCGAAGCAACGCTGCTTTCTGCAAACTCTGCGGACAAAACTGCAGCAGATGCGATTGTAGATGGCATAAAACGACTTAGTTTGGAAGGTGCGTGCGCAACCAAGCGCACGGGTATTGTAAAAGGAAGGGCCGTTTACCACAACTACCGCACACAAATCCGTGGTCGCGGCAATGCAATAGCGATCTAAGAGGTCCAAGGGCACCTAGCGGTAGAATAAAGCCAGTAAAAAAGGTTAGGAAAAGGGAGAAAAGGTTAACATTCACTCGTATAGACCGCTAATCATTACATTTGAGCTATACAGGTTGGCGATGTAGGCAGTGAAATTCAAAATAGAAACGTGGGTAGAGCAAAATGATTTTTCGGGAGCACTTCAGAATGGATTCCAAATAGACATGCAATGAGACGATAATCTGTTTGCTCTTACTCAGTGTATAGAAATATCTAAAATTACAAAGAGGCTGTTATACGTAGCTTATTTGGACACCACTACGTATGACAACATTAATCAGGAAATTTTGTGGGATATATTGAAGGAAGTGGAAATAGATGATAACTGTAAACAGCTTTTGAGAGAAATATACCGAGAAAATACAGTTTCAATAGAATGGGAAGGAATAAATAGCAATGACATCGTTGAAATTAACAAGGGGCTGAGACAGGGATGTCCTTTGTCCCCGCTGTTATTCATGCTGTACTTGGTGAGGATGGAAAAAGCGCTTGAAGGTAGAATCGTTGGGTTTAATCTGTCACACGCGCGATGGTTGAGCAGAAGCTACCAGGTCTATTTTATGCAGACAATAATGCCACGTCCTTTTCCTCAAGTTTTGTTATCACCCCCGTTACACTACGTTCAATGCAAACCGTGCTTATGATGTTCGAAAAACTTCGATGCTGTAGTAGATCATTTTGTTAGGATTATGCCCACTTCGTAAACATTACAGATTATTCTGGAACCTATGGCGCCTCTAGCGATAACGCTAGAACATTCCATGGCAAGTGTATAAATGCCAACGCGCTTCGCCGCTTGTCAGTTGATCGACGGTCGATGCTCTGCTCGCCGCTATCAGTTCCAGTGCCTTGCTGTAATCTGACTTTCCTTTTATGTGGCCACAGGTTAGGCCCGAATAAACAGTTTATTATCCAACCATTCAGTCTCCTGCCTTCAGCCACGTCACGACCCTGCGACATCTGGTAGAGGTGCAGCTTCGTTCATGTACAGGACGTCCCCATTAAGCCGTGAACCCAGCCCACGTCGCAGAGAAGACACCGACCCCAACCAGGAGAAATGAACAAGCTGCGAGCAGCAAAGTTTACCACCGGAGTACAGGCTTCTACAAGACAAGGTGCGGAAGACCAAGGCCATGACCTTGACTGCAGCAATATGACAACCACTGCAACACAGCCCGCGATCATTATGCATTAACCCAGGGAACCACTAACTTTCCGCGGGTCATCGTTCGAAGACCAGTAGACATGGCTGGAGACATACGACCGCGTCGCCACCCTTCACCACTGAGACACTGAAGAAAAGCTCTACCGTGTGTACATCTACCTGGAAGACACCGCAAGGACCTGGCTCGAAAATTGAGAGTCCGCGCTTCAAACGTGTGATGTCTTCTGCGGCGCATTCCTGCAAACGTACGTGAGCGTCGATCGCAAAGAGAGGGCCGCTGCTTTGCTAGACACTTGGGTTCAGCTATCAAATGAAAATGTTGCTATTTTCACAGAAGAAATGACCCACTTATTCCGTAACACTCTCCTGGACATGCCTGAGGAGAAGAAAGTTTGTTTCCTCATGCGAGGTGTCGAACAGGAGCTCTTTGTGGGATCGATGAGAAATCCACCGAAGACCGTCCAGGAATTCCTCACAGAAGCGACAACTGCTGAAAAAACCCTCCAAATGCTCACATGACAGTTCAACTGCCGCTCAGCTCCAGGCTATGCTGAAATACAACCACTACGCTTCGATGACCTGTGCGAGACCATAAAAGCTGTTGTGCGCGCAGAACTTCGCCGAATGTTCCCGTTATGCCAGCCTCAAGTTTCGTCGATTGCAGACATCGTCAGAGAGGAAATCCAGAAATCAATGGGTATCCCTGAGACATCACAACCACAACCTCAAGCCATGAGCTACGCTGCTTCTGCCCGACATCATCTCCACGTCCACGTCAAGGCCGCGCCCCCGCATTTTCGTCGCCAGACACTGCTGCCGTCACCCCCAATGCCATACCGTGCACCAGCCAGCCAGCGCAGTGGTCCGAGAAAAATTGACGTGTGGCGTGCCCCCGACCACCAGCCTCTCTGCTACCACTGCGGGGAAGCTGGCCACACCTACCGCTGCTGCCAGTACCGCCAGATGGGACTACGTGGTTTCGCCATCGACGCGCCGCGTCCACAGTGTGGTGAATGACCACGTGACATCGCTTACTATCTCGTCGGAACGCAGAAGAGACCCCGTGGATCTTCTCGTTCATCTTCACCTGGTCGCTACATGTCTCCGCACCGTCGTCAGTACACTGCCCAAGTCCGGGCCCGTCATCTTGCCCGTATCGGGAAAACTAAGGGCAGCAATCGATGCAGGGGCAGTTGATGCATGACGAACTGCCGAAGATCCTCCACCAGGAGGAAACTTCAAGATCCCGCCGTCACCTCAACGTAGCCCCGAGGTCGAAACTTGGTGACCAGAAGAAGTTCTAATTACGCAACGTCGAAACACCGCTGCAAACTGTCGTAGCCGTGATCCGACGCCGCGAGGCAACCGCAACGCCAGGTGAAGAAGTAGCGACCTTGACATTCTCATCGACGGCCAAAGCGTGGCCTATGTCCTCCTATTTGCAGACAGTCACGACGATATTGTCACAAGCACACAGGTACGCGGGTACAAAATAGGGCGTTTACTTTCGTAACTCAAGAGCCAGAAAACGCGAACACCAGAGCATGCGCACACAGAACTACTTCGTTGCCCTCCTCAGAGGCTGGCTACTGTAGTCGCCAGCCTACCTGGCGTCAATTCCCCCCTTTCAAGAGCGACCGTCCCGATCGATTGACTGAGATGCTAGAGGTGGCCATGAAAAAAAAATGATCACGTCAACGAAAAAAAAAAGCCCACGCTGTTGTGGATAATAAAGAAAACGTTCGAAGTGTTCATAACTCGCGGGCGTGGTACGGTTTCATCCGTACTACATGGACTACTTCTGGACATGGACGTATTCGGTTTAAACTGGTGTCGGAGCTTTGGGGAACTACCTCGTAATTCACGTCACTAAGGCAGCCCACAACTTCATAAGGGCCAAAGTAGCGTCGCAATAGCTTCTCCGAAAGCCCACGATGTCGAACTGGTGTCCACACCCATACATAGTCACCTGGTTGATAGTGGACGTTCCCTCGGCCTTGGTTGTAACGGCGAGCGTCGATATCTTGCTGCACGCGAATGCGGTTCCATGCAAGCTGGCGGGCTCCCACGGCTTTCTCGATGAAGTCGTCAACGCTGTCATTTCCGCTGTTGTCCTGGTCTACGGGGAGCATAGCATCTAACAGTGTTGTGACGCGACGGCCATAAACCAGCTCGAATGGTGTTAGGTCTGTGGTCTCTTGCACAAAGGTGTTATAAGCAAACGTGACGTACAGCAAAATTTCATCCCACGTTTTGTGCTCTACATCAACATACATAGATAGCATGTCTGCCAGTGTTTTGTTTAACCTCTCTGTCAAGCCTTTCCGGTGGTTGGTGTGCATCAGCTTGGTGACTTGTTGCAATAACTCTGCCGTAAATGCTGCTCCGCGATCGGTTATGAGAACAGCAGGTGCACCATGACGCAAAACAATGTCGTGGACAAAGAATCTGGCGACTTCAACTGCAGTTCCCTTAGGCACAGCTTTGCTTTCTGCATAGCAAGTCAGATAGTCGGTTGCGACGATTATCCGCTTATTTTCTGAGGATGACGTAGGAAAGGGACCAAGAAGATCCATTCGCACTTGCTGAAATGGTGCTCGAGGTGGATGTAAAGGTTGGAGGAAACCGGCGGGCTTTGCGGGTGGAACTTTAAGCCTCTGACAGTCACGGAAGGTGCGGACATAGCGCTGATCGGACGAATACAGCTGTGGTCAGTAGTACTTCTGTCGGATGCGCACTAATGTCCTAGCAAAGACTAAGTGACCCACAGAAGGATCGTCGTGGCACGCCTGCAAAACTTCCTCCCGCAGTGCCGTTGGAACGACGAGGAGAAAAGTTTCTTAGCTGCTCTCAAGATTTCTCTTGTAGAGAACATTGTTCCGCAGGCAATACGATGTTATACCTCGTGAGAGCAGGCGTGGGACGATAACGTCTTCTCCTTGAAGATGCTGGATGACAGGTAGTAGCTCAGTGTCCTCACGTTGAAGCTCAGCCATCCGGACTACATCGATGATGCCAAGAATCGGTAAATCTTGTTCAGTGTCAGATAACGTCAAGGAAATAGGAGCACGAGACAGGCAGTCAGCATCTGTATGCTTATGTCCTGATCGGTAGACCACCGTTATGTCGTACTCTTGAAGGCGGAGGCTCCAACGGGCGAGGCGGCCTGATGGATCCCGTAGATTGGCAAGCCAACAGAGTGAATGGTGGTCACTGACCGCTCGAAATGGCCGGCCGTATAGGTAGGGTCAAAACTTGCTAATGGCTCAAACGACTGCTAGGCACTTTTTTTCGATGGTAGAGTAATTAGCCTCTGCTTTTGTTAGACTGCGACTCACGTAAGCGATCACACGCTCTGCTTCGTTCTGCCATTTAACTAGAATGACTCCGATTCCTACGTTGCTGGCGTCTGTGTGGATCTCGGTGTCGGCAGTGTCGTCGAAATGTGCCAGCACTGAAGCTGTCTGCAGTCGATTGCGCAGTTCTACAAAGGCTTGTTGTTGTTCTTCCGTTCATACGAAAGGTACATGTGGCCGTGTCAGTCTTGTAAGAGGTTCCGCAATTTTCGAAAATACTTTGACGAAACAGCGGTAGTATGCACAGAGTCCGAGGAATCGCTGAACAGCCTTTTTGTCTCGAGAACGAGGAAAATCGGAAATGGCAGCCAACTTCTTCGGATCTGGTCGAACACCCCCAGGGCTCACCACGTGGCCGAGAAACTTCAGTTCCTGATAGCCGAAGTAGCACTTTTCGGGCTTAATAGTAAGGTTCGCTCTCCTTATTGCAGCGAGGACACTTTTTAGCTTTGAAAGATTCTCGTCAAACCTGCTTGAAAACACAACGACATCATCCAAGTATACAAGACACGTCTGCCACTTTAGTTCAGCTAGTACAGTGTCCATCATGAGTTGAAACGTGGCGGGAGTGGAACAGAGACTGAAAGGCAGCACTTTAATTTCGTAGAGCCCTTCAGGCGTCATAAACGCGGTTTTCTCACGGTCGCCCTCGTCAACTTCAATTTGCCAGTACCCTGACTTGAGATCTAATGATGTAAAGAACTGGGCGTGGCGTAGACGGTCTAAGGCGTCATCAATCCGTGGCAGGGGGTAAATGTCGCGTTTTGTGACTTTGTTAAGTCGTCGATAGTCGATGCATAAGCGTAGTGTGTTGTCTTTTTTCTTTACTAAGAGAACAGGTGATGCCCACGGACTTGTCAAGGGTTGAATGAGCATTTCTTGAACTTGACGCTTAATCACCTTTCTTTCGGGGACACACGGTATGAATGTTGGCGAAGAGGCCGTGCCGACTCCTCGGTAACATTACGGTGTTTTGTAACGGTGGTACGCTGAAATTTCGATGCTGTGGAGAAGCAGTCCGAGAATTCCCTCACAAGGTTTAGCAGCCGCTCTTTTTCGTGAATCTGCCAAGTCTGGAATAACGTGAATGCGGCTTCTCAGGTCAGCACAAGCTTTTGCATGCGGTCAAGTCGTATCCAATGTGCCGATATCGAAAAAGTCGGCGATTTCGCTGAGGAAAGCGACAGTAGTCCCTCCAGGAACGTGCTGAAACTCATTGCTGAAGTTGGTCAGCAGGACTCGAGAGCGTTTATTCTCTAACCGAACAAGGCATCGGGCTATGCATATGTTTCGTTTGAGCAGAAGTGGGATATTTGCCTCTGCAATACCTTGATAGTCGTAGGTTCGATTCCTGCTCACGGCTGGTTATTTTTTGCCCGTGTGCTCAGATTTGGGCGCACGTTAAAGAACCCCAGGTGGTCCAAATTTCCGGAGCCCTCCACTATGGCGTCTCTCATAATCACATCGTGGTTTTGGGACGTTAAACCCCACAAATCATCAATACCTTCATAGTCGTTGAATTCATCAAAAATGTCGCAGGCTACCAAGGTGAACACGCCACTCTTCAGCGGTAACGTGACGTCATTGTCAACAATTCTCAAAGCATTGACGTAACTGCCGTGAGGGTTTCGTGCTAAAGCGTGTGCCGTAGAAAACGTCACCTGCGACTCTTGCAAATCAATCACGGCTCCATTATCACGCAGAAATTCCAGTCTGAGAATTAGGTCCCTCGAGCAACTCGGCAGTATTACAAAATCTCCGAGATACGTAAATCCATGAATACTGACTCGCGCTGTGCACCGCCCCACTGGAGTGAGAAGATGGCCTCCTGCCGTACGTATCTGCGACCCAGCCCACTGGGTAGAAACCTTCTTCAGCCTGCAGGCAAGACCCATGCTCATAACGGAAGTGTCTGCTCCAGTGTCAATTAGCGCCATTACTTCTTCGTCATCCACAGTTACCACAATGTTTGATGTCACCATTCTTCGTACCACGTTTGGCTGTGCCTGTACATCTTTTTGCTGCCGTCGATGTCGTCGTAGTGGAGGTTCTTCCGTAGAGTCAGCGTCAGCGGCCTCACCTTCGGAGGTCGCTGAACTCAATTTTCCCGACTTGCAGGACTGGGTGAACGGCGTCTCGGAGCGCCGCGTGAACAGGCTGGGCTCGGTGACATGTAGCGAGCAGGCGACGACGAGCGAGGCTCTTGCGGCCGATGTTCGATACTGCGACGATTCGAGATGAAACTCTCTATTTCCTGTGGTCGCTCGCCAGGTCGTGGACGAGGGGCATTAGGCGAAAATCCACGGAGACCCACACGACGGTATGGACATGTTCGGTAGATGTGTCCGGCTTCACCGCAGTGGAAACAAAGGGGCCTGTGGTCGGGTGTACGCCAGATGTCACTCTTTCTCGGTCTTGCTTCGGCGATCAACGGTGAGCTGCGAGGACGGAAGCCTACTCCCATTTGCTGAGCATGTCGCTCATCGGGGTAAAATACGCTAGTTGGACTGCACGATGGAGGACGTCGCACTGCTTCCACATAGCTCATCTCGACGCAGTGCCTCTGTTGTGGCGCCTCGGATGGTTGGGGAGCGTGAACGGCTTGCCGTAGCTCGGCACGTATCATCTCTGAAACGGAGAGCTGCTCTACAGGTGAAGCAGTCACCCGGATCTTTTGTAGCTCTTCCTTAATGAGAGCTCTGATAAGCTCTCGCAACGCGCTGATGTCATTGCCAAGAGTGACAGAAGTGACCTCACTTGGTTGTACACCACGGTTATACTGCCTGGCGCGCTGTTTAAGGGCCCTCTCCATGGCAGTGGCTTCCTCATGGAACTCCGCAAGTGTCGCAGGCGAGTTTCGAATCAGGCCGGCGAAACGCCCTATTAGTAAACGCCTTATTTTGTACCTGCGTACCCGTGTCCTTGTGACATTTTCCGGTGGAGGTGCGGGGTACAAAGTAGGGCGTTCACTTTCGTAACCCAAGGGCCAGAAAATGCGAACACCAGAGCACGCGCACACAGAACTACTTCATTGTCCTCCTCAGAGGCTGGCTACTATAGTTGCCAGCCTACCTTGCGTCAATATAGAGCGGCTGGGAGATGTATGTGGAAGAGAAGGTGTGGCTCTAGGACTAGGATTAAGTGTTACAAATTGCGGATTGATGGTATTCAATGATAACAAAGACCAGGGGTTCTCAATACAGGGCCAATAAATACTGGAGTTAAGGAGTACAAGTTCCTCAGGGTATAGATAAATGAGGGAAATAGATATAGACGTCAGACTCTGCCTGGGTGGCACTGTGAAAAACGCCGCCACCAGTGCCCCATTGCCGCGCCCGCCATAAATGGGTAGTTCAAAGAGAGCCTTCCACAAGTGAACGGGCATAGGCCTTCTTCCTTCGTTGGTTTTGAGGCACGGTTTCCTGAAAATCGGTGGCCTGGCAAGCTTCTTCCTTCAATCCAACATAGCTTCAAAAAAGTAGAAAGCTCGTGAAAACGAAATACAGGCACACTGCAAAAGTTGTTTCAGTTAATTCAGCATGCTGAAACTTGAAATTTAAGTGCAAGCGAGCATCACATGACATTGATGCAATCACTTCGACGTGCATTCTGTAATGGCTAGGTGCGTTAAATTTAGGCATGCACATCATGACAAAGCGTTTAAGTGCATGTACGAGCAATCTAACTATCAGTGGTACGAAGGTCGCTTTATCCGGCACGAATTGCCCTGGTGATTTTTGCTTTCTTCATCGATCTCTCACCACCTGTGCATTGCACTGTTTTATTATACATGCTAGAATGTTCTGTTAACAGTTTTATTTCATTTGTATATACTACAAACGGAGATACATGCGTGTTCACTTTTTCAGTATACAACAAAAGGCAAAACCGAGGCCTCTGAAATAGCTCCGGAAGTTGCGGAAACCAACGGCAAGAAAAATCTGATTGCAGTCGTGATCATTTTGCGATTTGCCTTTTTGAAGTACGTGTTCACATTTCCTAAGTAAAACCAGAACTTAGAGCCTTGAAAGCCTTCAGGCGTAATGCTTCAGTGTGCAACTTCACATTATCGGTGGTCACACCGTGTGCAATGTTTATAGCGCGCTTCAGCTATATAATGGTGCACGTCGCGCATCGTGGTCAGAGGGTCTATTAAGCTCCATAATCAAAGTTACCATGATTCTTCGTCAAGACTACTGAAAACAATAGCAGGAGACCTACGTTATCGCACTCCCATGCGAACGGCTGTTGAGAATGTGAGTAATTCGCTTACCCAACACGTTCACAACGGCGCAACAGCCTGTATCTATCTCTTTCATCATTCTGTTTTGCAAAAGTCGTAAATCAGTAAAACTGAAGTCCTTTATATCAGTGGCAATTCACGACGCATTTGTAGTGTCAAGTGGGCTCCTTCTTCGTGGAGCGCGGAGCTGTTGTGCCTGCTCATGTTTTCGCCGTTGTACTGGCGAGTGAACCAGCAAGCACTTCACGGCGATTTGGTGACGCGTTTGACTAGCGGAGAGAAATTCGTTGCTTTTTTTTTCAAGTGTTTCATGCACAAATACGCCTAATATTTGGCTAAATCGTTGTTTCGTACGTTGTACTTGCACCTAGTTATCCAGCAAACTGTGCAAGAGAGTGTGGCTTTGCACTATTCAAAACTGCGTTGAGAGGAGGCACTGCGTGTCCGCAAAACTCCAGAGTCATGTGTATATAAGTGTACAGAAAAGAACATCGGCAGCAAAGGGAAAGAGGAATGCTACAATAATTAAGCACAGAGCATTATGGGAATATAATAGGTACTAAGTGGTTCGAGGTCTGTGGAAAGGCATAATGGTTCCAGGGCTTACATTTAGGAACACATTGGTGTGCATGAAGTCAGACGTGCAATTAGGAATGGATGTAAATCAAAGAACTGTGGGACGCCTCGCATTGGGCGCTTATGAGAAGACGATGAGTGAGGCTGTAAAGGGGGATACGGGATGAATAGGCTTTGAAGTAAGGGAAGCTCAGAGCAAAATGAGATTTGAACAGAAGATTAGGAAAATGAAGAAGAGTAGATGGGCAGAGAAAGTGTCCAGGTACTTGTGCTATAGGAAGAGCGTGCACCCCAATAGAGGAAAGAACTAGGAGGCTCACCAGTAAATATGCGGCTGTCAGTGTGGGTGACCGATGCAACAAGAAGCATTAAGGGAAAAGTCAGAGAGGTGGAGATTATTTATTGAATGACAGCGATGGAAAAGAAGCCGGCTCTCAGTAACTGCTGAAAGGGCACAAATGAAATAAGGCAGGAGAGGTATTTTACGATAATTCAAGGGAAAGTGTGTTACCGTTCGAAGTGAGGTCAGGTTGCTTCAGAACGCTTAGTCATAAAGCGAGATTCTGTAAAGAAGGACAATGTACGTGCTGTAGGGAAGTTAAAGTAACGATGGATTTTGTTATGATTGAATGTGGCGATATCCAACCAGGTATAGGTGTGGGTACAAGCATACATGAGTCTTTGGTTTCAGGGACAAACATGGAAAGCTGAACACGTCTGCGATATAAGCAAGGACAGAGTGTTGGTGGCAGAAAAGTAGAGATAAAGAACAGAAATAGTGTGAAAACGAGGTCACTCTGCCTGAAGAAGCACGGAAATGGAACACAAATTTATATTTTTGTTTGTTATGTAACATCAACTTAATTCAAGTAGATAAGGCATTAGCACACATGAAAGGAAATATTTCTTTTCATTTTTTTTTCTTGCGACCCTGGTGACACACGTCACCGCCCCCGTATAAAGGGGACGCTCATTGCATCCATCCATCTATGCCAGCTTTGGCTGCGTTGTCGGGCCGTTGCAGACTCCTGCAGAGGCGCGGATGTGGTTACTTCTAACCACGTTCACTTTCTGGTTCATACAGATGTAAAATTACCCTGTTAGTTACTGTGTGGACAACCTGGTAAAAGCTTTGGCACGGCATTAGCAAGCAGTGATGGTTTTCCTTGGGGAATGCACTCTTCACTGCCATTCCTCATGTGCATATAATCGAGCAGAATATATTTTGGCTCGAAATAATGTTTACACACTGCTGAAGTTTCGGTCAGAGGCCTGTCTGCCGGAGGTCACGCTACCACTTTGTGCGAAGATCATCGTCCTTGGAAGATGCAAACAACAACGCCTTCGGATCGCTCGAGTAGCTGCTTCGGCAACCCGGCGCAAAGCAATGAGAATCTGCTCTCTGTTTCGACATGTCATGAGTTACATGTTTGTTGGAGCAGGATATCTCACAAAGTACGGACTCTACCATGGTCCTTGTGAGAGAATGCAGCAGAGTGCACCAGCACACGTGAAGTAGAGTAACTTGTTAGAACTGTCAATCCAATAATCCGACTTGCAAGAAACGCATATTGTCCCGCAAGAAAGCGGTACACGTCGCACTAAAGCACTGGTTGAGAAGCCCGCACACAGCCCGGGGAATAAAAAAGCGCGTCTCGTGTACGCCTGGATCTCCCTCTGTTCATCGCTGGCCCTCTCGTCTATATCAACCAGACTATTTCAGTTATTTGGTCACAACAGCCAGCTTTTTGCCTTCCAGTTATTAAAGAATATCCACTTTCTCGCTTAGCGAAAACTGATTCCGCTTCTTTGTCGCAAGGAGAGATGAACTCATCTGTAGTAGTGCCGCAGCGCGAACGCCGACTTGCTTTGCGGATGTGATAAGTAATCACCGAAAAGAGATGAACACGACTGACAAACAAGGCCTCCTAGAGCACGTATAGAAGTGAAAAAAAAAAAAAAGAAAATCCCGAAGTGTCGCGGCTGTGATCGCCTCTTCCAAAGAAAAAAAGTCCTAAAAAAGAAAATTGCTTGCATTTCGTTTTCTGGTCTCTCGCTGTCTCAGGTTTTCCGCCCCCATGGTTGCCGCTCCGCAACTCCCACTCTGTCTCGCTGACCTTGCCCTCTCATGTTGTTCTTGCCCCTCGTCTCTGCGCTTGTAAACCTGCGGTGTCAGCTTTTTTCAACATAAAGAAAGAAAAGAAAGTCCTTTGTTTTTTTTTTTGTTTTTTCCCCCCTCAGCACCGTCTCGCGTCTTCCAAAAAGTAAGGCGTCCGTTTGCTGTGTCGTCCGCTTGCGTATCGCTCCGGTAATCGCGACGGCTTTCAGAAAATGAGCTCGTAATACCGAGGCGTTGTTAATATAACGTGGTTAATATTAGCACTCGTTATTCTGAAAAGGTTAGTATTCTGAAGTTTGTAGTATCAAAGTAATTTTACATCGAAACTAACAGGATTTTTTAAAATTTCGTTAATGTGAAAAGTTTGTTAATGTGAGATTCGTTCTATTGAGATTTGACTGTACATGAAACGAAAGAAAAGCAGCGTATTTACGTTTTCATGTTTTGTTGGGCTGACACTATCCCTTAGTATTGCCCATATTCATGCCTTCTGCACGCCTTGGTCAGTCCGAAATTCAAATACCTACTCTTGAGGTCCAGAAATGTGTGCACAACACTTCCTTGGCGTCGCAGCTGCTCTCAGTGTGGTCACTCATAGACGAACAGGAGCACAAGCACAAGCAGCACAGATCACAATTTCGAAGAGCCCAACAGCACACAGAGAACATTGCAACATTCTTTTTTCTCGTGCTGCTTATAACAGCAAACTCAGCGTGCGATGCCCGCTAGCTCATGAAGAGTCCAATACAAGTCCAGCATCGAAGCGCAGTAAGACTGCAGCGACTGAAACGCCAATGGGAACGCACCGCCGAATTCCGGCATTAGTTGTGTTGACCACAGCGCACAATGCAACCAGCATCGTGGTATCATTCACGTATGCGGTAGAGCTGGCACTAGTAATGGCAGAAATTGAAATCAAAGTAGAATCCTTTCCATGGGTCATATCTCGACCCACAACCAACACGCGTGCACAGGGTTCCCTTTCAGGGAGGGGGGCAAAGGTATGTCACAGTGCCTCCCCCTCCCTTTTAAGTCAATGTATGGGGCAGACATTGTGCTCATTGAGTCAGTGTATGGAATAGGCTTGGCGCCCCCTTTCTCTTAGGAGACTAGGGGAGGCGACTGCCCCCTCTGCTGCCCTTGTAAGTCAGTGTATGGAACAGACTTGGTGCCCCCTCTTTTTTAGGTGACTAGGGCAGATGGCTGCCCTTTCTGTCTCCCTCATGCACAGGCCTGTGGCACAACCATCAAATAACTCCTCGCCCCAGCAGACCTAATGTCTTATGTTGGTATGCAAAGGTTTATCGCATAGATTTTCATACAATAATACCTAGAGAGGAATTCGTCTCTGCGATCGTGCACCCCCATGGTAATTATGCGAAGTACAGGCTTCGGATTGGATAGCGTTAGCTTGTGAACTTTCTACACATCTTTTTGGGGCAAAGCTCCTTAAACCCCGCAGGGGCGCCTGCGCGAGTAGGCGTTTGGTGTGTAGCGACACCACGGACCCGAGTTAACGGGGGAGTTTCTACTCCCTCCCACGCCTAGCCGTGCGTGGCTTTGCCGTGTCCGGGGAAAAGGGAATCCTGGGGGTTGAGCCGACGCTGTGTGATTGGACCTTAAAGGCCCCCCGGCAGAGGCAACACACCCCTTTGTCCCCGGCTTCACGTAGACGGCACCCCTGGGCTGACCCACCCAGGGGAAATCGGCAGTCGCCTTTTCCTATCTCTCTCTCCCTACATCTTCGTCTTTCTTACTTTTTTAGCTTTCCTGTCTACTTCTCTCTTCTGCTTACTTCCAATTTTCTCGGCGGCAAGGGTTAACCCTGTGCAAATAGCCTACCTTGGCCTATGCGCATTGGGTTATAGCAGGGTTCTACGGCTGACGTCTGCAAGCTTTTAGCATCCGCAAACTTGCAGCGTCCCCTCGTTGGGCTCCGTGGTGGGTGGCCGCCAACGCTGCTGAACAACATACAATTAGCACGCAGAAAGCATTTCCTTTACTTAGTGATCGTGCCTCCTCAAAGCTGGTACGCACCGAAGACATCAATTTTTTCATCCGGCCAAGACAAATGTTTCCTCGTTTTCATGTTATACACTGTGAAAAAACTAACAAGCAAGCCAGAACTGTATCCCCCTTCATAGTGGCTAGATGCTTAACCGAAACTCTCGGTGCTGGGTACAAGGTTACCAAAATGGCCAGCGGAGATCTACTTCTTGAGATACGTGACAAAGACCAATTCGATAAGCTGAACACCCTCACAACGTTTGGAGACACACCCATTAGTATTACACCACACAGGTCCATGAACTCATCTCGCGGGGTCGTATCGGACGTAGATTTGCTTGACCTGACCGAAGCTGAACTTCTGGAAGGATGGAAGAGCCAGAACGTGACAAACGTACAGCGTATTAAGATCAGAAGAGATCAAAAGGAAATCCCAACCAAACACTTAGTACTGACCTTTGCTTCGAGCGATTTGCCGGAAACTATTCAGACTGGGTACACAAAGACAACCGTGAGACCATATATTCCCAACCCCCGCCGTTGCTTCCAATGTCAGAGATATGGCCACGGCTCGCAAAGCTGTCGTGGCCGGAAAACTTGTGCTCTGTGTGGAGTCGTGGGCCATGCGTCCGACAACTGCGAAGCACCTGCACACTGTGTGAACTGTGGCGGTAATCATGCTGCGTACTCACGTTCCTGTTCTTTCTGGAAAAAAAGAAAAAAGAGGTCATCACTTTAAAGATAAAAGAAAACATTACATTTAAAGAAGCAAGAAAAAGAGTCTCGCCATTATATGGCCCCACATATGCTGATGCGGCGCGCCAGGGGGCAGTGTCGCACCAGCCCTCGCCACTCCTTCGGCCTGCGCAGAGCGAGCCATTGGCTGTGGCGCCTGCCCCCAAGGCGGCAGTAGTTGAGTCTACTCCGCCTACTATTTAACAGAGACCAAAGACTCCAGGGTCCTCGGGTCTCAAGGCCTCACCTCGCCAGGCGAGGCCCAAGCTTCGAAAAACCAGCTCGCATGAGCGGGCATCCAGTGCCTCCGAGGAGGCAATGGATACGGCGGCACCCCTTGTGCCAAAAGAACGGCGCGGCTCTTTGGAGCGCGCCAAGAGAACTAAAAAGCTCATAACAGGGCCTGATAATAGCCCTGTTATTTGAGCTCGACCTTTCAGCTTAAACAAGTCGCTCCCTTAACGTACACACAGCACTACTTTACTTCCAATATGGAAACACAAATTATACAGTGGAACGTCAGAGGACTGCTTAGGAACCTCGACGACGTCCAAGAGCTTTTATACAAACACTCACCTCAAGTGCTGTGTGTACAGGAAACACACCTAAAATCCTTCAATACAAATTTTTTACGTGCTTACGTCATATACCGAAAGGACCGAGATAATGCTGTTGCGTCATCCGGTGGCGTAGCCATTATTATTAACCAAGGAGTAGCGTGTACACATTTACTACTCCAAACAACCCTTGAGGCAGTGGCTGTTCGAGCGGTACTTTTAAACAAACTCGTCACCATTTGCTTTTTGTATGTACCTCCCCACCACCGTCTTGAAAGACGTTAATTTCAGTCTTTAACAGACGAACTGCCTGAACCCTATTTGCTTCTTGGCGACCTAAATGCACATAGTGGACTCTGGGGCGATTCTCACTGTGATGCACGAGGTCGTCTCATTGAACAATTTCTCTTCTCTTCCGGTGCCTGTTTGTTGAATAGGAAAGAGCCAACATACTATAACGTTGCCAACAAAACTTACTCGTCTATAGACCTCAGCATCGTATCACCTTCACTCCTACCCCTACTGAAATGGAAAATCATAAATAATCTATATGGAAGTGACCATTTTCCTGTAGTGTTGAGTTCACAAACAACATATGAATGTCCTCTACATGTTCCCAAATGGCTGATAAACAAAGCAGACTGGGAACAGTTCCACAACACTACACGTTTGAGTTGGACAGACATATGTAGGTTAAACATAGATGAAGCTGTGAAGTACTTCACAGCTTTTCTAACTGATGCAGCAGCCAGGTGCATACCGCAAACATCTGGAATGCCCGGCAAACGACACGTCCCATGGTGGAACACGGAGTGTCGTAATGCGCGAAAGGAACAGAACAGGGCATGGAGATTGCTGCGCAACTCGCCAACAGCGGAAAATCTTGACACGTTCAAGAAAATAAAGTCTCAAGGAAGGAGAACGGGTCGGCAGGCCAGAAGAGAAAGCTGGCAGAAGTTTTTGTCAGGGATCAATTCATACACACAGGAGGCAAAAGTCTGGAACATGGTCGGTAGGATAGCAGGGAAACAAGTACACACACTTCCACTCGTAAACACTCAAGGTGATACCTTGGAAGATCAGGCAAACTTCCTCGGGCACACTTTGAACAGGTATCCAGCTCGTCCCACTATACTGACACTTTCCAAAAATACAGAACAAGAATAGAAAAGCAGAAACTTGAACACAAATCCACTAGATACGAGGCATATAACCAAGCTTTCAGTCTAGCGGAGCTCCGAACATCTCTAAACTCTTGCAGCACTTCTGCCCCAGGTTCTGACCGTGTGGTGTATGAAATGCTAAAAACCTACCAGCCGAAACACGAAAAACCCTACTTTGTTTGTACAATGCTATCTGGTTTTCTGGCACTATCCCTACCTCCTGGAAAGAGGCTATTATTATTCCCATTTTGAAAGAGGGCAAGGACCCTTCTTTAGCTTCAAGTTATAGGCCTATTGCACTTACAAGCTGCTTGTGCAAAGTATTCGAAAAAATGATAAACTGCCGACTTGTACATATCCTTGAAACAAACAATTTGCTCGACCCATTTCAGTGCGGGTTTCGAGAAAGTAGATCCACCACAGACCACCTTGTTCGCATCGAGGCACAGATCAGAGACGCCTTTGTCCATAAACAATATTTTCTCTCTGTGTTCCTCGATATCGAAAATGCGTATGATACAACATGGCGTTTTGGAATCCTAAGAGACCTGTCCCACCTTGGTGTGCGCGGAAGAATGTTTCATATAATCGAAAGTTACCTGTCGAACCGGACATTCCGTGTCCGTCTGGGCAGTGTGCTCTCTCAAACATTTGTCCAGGAAACAGGCGTGCCACAAGGTGGCGTGCTTAGTTGCACACTTTTTATTATCAAAATGAATTCTTTGCACTTGTCCATTCCCCGCAATGTGTTCTATTGTACATATGTCGACGACGTTCAGCTTGGCTTCAAGTCATGCAACTTGGCCATGTGTGAGCGGCAGGTTCAGCTGGGTTTAAATAAGGTCTCCAAATGGGCAGATGAAAACGGATTTCGACTTAACCCACAAAAAAGCACATGTGTCTTGTTCTCTCGAAAGAGAGGCATGCACTCGGAACCTGACATTCGACTGAACGGGCAACGTCTGTCTGTCAAAGCCGAGTATAAATTCTTAGGCTTAATCTTGGACAACAAGTTAACCTTCGTACCGTACATCAAATATTTAAAAACAAAATGTTTAAAAGCCATGAATGTTATAAAAGTGTTGTCACATACTACGTGGGGTAGTGATAGGCAATGCCTCATGAACCTCTATAAAAGCCTCATTCGCACCCGCTTAGATTATGGGGCCGTTGTCTATCAGTCTGCTACTCAAAGTGCCTTGAATATGCTGGACCCCGTGCACCATTTGGGGATCCGCCTTTCTATGGGTGCTTTTCGCACCAGCCCCGTAGAAAGCCTTTATGTTGAGTCAAATGAGTGGTCGCTTCATCTGCAAAGAACCTACATGTCCTTTGTATACTTCCTTAAGGTGAAAGCAGACAAGAGGCACCCGTCATACTCTACTATTAATGACTTGTCGAGCTCCATTCTTTTTCAAAGCAGGCCTTCAATGAGGCAGCCCTTCTCAGTTCGCCTGAAGGGTCTAGCTGAGGACACTGGAGTGTCACTCGAACACAGTTTAATGGCTCCTGTAGCATACCCGCCACCATGGCAGTGGCTGACTATAGACTGCGATGTGTCTTTCTAGAAGTTACAAAACATGCGCCCATTGCCCATATCCGAACATATTTCCTGGAACTTCAACACAAATACACACGTCCTGAGTTTTTTACAGATGCCTCCAAGTCTAACTCCTCTGTGTCCTACGCTGCTGTTGGCCCTTCCTTTTCGGATGCTGGCCCTCTACATCCAGGCACAAGTATCTTCACAGCGGAAGCTTACGCGATACTTGTGGCAGCTAAACACATTAAACAAGTACAAATACAAAAAGCAGTAATTTATACAGACTCCCTCAGTGTGGTAACGGCTCTGCACAGTCTTAAAAAACAAAAAAACCCTGTCCTTGTCTCACTTTACTCCATATTTTGCACACTCTACACACTCAACCAACATGTTGTGGTGTGCTGGGTGCCAGGGCACCGTGAGATCCAAGGCAACGTGAGGGCGGATCAGCTCACTGCATCCGTCCACAAAAACACTGCCCCTACACCCATATCAATCCCGGTCCTTGATCTGAAGCACTCTCTCAAACGAAACCTCAGGGACTACTGGCAGAGCAAGTGGGATACACACACACAAAACAAACTACACGTTATCAAGCCACACCTTGGCCATTGGCCACCAGTATCAAAATCACGTCTAACAGAGGTAACACTAACAAGACTCAGGATAGGACACATATACACGACACACACACATCTTTTGTCCGGTGGTGATCCACCATTGTGTGATAAATGTGGTGAGGCATTAACAGTTCTTCACGTTTTAATTCAATGTCAACATTTAGACATTCTAAGAAGACAACACTTCCCACTATCCTACCGACAACATATACCTTTACACCCTGCAATGTTCGTCGGTAGGGAACCGCTTTTTAGTCACAAATCATTATTAGCGTTTTTAAAGGAAATTCATAATTTTCATATCATATACTCGGGCATACCGTAGCACGACCTCTCTAGAGAGGTTTTTGCTGCGGTGGCTACACAGGAAAGCACTTGCATCACGGCCCTTGCACGCAAGGGTACTAACGTGTGAGGTACTTGTGCTAATGCCATACATGTCCACCATCGTTTTTCATTATCACCAACTTTTGTCACCTATTCACACCATGCACACCTTTCACGGCATAGTCATGATTTTATTACTTGTATGTTTTACCCGCTTTACTGCGAGGAATTTTATGGCCCTTATACAGCCGCTAATCACAACCATTGTCCACATTCCTGTCTCATGAACTGGCGCTCTTTGGCCATCAAATGGCCCTTGCACCAAAAAACACCATATATCATCATCATCATCAAAGCTCCTTAAAGCGGCACCCGTTCATCTCTCGTCGTAGTCGTAGTGCTTAACCAGTTTTACGCTTTGACCTGCAAGGTGGTGCCGGTGGGAGATTTCTCCTGTGCGTTGTTGAACAATAAAAAATTTGCAGCGTGTGCATTAACTAAAAGCCGAATTCTCCTGTCTCTCATTCCCAATTAGCAGCCATTGGCATGTACATTGAGCACTATCTGACAAGAAAGGGTTGCTAGGTTATACTCGCCGGCCGTAACCTCCTTGGTTTTAGAAAGATTTAGCGAGTGTTGGGCCACAGTGCCATGAATACAGTGAACTAGTATATACCATGAACTCGAGGTGGTGAAAGGTGGGAAGTAGACAAGAAGTGCAAGCCGTAAGAAAGCGTGCGTGTGCCACCTCTCGTTTAGTCTTTGTTATGTCCGCTGGGTGGCGGTGCTTCTATATGCGGAATATATGATGAAAAGATGCGAGATGGCGCTTGGAGTGTTGGCTAGATGGACGAACGGACACACGGACAGACGCATGGACGGACGCACGGATGGCTGCACGAACGGATGGACGCATGGACGAACGCAGGGGCAGATGCATAAACGAACGCCAAAACGGACGCATGGATGGACGTGCAGTTGCACAAACAGATGCACGTACGGATGGGCGGATGGACGCACGGACAATCACACAGACGGGCGCATGGACGGTCGGAAGCAAAAACGAATGGACGGACGGATGCTTTGCCGTCTCTCCATCATTCACCCCGTGGATATGCTGCCATTCATCTACCGTTTCAGTTTCGTTCTTCATGCAGCGCTGGTAGTGGGGCTAGTTGAAAAGGGCTGAAGCAGTGTCTTTGTTGTTTGAAGAGGCTGAAGACTACTAAATCTCCTGATTTCCTGGAACGTTGGAGCTGTACGAGTTATGTTTGACAGTTTAAACGAAGCCTTATGTACTCGCCGCTGCAATACAGCGTCTAATGCCGGTGCAAAATATTGCATCGAGTTCATGTTTTTTAACGAGCGCGTCTTGCCTAAAGTAGTTTAAATGGACTGCTAAACGACGGCGAAGCTAATCATATGCACCGTCATGCTCCTCCGACTCGACTTCAGAACAAAACATGTGTGTTGGGGGAATATCACTTGGACAGACGCACCTGGTATCGCAGCAGAAAAAAAAATTGTTTCTCACTTGATACTGTACTGTTATGTCTATAAATAGATAATGCGTACTTTCAAGAAAAAAAACAAGCATGTTCGTTGTCAATTGCTGTAAAAGTATTTCATTATATCTTGATGCCAAATCTGGAACGCAATGGCAGAGCGATGCACACCCTGGTGTTGAAGTTTCTCCATGTTTTACTTCTATCTCATGATTACAGAAACCTTTTGCGGTAAAGTTTATGTACGAAAGATTGAAGCAAGTTTCAGTTGGATATAATTTTTTATCACCTTGTTTTATACTCTGCAAACAAGTGTTGTGAATCTCAAGAACGTAATCCATCTATAGCAGATCCGAAGCCTGTACTTCGCATAATTCCAATGGGGGTACACGCACTGCTGAAGAAGCCCACGTAGACACTAGCGCCAGATTCCCCTTTAGGTATTATTGTATGAAACTTTGTGGTTTATTGGTTAGCAGAGACCTCGTGCAAAGGTCACAAGCCATGGGACATCCTGTGTAAAAGTGTTTCACACTCGACTCTTTCAATACGAGCGGCTCTGATACAGCGTACAAAAGAGAGCAGTGGGCTTACTTACTTCTCCGCTCCTCTGACGCCATTGGCATTGCAAAGGATAGGTGGCGCCACAGGCAACTTCAATAGAAGCTTTGCTTGCAGAAGCTGTTCTTCGCTGGTTGGACACGAGTTGTGATGAGTGATTTTTCTATATTTAAAATAATCTTGCTTGTATTAACTGCCATCTGACTATATTGAAAGTGTCTGTTGCATTCATTTTTTTTCTTTTTTTGCAATAGAATTTGCTGAAAGTTAGCCCAATGGCAACCAACGCAACCCATGTCTTTCTTTTTTTTTGTGCAATGCAGTTAATGCGTCTTTTTTTTATTTTGGTGCACTTGAGTTCATTGCATATTCACTATATATATCTTTTTAAACCACATTGCATTTGCCCCTGTATGACATTTCATGGAAAATAGCCATGTTGTACCCTCTAAAACATGTGCTTTCATGCCATGTAGACCTGACCTTTTGTACCAAAACTATGTGTAACTTTCGCCTTCTAGCTCCGAATAAGAAAATAGAGCACGCCCACTTCTTTACCAAGCTTAAACATGCAGGTATGCTTGTTGGGTTTGTGCCTTCGCTTTGGATGGATGGATGGGTGGATGGTTGGATGAAAAAACTTCATTAATGTCTAATAGGTCGCGCTAGTGTCCTAGCCCGAAGTGGGCCACTTCCATGTTGGTATGCTAGAATGAAATATTGTAACGGAAACAATTTTTGCTTCACTTTGGTTATTGCAGAAAAGATAGTAGTTTTGTGGGGGCTGTTACTAACCATCATTATTATCCACCATATGCTAAGAGAGATGGGGAGAGCACTGCAACGAACCTTTGCCCCCCTTTTCTCTGATGAGGAACCCTGTGCGTGCTTATAATTGTTTGTCTAAAGCTTCCGATCTATTTCTTTTAAGAACTGTCCTCTCTTGCATTGCCTTTTGGCTAAAGTAGGCTGGTAGATTGAGAAGAATCGTGGCACAGCATCGCCGTGGAGAATTGGTTTCGTTTCGTTTTCCAACGATAATGTGCACACGGCCTCTGGGCACATAATGCAGCTCGAAGTGGAGCTTGTGCACTGCGCTGGTGTCTTCAGGGGCTTGTCCGCTCTGACAGGTTCTTTTGGCACTCTTTACTCCTGTTGTAATTTTTCAGGACTCCGAACAACGGCAGCTTCAACTCACCCTTCACGTACACATATGTGTGGCACTTAAATACGGGGCACTAGTTTTTCTGATGTTGTGGCGTGGATCAGGCACAAAAAGCCACACTAACTTGATGCGTGCTGCATACGGCTAAATGCTGCCAAAAAAAAAAAAAAAAACTTGGCGCTGCAGCGTATACTGCAATGAAACGTGGCTTGACAACTGTTGTTCTGGATGAGCTGGCCAGCTCTTTCAGTCACATTGCTACTTTCAAGTTCTATTGATGAAGATGCCAGCGCCGCAGCCCAGGCCAAGAGCGAAGCGTGAATTGGCGACGTATCTGGAGCCACTCCACCACATAGCCTCCGCTGAAGAGTGAGCCCACTGCCCTCTTCTAGTACATTGTAGGGCTGATCCGCATTCCCAAGGATGGAAAAACCTAGGTGGAAAACCCAACAAAGTAGACAGAGAAGTGCTATCTGTTGTAGGTGAACTGGTAAAGCACTGGATGCGTAATTCGAACGTAGTTTGTTCCGATCTCTCTTATGAAGAGTTTGATATTTTGTTCACTTTTATTCATTTCAGTTTCTTAATGTCAATACAGTACAGCAGAAGACAAAAATTAGAGGCCCTGATGCTTTCTCTGCCTGTTAGATCGATGTGGTTGTGTCATAATTTAATTGTGCTTTAGGTACACGATGGTTCAGAATTTATTTCGTTGGTTTCTTCATTACTTTTTTTCATTTGCAGGATCACCTCAGCAACAACAAAACATGAAGCTCTCCGATCCTGGTGAATCTCCTCCCTCTACTGGTGAGTAAAACTGGGCTGAACGCCGCAGTGATTGCACTGTTTTCAAAGCATTCTACTTTTGTTATGCTTCTTTAGGGAAGATACGATTTAGAAAAAAAAAGTGTTTTGTTAATTTGTAGCCTAGGGCAATGAAATTTTTGCTGTATATAGAAACTCTTATGCTGATTTCAAATACGCATCTAGTTCCATAGTAAGTAGCACAGTTTTTGTTTTGTGCCAATACGAAGTGTTATATAGTTCGTTCTAGACAAACTTTTTATGCCACTAAACTTTTTATGGTTCTGAGCCACTAATGGCTCATATTGCTCCACATTTCTTTTAATTTAATTTATTATTCTTACACTGTGAAATGCTATTACAGAAAAATATACAGATGAGAATCTCATAGTTAAAGACTGCAGCTGTACCCCCTGATAATAATTGTTAACAAGAAGTCTAAAAATGAAAAAAAAGGTGAGCCTTTGAACAGCAACAGCAAATATTTAAAAAACAAGTAATATACAAAGCTACATATATCAATTGAAACACAGTAGCAAAGTACAATAAATGAGGACAAAGGCTAACAAAATAATTCTAACATAAGTGATGCATTGTGATGATCAGAAAGGACAACTCGTTTAAGTAGCGATATACTGAATTGCATAAATTTATTAAAAAAGCTCAATTCCATATCTGAATTGATATGGAAGGTTTGATAGCCTGGGGCAAATCATTCCACAGTTTTATGGCAGTGAATGTTGAGGTCATTTGGCTTAGTATGTAAAACGGGCAACAGAAAGTTGAAGTTGTGTGCAAACCTGGTTATATATTTATTAGTAAAAAAGCTGGAATCAATAAACTCGGTTGAGAGCTGTTTATTAAGAAGTTTATAAAACATAATATTGAGATAGCAAGCCTGTTACGTATATTTAATGTGTCGGGGTCATGATGTGATGGAGACGCATTGGTAAAGAAGCTGCTATTAGTGAAGATTTGAATGGCATCATTAACAGTAGAATGCAAATCACTATCAAGAAAGTGCACATAAGACATTTTAATTGGCAAGAAAAATTGTAATGCTAAAATTTTTAGAATGCTCAGACAATACTAATTGCTTATTTTAGGTCCATAATACAGTAGGCTTGCAATAATTCAAATTCTGATAATTTATGCTTTCGATTAATTCAAACCAAATTCAATTTTTTGTTTGGCCCTCCTTTCTTTCAATGTGTTTCAAAACCTGTTGATTCAAACTCCATCATTCGGTTAATTCATACCTTTTTGTGGTTCCATACCTGAAAATATCTGCTGTTTTCCCACTAATATTTAAAAATTTGGGTTCTTATATAGTTGTAACAGTCTAATAAGCATCTCAGGCCTTCAAGAAAAAGGCTTTGCTAGTAAACAAATGTTTGAAACGAAGCACTCACATGCTTTTCAACAGGTAGAGAGAGGTTCGTGCTGAAGGCACATATAGCAAAAGAGCAGTTGTCAAGTCACGATTTCTTTAGAGGTCTGATCGCATTAAATGGCCGATAAAGTTGTGGACCTTACACTTTTGCTTTCAATTTATTGCATGCAGTTAGGGCTTCAAAATTTTAAGGCAGCGCTTCCTGCGCCGCGCGGTGCAGCAGCCAGCCCCACACAGAAGTGGCTATTGCGCGGCACGGAAGTGACGTCACTTTAAAAATTATTACTTAAAGCTATTTAAATGTATAAATTCTTATTGTATAGTATGTTAAACCTATAGAAATGTTACAAGGTGTTTGATGAGTCAATTAGCCTATATTTGTTAATTAAGTACATATCACAAGCATTTTAAATACAGGAGGGGCTGCGGATGCTGCTGCTGCAAAAGGTAAGCAGAGTGGCAAAAATTGTAGCTGCCTGCGATGTGCAGTGGTGGTAGCAACCTTAATGAAAACTCAAATTCGTGGCTTGTGCCTACTGTGCCTAGGCCGCCCTCAAGGAGGGCCAAAGACCCTTTGTCGTCGCTGCCTCATGGGATTGCTCAATGCCCAGTTGGTCCTGAAGGTTGGAGTTAGCGCGGCCGTCCATCGCGCCGCAGCTTCATCTGAATGTGTGCGCCATAAAGTTTCTCAGTCTGAAGTGCGGATTATTGTTGTGGACGTACTGCATTTTCTAGATTGCAATGCCAAGCGTGGTGTTGTCAAAGGTGAAAGTGCCCTTGCTGCCGAGTTTTCCGTGTCGCGAAGGGCAAGGTTGTCGAAGAAATAAATACAATTCACATTTGACTGTCCGGATGCACACGCATGAAACAACAGTGCGTTTATGAAGTGTTCTTACGAAGCCTGTGATCACTGAAGGCCAAAGCTACGGCATAGCAGGCTGTTTTGCTAAGTGCGAACATGTACGGCCGTTCTCATCCATTGCTACGTGATTGCCTCCGTGCTGTCACAGGCCGCGCGTGGTATTCAGTAAGGCAGACAAGCTGTTTTGTAGTTAGATAGGCTAACGCAGTCGGCAGACCCGGCACTTGCCCTTGGGCATTGTTTATTTAGTGATGATCGCCTACAGCATTACGGTTTAGGATGACTGCTAGTTGGGCGTGTTGGTAAAGGTTCATGATGAAACAAGCGCAAAAACACATACACTAAGAGAGGACACAGACAAGGGCCTACTAGCAACTGACAATTTTATTTCGAAGCGAACACTAATAAATACATCACACGCATGTATGTCATTCCCGACTTCGCGCTTTTTGCACTTGTTTCATCATGAGCATTACGGTGGCACGTCGGTTACCTCATCAGGTGACGGTACGCTGAGCGGCATAAAAAAGGTTTTTGTGGTATATTCGGCATGGCTACGTTGCAGTGCGCCTTTCTGTCATCAAAACTTTGATAAACCGTGGAAACCAACATTCTTGACGCGTGTGCTGGAGAAACCGATGCAGCCAGCTGCATTTAAAATTTTCGTGTCTTTTTACGTCTCGCCGATTAAGAGCATTAATTCACAAAACACTTTATCATAATAAATATAGCCAATTCTGCGAGGGTCATCAAACTTATTGCAATGTCAAAGATCCTGTGAACAGGACCACCAGCAGCAAGTCAGGCTGACGGGAGGCCGATGAGGAGGCGCGAATGTTAAAACTATAGTTGGGCAAACAAAAAATAAAAGACAAATACGGCAATGGTGTTCGAACCACCGACCTCACTTGTCACAGTGGACACAGTGACGGATGCTTTTTACAGGGAAAGCTGTTATGAGATCACAACAAGGGTCGCATGTACCGTACTTGTCTGCCACCACCGGTGTTCGTAACCACTATCCTGTGAAATAAGAGAAAAAAAACTTAGTATATACAAATATTGAGAACGCGATGCACTCTAAAAACCGAGTCAGTGCTAGGCACTCTTTAGGGATCGTACTTTCTTGTCTCATAATTAACTCTCTTTTCCAGAGCAAATCATCTATTTTTGAAGCAGAGTATAGAATTCTCTCAGAATGGGTCAAAGTGCTCCACCTAATTTTGACGGCGGGCCAGATATTGTTCCTTCTTCTTTCTGCAACTTGTCCCGCCACGATGGTCTAGTGGCTAAGGTACTCGGCTGCTGACCCGCAGGTCGCGGGATCAAATCCCGGCTGTGGCGGCTGCATTTTCGATGGAGGCGGAAATGTTGTAGGCCCGTGTACTCAGATTTGTGTGCACGTTGAAGAACCCCAGGTGGTTAGAATTTCCGGAGCCCTCCACTACGGTGTCTCCCATAATCAAATAGTGGTTTTGGGACGTTAAACCCCACAAATCAATCAATCGATCTTTCTGCAACTCATGTCTCATACCGAAATGAACGACCATTGACTGATTTCAGCATTGTGACGTGCTTAGTTGCATGCAACAGAGTAACATAGTGCTGTCCGAAGCAGAGTAGCGTGACCCTACTGAAGAGATTAGTAGTAAACCTCATGAAAAAAAAATAGCAGAACTAGGGCCAAGTTTTGCATTTTAGTTCTTTTGACTGGTTTCCTCACGCACAGACCATCAGAATGGCTAATTATGAGCGCTAGTATAACAAAAAAAATGAGGAAAAGCTAAAAAAAAAATTAAATATGACCTAGTGAGACTTCGAACCTTTGACCTCAAGGCGATTGCGAGCCTGACACGCTTATCACTTCACCACACTGGAATAAACTTTATTTGCAACCAGGCGCGCGTTCTCTTCACCCAGAGGTAGGTCACTTTCTCATTCCAGGTAGCCTAGGCTAGCCGCCGATTCCCAAGCTATATCCACTAGCCGGACCTGGCCCTCAGGGTCTACCGACGTCAGCAACGCCTCCCACTGGTCTTCTGGATGTTCTTGTACACTGTGTTCGTCTATGGGCGGGACACTTGGGTTGTTTCGACAGTCCCAGACCATGCGGTACAGGATGTTTAGAGACTACAGGCAGTAGTAATAGTGCCTGCTGTAGTTGTCGGGATACATTGCGTGAAGTATTGTACCATGTGGATAGGTGCCTGCCTGTAGACTTCTCCAGGTCACAGCTTGTTCTCGGCTCAATCTTTTGTTAGCAGGTGGATATTGGCATCGTCCCTTCCAGTAGTGCGCAAATATTTTTAAAATATTTTTATTCGAACATACTGCAGGCTTTTCACGGCCCATGCAGGAGTGGAGACAAGAAAATACATACTATGCATCGAAAGAAAGTACATAACGGAATGCTCCAAATAATGTCAGAGTATTTTCTCGTTATTGGCTCCTCTTCGTTTTCGGAGTCCGAGTATTTCTGCGGAGAAGCCCGGTATGTATGCTTTCGGGCTGCGGCATGTATTGCTTGGTTCCCCGCTAGGGATTCATGCCCTGGTGTCCAGAGGATACTTGCGTCTTCGAAGTCGCTCTTTAGGAAGATTCGAAGGGCTGTTTTGCCAATTGATCCCTTTTGAAACCTGCGACAAGCTTCTTGTGAATCCGTCACGACTGTTACCGACGAAGAACTTGAACTTATTGCTAATGCCATGTCCAGTTCCTCTGCGGTGGTTCCATCATTGGCGTAAGTCGAAGCGGCAGCGAGCTCTGTACCTTTTTCATCCACCCATGCAGGCTACATATTTGTTTGTTTTTTGGTATTTAGTGGCATCTTTGTATCGTATACTCTCAATGTTACTGTAGCTCGCTAGCCTCTGCTGTAACAGCTGTGCTCGTGCATGTCTTCTTTCTTTGTCTTGTTCTGGGTACATGTTTCTTGGTATTTGGCACACAATTATTCTGTCTTTGATTTAGTGGGAAATAGACCGGGGCAGGTGTGCTTCTTTTTCGACTGCATAGTCAGAACTGTTTAAAAGTGCTGGTCCTGTTTTTGTAAGTCTCAATCTTTCTAGTTAGTTCATTTTTTGGGCTTCAATTAACTCTTCTCAGGTATTATAGACCCCCACCTTGAGGAGCTTTGTCTTAGACGTGGTGGGTGAAAGTTCTAAGGCAATTTTATAGACTTTGCTGATGAGGATGTTCACCTTGTTACACTGACGGTTCTTCATGTTCTCGTACGGAGTCCCTTATGTTAGGGTGCTTGTAAGTAATGCTTGAATCATAGTTATGCAGTCCTCCTCTTTGAGTCCATGGCGTTTGCTGGCAACTCGCTTGATAAAATGCATTCCTTGTTGAGCTGTTCATTGTAGCTTTTCTATTTCCACTCCACCGGTTCCATCTTTTTGAATAAGAAGGCCAAGAATGCGTAGTGTAGAGACTTTGGGAATAGTGATTCCCCCAAGAGTCACTTCAGGATCCAGAATTTTCTGTGGCGGGGGGCATCCCGTGCGTTTTCGTAAAACCAAGAGTTCAGATTTCTCTGGTGCGCACAAGAGACCACATGTTACAAGGTATTGTTCAGTGACTTGCACTGCTTCTTTCAGCTGATCCTGTTGGGTTCTGGTAGATCCACCTGTGGTCCAGATTGTGAGGTCATCGGCATAAAGTGCATGCTTTATGCCTTTTACTTATTTTAGTAGCTTAGGCAGCGAGCTCATTGCTAAGTTGAAGAGAATTGGTGATATAACAGAGCCTTGTAGTGTCCATTTTGACGGCAGCGTGAGTTTTCCTGAGTGAAGATTTCCCAGTCCTACTGTTGCAACCCTGTCGGTGAGGAAATTTTGAACATAGTGATACAGTTTCTCTCCACAGTTGTAAACATTTAGATGATGAAGGATGCTCTCCTGGGAAACATTATCAAAAGCCCCTTTCACATCAAGGGCGAGGATAGCTCATTTACTGCAAGTGTCTAATTGGTTTATTACTTCCTTTTAAGTTGCAAAAAGATGTCTTGGGCAGAAAAGTAGGACCTGAAACCAAACATGGTGTTTGGAATGTATCCGTTTTCTTTGAGGTATGGGGTGAGGCAATTTGGAACCATATGCTCAAAAAGATTTTCCACACATGAAGTTAGAGATATGGGGCAAAGATTCTGCATAGTCAAGGGCCTGTTCGGTTTAGTTATCATAGTTGCTTCAGCATGTTTTCACTCTGGTGAAACTCTCCCTTCTTCTCAACATGTATTCATATAGTCAAGAAGCGGATCAAGTCTTTGGCCGTCAAGGTTGCGAAGAATCTTGTTGTTGATTTGGTCCTTGCCGGGAGTCGTATTGTGAGTAAGGTTGCTCAAAATCACACACATTTTTGCTTTAGTGAAATGGCAGATTAGTTCATGATTGGGGTGGCCTGTGTATGAATTGAATTTTCGGTGCACCCGTCTCTTGCAAACTATTCCGTGGAACTTCTCCTTGGCTTATGGCTTTGTCTTCTGTCCTCGGGTAATTGTATATAAGGTGCTGAACATACTGTCTAGTGGCTTTCTTATGTTTCTTATTTGCGAAGGGTGTTTAAGCACTGCCCAGGTACATCTGGATAGTTCTCAATGCTTTGCTGCCGTGGCTAAAATGTCCTTGGTCCACTTTTCGATGCCTTCTAACGTAGTGCTTGTAGTTTCGGAGTGAAAGGCTTGCCAGTTGGTAACTTCTGCTGTTCTAATCCGTAATATGGTTTTTGCATGCGGTATGATGTTTGCACTATTTCATGATCACTACCTAAAGTTTCGTCCAGGCAACTCCATTCACATTTTTTCATTCTATGAGTCAATGTGAGATGAGGGCTTGTGTTTCTGCGCACTTTATTTCTAATGCGTGTAGGCACTTGAGGGTCATTGAGCAGAAGGACTGAAAGCTGGGCTAGTTGATAATAGTATTTGAACATATTATAACACAGCGCTCGACTACGCGGACACAAAAGAAGAAAAGACAAATTGCAGCGCTGTGGTTTGTTCCGTTTTCTCTTGTGTCCATGTAGTCGAGCACTGTGTTATAATATGTTCAAGTTGTTAAACAGGATGAGTTGATAATGCTAAGCAGCATTGTGAACTGCCTCATTTTTCCTGAGGGTCCAAGTGTAGCCACAGGCTACATGAGGCGCAATAATATCACCGCGACAATCAGCTTATTTCTCTTAGCTATATGCTTAACTTCACAACGGAATCTGTTGAGATCTTTCAGATGATCTCGTGGAGGGTTGGTTGTATATACATCTATTCTAAACAAAAAGGCTTTGTTGGGCTTTTCTTTCAGGGACGATTTCCATGAGGGTAAATTCGAGGCAATGTGCAGCGACGTGATGCTGGGTAGTGATGCTTTTTTTGGATGGAATTGCCATTCTTGTTTTGCCATTGATGTGAGTATGGCACCCTCGGACATGAAGTTCTTTTGCTTCAGTTTCTTGAAGAGCGATGATGTCCGGTTCCGGTTGTGTGCACAGCTGTACGAGGTTGTGTCTTTTTCTTTGAGTAGAATGGCAATTTTATTGCCATATCTTGGTGTACTGATGTTGTTTGGAATCCTGCTTATTTGTCCCCACCATTTTGACTGCTGAGGGTTTCTTGATTGCAGGCTTCACGAAAAGGGTGTTTGGTTTCTTACGAGCTTGTTCCTTTTCACGTTCTAGTGTTAGGTTGTGTTGGCTCAATCCCTTGCCCATTTGGGCGATTTCAAGCTTGAATGACTGAACGACTATTTGTACCGTCGCTGTTACCTTTGCCATCATTGATTCCATGGCGATTTTGAGGCATGCTTCGAATGTCGTCTCACTTGCTTGAAGAATATGTGGATTTTTGGCTTCGTGTTTCGGTGGAGGTGTGGTCGATGCGTTCTCTTACTATGTTGCATGAGAAGATCCAGCTTCCTTTCTAGATTAGTCTCTCTTATTCGTGGTGGTTTCTCTTTCTTCTCATGTTATGTTCTAGGTCTTTATTCTGTCTGCATAATGTTATTTCTTCCTCGTGCCATGATCCACGGGCAGGGGAGGCATTCCTTCTAGGCTTTGTGTTGTGTGTAGCTTCAGCAGCGATTTCTGCCCAACTGAGCTTTTGCTGGCCACTCTTGTCGTTTCTTGCTTGTTCCTCGCATGTCTTGCTCTCTACTTGGGGGGCTCAATCGTGAACGCAGCTGTGGAGGTATGCTGGAAGAAGGTTCACCCGGGCAGGGCACAGGGCGTTTCTGTTTAGATCGACTGTGTTCTATTATGTGAAGAGGCAAAGGTGCTGGCTTTAGCTTATTTTGAAATTCTCTGCTTGCTGTCTCGTGAGGTAATTCGCAAAGTTTGCCGCTCGGTTCTTACTCATAATTGGGATAAATGGGCAGTTTGGCACACCTATTGCGAATTCCAGTATCGGGGTTCGGACAAACATCCTGCCAGTGCCCTATATCCCCACATGTTTTGCATAACTGCACAGATTTCTGATAAGGTCTGAAACCGGTGAATGAGCTTGCTACCTTCACGTAAAAGGGGACATGGGGTTCTTCGAAAGTGATTACTGCAAATGAAGACTTGTCCAACATTCTGGTGTGCAGAATCGTGCAGTTTTCATTTGCTGCTAGCAGTTCTTTGAGTATTGCATCCGTCGTACCCGGTGTGATTCGATGGACGAAAGCACTAACTGCGCCCGGAACCGGCTTGATGTATGGAGTTAGTTCATATGTGGCAGTTTCAAGGCGAATGCTAGTGACTTCAGCCAGTTTGAGTGCATAGTCATCATCTCCGGAGCTAGCGATAATCAAATTTTGACGCCACTGCGTTTGAGTGATGACATTGGCACTGAAGTCATGAAAAGCATATCCACAGGCTCAGGCTATTCCTTTCGAAATCTTTTCATCTTCCCAATTGGAAAGTTTTATACCTGATCTGAGTCTGTAGATATCCCTGTAGCGGTCGCTGACGCCACGACCCAACCGCAATGCCACGTGACAAACGAGTGACCTCGACGTTCTGATTGATGGCCGCAGCATCGCAGCTTTCCTCAACACCGGAACCGACTATTCTGTCATCAGTGGGACATTCTCCGCCATAGTGAAAAAAGTCTAGACCGCATGGGGAGGCCTTGAAATTCGGACTGCTGGAGGCCATCTAATAATGCCCGGTGGGCTCTGCACAGCAAGAGTCACCATCAATGAGCAGACTTACCCTGCAAGCTTTGTAATCCTACAGCAATGCTCCAGAGATGTGATACTTGGGATGGACTTTCTTTGTCAACACGGTTCTGTCATCGACCTGAGGTCTGAGTCGATCACACTAACATCAGAAGAAGCACGGCCGCCCCACATGATGCCCCCTACCCATGCTTTAAATATGATTGAAGAGCAGGTCGCTGTTCCACCTTTCACCAGCGTAATCATTTCTATCAGCACCGATGAACACACAAGCCTTGAAAGCGTCATCGATAGCAATTAGCACCTGTTTCTAAATCATCACATCTACGTCGCAAGACGCATAGGCGAGCTACGTGAGGGCAAAACAAAGGTATGGCTGGCAAACTTCAGCCAGGAAAATAAGCACCTAAACGTTGGTATGATGGTAGTCTACTATAAATGAATTTGTGGACGCCAGCAGCACTCTCATCCTCTTCGATGCTGCCGAAACTTCTATAAATCGTTGTATCCATCCAGATTTTGTCATCAACCTGAAGCTTCTAAAGTGCGAGCAAGACCAGCTCAAGACTCTGCTCCTACAATTTAAGGACTGCTTCTTGGGATCGTCCTGATTTCAGCGAACCTCAGTTGGGAAACATCGCATCATAATAGAAGGAAGTGATCGACCAGTTCGACAAAGCTTGTACTGAGTTCCGATGCGTGAACGCGAGCCCGAGAAGAAGCAAGTCAACGAAATGCTACGAGATGACATAGCTCAGTCGTCAAAGAATCCGTGGGCATCACTTGTAGTCTTAGTGAAAAAGAAGGACGAAACCCTATGTTTTTGCGTCGATTACCACTGCCTGAACAAAATGACGTAGAAGGACGTGTACCCTCTCTCACGTATTGACGACGCCCTGGATCGTCTGCACAGCGCGAAGTACTTTTCGTCGATGGACCTCAAGACCGGCTATTGTCAAATCGAAGTCAATGAGAGAGATTGAGGGAAGGCTGCCTTTATCACACCAGACAGCCTCTTCGAGCTCAAGGTCATGCCATTCGGTCTTCGCTCTGCACTTGCGAGGTTTCAGCATGTGATGGACGACACTTTCCTGGCTGGATTAAAGTGGCAGACTTGCCTTGTGTACTTGGACGTCGTCGTGTTTTTCTCGAGCTTCGACGAGCATCTCCGGCGCATTGAATTAGTAATTAAAGCTATCAAGACCTCCAGGCTCACACTGAAGCCCAAAACGCATTGCTTCACGTAGGAGGAGCTCTTGTTCCTGGGACATGTGATTAACCAGTCCGGAGTCCGGCCCGATCCACGGAAAACAGCCGCCATTCCTGCTTTTCTACAACCCAACGACAAGAACTCAGTAAGCCTATTCCACGGATTGTGCGCCTATTACAGGCATTTTGTCAAGGGGCTTTTCGCTGATCACTGAGTGAGCCGCTAACTCGCCCCACCAAAACAAATGTCGAATTTAGGCGGGACACGGCAGAAAAGGAGGCATTTCAGAAACTTAATTGACGGCTGCAGACACCGCCACTGTTTCCGCATTATGATGAATACGCCATTATGATGAATAGCTCAAGGGCCGGGCTAGTCTCGTCTCAAAAGTATTCAGGCGAGGACTGGCGTCATTTTTCTTAAAAAACAACGTCCTCGTAAAGAAGAAATTGTTTACGGCCCGAGCCAGCTACCCTATTGCTGTACCTTCAGCAATGCGACAAGAAATTCTGCAGGCCCTTCACGACGACCCAACGGCTGGCCACCTTAGTTTTTCTCGCCCGCTTACGAGAATGCAAGAAAAATACTACTAGCCACGCCTTGCCGCCGACGTCGCTCATTGCTTGAGCACATGACGGGACTGCCAGCGACGCAAGACACCACCGACAAGGCCAGCAGGACTTCTGCAGCCCATCGATCCACCTCGCCGACCGGTCCAGCTAATCGGTATGGACTTGCTTGGGGGCCACTCCCGGCGTCAGCTGTTGGAAACAAATGGATTAACCTAGCTACCGACTACCTTACCCGTTACACCGAGACAAAAGCCCTGCCCAAAGGTAGTGCATCTGAGGTAGCCGAATTCTTCGTCAAAAACATTGTCCTGTGTCACGGCACCCCGGAGGTCCCCTATCACTGACAGAGGTATGGCATTTAACGCTGAGCTAACCCAGGCGTTTTCAGCATACAGCCAGACAAGTCACTGCTGTACAACAGCGTACCATTCACTTACCAATGGCCTCGCCGAGTGGCGAAAGAACATTATCGCCGACATGCTGGCCATGTACGTCTAGGTTGAACACAAGACGTGGGACGTCATCCTTCCGTACGTGAGCTTCGCATACAACACCGCTGTTCAAGAAACGACACAGATGATGCCATACCAGCTGGTGTACGGAAGGACCCCAGCAACGACGCTCGATGGTATGTTACCCAACGTCACCAACGAAGAAAACCTCGATGTGAATGAATACCTTCTGCGCTTTGAAGAGGCCCGACAACTCGCCCGCCTTCGCAGCAAGAACCAACAGAGGACCGACAGCCGCCGTTACAATCTTTCGATGACACTTTGTGGAATACTAACCTGGTGAACGTGTTTGGGTATGGTCGCCAATACGCAGACGTGGACTCAGTGAAAGACTTCTGCGGTGGTACTTCGGGCCATACAGGGTAGTTAGAAGCCTCGGCCCACTCGATTACAAGGTTGCCCCCGACGACATCACCAACTCTCAATGGCCCTGATTGCGACCTGAAATTGTCCACGTCCCGCGCCTCAGCAAGGTTCTGTTTGGTGTCTCATACCCCAGTTGCCAGACTTTGGGGTGGTTGTTGCCAGACTTCTGCTAAATTTAGTGGAGAAATTTGCCCCTGCAGTTGTAGCTTCTCTGTGAGGGTTTGGTGTCCTCCGCGGTGCATTTCGCGAGTGCGTGAGCTACGAGTGCGTGGCCATTTTAATTAATGGAATGAACATAAAATGCGGGTTGCAAAAGTCGGGGCGCATTCTCTTGCTATGTGTGCTGCTATGCAACTAAAAAGAGATTGTGTCTCAGAGTTAGGGAATCGACGATGCGTCCTCCGCCTTGCATTTCAAGATTGCTTGTGTAATGAACTTGTTTGCGAGTGTGTGTAAGACGTAATTAACAGAATCAGTGCCAGTATGTATCATACTGTAATTAACAGAATCAGTGCCAGTGTGTATCACTGTAACTTGATGCTGTTTATTGGCCACAAGTACAACCAATTAAATAAACACCTTTCATTTGGAAGAGTCGTCTCTAGCTTTGTCAGCATCACATACGCGATCTACCCAAAGGATCTAACGTCATTGTCAGCTTCACGCAGCACCGTTCACGGGGCCCACCTAAAGCCCTATTTACCCCCCTTCGACTTCATTTGCGTAGATTAAGCACCGGGACGGTGCTTGCAACACGAAGGGGTTCTGATTAGACCACTGCACGGGCCCAGGCTGGGTAAGGCATCGTTGGATCGCGCCCGGGCCGGGCTCGGGCCCATGAGCTTCTGGCTCTGATCGGGCCCTAGCCTGAGTCAGGCCTGTATTAGGCCCGGGTCTTATACACAGGTTGTTTCAAGAAATGGGCCTAATATTATTTAAAGATTACAGAAAGGAGGCATTTGCATGCTACTTGCGGCGTTCCATTAACTTTGGCACAGGGCATCTGTATATGTGTACAAACCTTTATTAAGAAGTTTGAAGTTTGGTTTATTTTGCCACACAAAGTACAAAAACTTCAGATGTGGTTTGGAAGGTGAGAAAAAAAGCTAGGTATATTTTACTTGACTGGTCCCACATCCCATTACCCAGCAGCGGACACTTTAGCAAAATAAAATTAAAGCAATTTACAGAAAGTGTCTTCGAATTTCATTACAAGGTTATTTAAAATATAAATATATACGGACACTTTCGAAGAAATAAACAAAACATGCGCACGAAAGGTAACAGTAGCAATTCTTCATAACTGGTACTAGTAAAATAGTGGGTACATGCGAAATTATAACTAAAAATCGAGACACTAGGCAAAAACAGGCAAATATACAAGAAGCAAGTGCGATATATTGTTCACAATAGTAAATAAATGAATTAAAACAATTACCTTTTTATTGAGGGCGTTGTCGAAGTGAATAGTGCTCACTGTATGTGGCGTCGGTTTCGGTTTCACCAGCTAAATTAGCCGAATTTCATCGCTCTGCAGCGATCACTAGTGGCCACCTTTCCAAAATTTCAAAGTAGCTGTACTATTGGTATGGAATAACTTTGATTTGCCCATTTGACTCGACCAGCTATTTCCACTGGTTGAAAAGTTAATTGTATAATTTTTATTTTTAAAATTACTGTCGTAAACAATGTTTCTACACACATGAAGATGCCTTCTGCCAAAGGAAAATAATGCCGTAGGTAGGATTAGATGCCTCCTTTCTGTGATATTTTAAAAAAATAAACACATTTCATGGAACACCCTGCATATCGATATGATGGCATGTCTATGCTGTTTGGTTTTCTTGTTTTTCGGGGTTTAACACCTCGAAGCGACCCTGGTTACATAAGATGTCGTGGTTGAGGGCTTCTGCAGCTAAGTTAGACCATCTGAAAACGGAATGTACAAGATGTTTACCAATTTACTCCTTCGGTGTGCTATACGCAAATCAAGGAACTCGTAATGTAAGTTTGCTCTATTATATTGAGTAAAAGACGCTGTTGCATACCGTAAGGAAAGGTTTGCCAGGTGGTACTGCTGCAACAGCAAAGGTGCACTGAAAACGATATATAGTGTACATAAGATGTGCGGGCTTGTTTATAGAGAAATATTTCAAGTGGGCATATACATTCACATGCCTGCCACGCCTTTTTCCCAATGGGACTGCTGAGTCATGAATACATCCATAGCTGCTGTTGGTGCACTTTAAGCGTGAGATGTGGGGTGAATTGTATCACAGGCACGTCACTCATTGCAAATGTTGCCGTTTTTTTTTTTTTTGTACTAGCAAGGCCATTGTAGATATTTAGCACTTGGCAATTATCTAAAAATGTTCAGCATTTAACTGGAACGCCCTTTGTACACAAAAAGTTTTTGCTTAGTTTACGGCCACCTTTGTGTTTTTTGCGGTTCTACAGTAATTCATACGTGTCCTCATTTGTGCAGGTGCAAGTGTTCTCATGGAAATCAGAATGGTGCAAACACTCGGGCGAACGAAGTAAAAGCTCTGTAGAAGGAAAGTCATGATTATAATGTTGATTTACTGCTGCACCCTTCAAAAAAAGGCGGGGGGAGGGTATAGGCAAGAAATGTATTATTTATTTTATTTATTTATAATACCTCAAGGGCCCATTCAAGGGGTGTTACATGAGGTGGTAGACAGTTCACAAACAGATGATTTCTTCGATGGCTTCTTTGAAATGGACGATGCTGGAGTCGAGCACGACGTCGGCAGGAAGATCATTCCATGCTATTGATGTTTGCACAAAAATGAAGAGTGATGGACAGTGGTATGTACACGGGGTGAATAAACGGCTTTCGAATGGCTGATACGGCATGAAAGACGAGCTAGAACGATAACATGGTTTAGGTGCAATGCATGATAAAATTTATGATAGAAACACTGTCTTGAAACTTTGCGGTGCGAAGCTAAGTTAATCTTGTTAGCACGAAATTTTAGCTTGGTGACGCTACTGTGATAGGCGTAGTCTGAATAAATGAATCTGGCTGCATGATTTTGGATATATTCGAGTGTTTTAATAAGGATGACTTGATGAGAATCCCAGATGGCACATGCGTATTCTAGCTTCGAGCGAACTAGTGTTAAAATGGTTAAAAGTTTAACAGAAGGCGGGGCTAGACGTAAGTTTCTTCAGAGATAGCCAAGAAGGCGGTTTGAGTCATTAGTGGGGTTCATAATGTGGTATGGCCAGGTGAGATCCGAAGGTAGAGTGACACTAAAGTATTTACATGAATTAGCTGCTGTAATTTCAGAATCAGACAGGAAGTATTTTTTGGAGGAATAAGATTGTCGGCGATATGAAGAAATGGCACAGGTTTTCTTTTTGTTAAGGCACATCAGCCAGTTTTCGCACCATGATTGAATTAAAGAAACGTCAGATTGCAGGATGACAGTGTTGCTTTCATTGTAAACAGGACGATAAATGACACAGTCGTCTGCGAATAGACGAGTGTTAGAAGCTAAGTTATTGAGGAGGTCATTAATATAGATTAGGAATAGCAGAGGACCAAGGACGGTGCCTTGAAGTACGATGGAGGTTACAGCGGATAGGGAGGAGCGATGGTTGTTAGCACAAACGAACTGCTTACGGTTAGTCAAGAAGTTACATATGCAATTATAAACAAGACAATTAAGGTTAAGACGTGAAAGCTTCAAAAATAATCTATTATGGGGAACTTTGTCGAACGCTTTTTAGAAATCAATGAAAATGGCGTCTACAGGTATGTTGATATCCAGGCTAGAACTTAGGTTGTTAACAAACAGGGTGAGTTGAGTGTCACATGAAAACGATATGTATTGGCACCTTTTACCGCATAAATGTCCGATGGCGCCAGTTGAGGAATTTTTCATTTCTTTAGACTTCTTCCCCCATTTCTGCTGTTTTTTTGATATGAACAGATAAGTACCACACATTGAAAATGGAAACATGATCCCCTACTCTTGCAAAAAATTTACCATATAACAAGCGTTTATCTTATGTTTCCTTGTTGTCTGCAGAGGACCTAGCTGCTTGTGTTGCATAGTTTGGCAAGCCGCATAGTTGCTTCATTAGGGACCTTAC
The DNA here is from genome assembly GCA_013436015.1 of Rhipicephalus annulatus. NCBI lineage: Eukaryota > Metazoa > Arthropoda > Arachnida > Ixodida > Ixodidae > Rhipicephalus > Rhipicephalus annulatus. The sequence goes on along the minus strand of WOVY01013133.1, from coordinate 80,920 downwards.
GTTTGTTAAAAATTCCAAGAATGCCTGCAGCTTGACTCGACGAAGTATCTCTGGCAGACATGCTGTTTCTTGTTTGCCCTTCACCTTTATTTCCCCACCGTAGTCGTCGCTTTTTTCTTTCGGCCATACATATCACCTTCTCCTACACTGTCTTTGCGCGAGCAAAAAGCCTGCAACCACAGCCGCACTTCGCTGCCCTATTCGCACTGAGGTCTTGGGCCATCGGTGACTGGGCAACCCACTTTCCTGCTTCGGATCCCTGCGGGCAATCGCGCTCCGGACACCCAATACGCCATTTTCGACGAGGAGCGCTAAATAAGCCACCAGTTGGTTCACTTCAGCGCTTTGACAGTTGCTTTGGAAACCCTGAGTATGGTCTTGTTTTAATACTATAAAAAAATTGCGCCTGACAAGGAATTAAAAGACGAAGAAAGGTAGCGGGGCAGAGGCTTGTTTGTTCTTGGGCTGTTCGAATGTACGCCATGTTGTGGGCGTCACTGTGCTGAGCACAAAGAGAGATTTTCCCACAAAGACATGACACACTCAAAGATTAAAGGCCGTCACACGTAGAGGACAATATAGGCATCTTCAGGGAACAACGAGGACGGTGGCTCGCTTGCTAATGGCTGTGGCTCCCTCTGACAAATCCATGGAACTGTGGTGGCGGCGACTCGGGGAAGAAGGGTCGGGCAAATAACCTTCTTGTTTTGAGCGCAAAAACAATGTAGGTTGGAGAGAGCTGAGGGGTTGACACAACAGCTTTAATTTATGTAACGCTGCCCAGCCTGGAGGATTCGTCCAAGAAGTAGGTAGAGCGTGTGTCTGTTAATCTTCTGCATGCTGTAATAAATGACGTTCGCAGAAGATGCGTTACCCCTACTCAGCAGCCCTTTACTCAGCATGCAATTATTTAAACTCAAACAAAAAATATCTGCCATTTTTTCCACTTTAGGGGTTAGTATATTTTGTAGTCGTTCTTTGAAATGCAAAAATAAGATTGTATAGTTAGCTCTATGTACATGAGACAGCCTGCTATGACTACAATTACTTTTTATATTACTCTCCAAGTATTTTGCAAAGTATTACGAGAAGTTGACCGAAGGTATGCAGATTATACCAGTAAAAGTCGTGACACTGAAAGTAGTTCCACAGCCCTCACTAGAATATACCTTCGTGCGGCAGGTATCTTAACAATAACCAAAGAGTGGACAGTGCTTCGTTAATGTTCAAGGCATGACTGGGTGAAACGGGCTGGACCGGGTTAGGCCCCAATCTTTTGGGCCCTGGCCGGATATGGGTTGTATTTAAAATCACCAGGCCGGGCTTGGGAGGGCCGAAGCATGAAGTTTTCGGGCCACACCGGGTCTGCGCTAGAAAAATCGGCCCGTGAAATGCTTTAGTTCTAATACATAACAGCCACCACAACGCGGAGCATGAAAGAAACGACGAAGTCAGCTGTGATTGTTGATGAACTGGTGCCATCTTGCTTGCCGAGCTCTGTGCTTCGTATATAGGTTAATAAAGAAGTTACTCATAACATTATCGTGGTTTTGCGATGGGAAACCGTAGATATTATTATCTTTATTATAGTTTTTCTTAAGCAACCAAGAAACGCAAAGAAGACTAGATAGCATTGGTAACGTTGTTGAGCAGATTAGCTATGTGGCACAGTGAATTCGCAAAAGTCAAGCCTCGTGCATACCAATTAAGTTATACATGTGCATTCTTCGATAGCGATCAAGCCCAGTTGCAACCCGAATTTTCACTGGCTCATCTGCGCAAGGTGCGGAAAGGAGGTTGGGAGGTTCACATGCGAACTAAGTATGCAGATTATAAACTCTGGGTTAATACTTTACAGTAACTGCTTTCTCCTTCATATAATAGCGGCCCTGCACATACCTTTTCGCAGCCTTGGCACACACTTAGTGCGTCAACGCGCATAAGGAATTCTGTCAGTTGTGAAAGCATGGTGATATTGTCAGATTTAAATGTCTTTGCAGCATGCCTATGCACACTAACACTTGCTTGCTTACATATCGTCAGGGATGAAGACGTGTTTTTTAATTACTAATACACGCTCTTCAGTCTTTATTTCACAAAAGGCTACAAAACGACCACTTCCATCAAAGCGGTCATGGCGGCTGCCAACTGGCAGGTGCCAAGGACCACTTTCAATATCACTCAAAGTGAGTGCACTGCTTGCCGTAATCACAGTTTTCAGGCTCACGTGACCACATAACACACTTCATGCATTTTCTTCAACCATCCTTCCTCGATTTGGAATCTTTTTGTGGCTTCAAAGATGTCACAGATGGTTAGGAAAAATTTAGGCACTTTCCTGGACACGACTCCACTTAATTACCGTGAGCATTTTGGACTTTGTTCCCATAAAAAGCGTGGCTTTAGGTTTCCAAGGTGTCCTCCACATGAAGATGCATATCGCAAACTCGTGATTTATCCTACAGCCTTTTGTTATAAATACCAAGGATTTTAGCGTTCCATAGCACCTTGTGTAGGGGTTTCATCTGCTTCAAATCTTTCTTATTCATTTTCTCAGAATTTACATTTTCGGTATTTTGCTGCCTGCACACTGTCAGGATCATTTTGCTAATAAAAATTTTTCATCAAAATCTAATAGATTCTGCATCACATTAGTGGATGTTGAATAGACCTCAGTAAGCAAAGTCATGCCATAAGGTTTAATATGGCTCCTTGTTTTACAAAGGTGTCCCTAGTGCTAATTTATATACCGTATTTACTCGCATAATAGGCGAACTTTTTTTTCAAAAAATCCGGCTCGAAGTTAGGGGTGCGCCAATTACGCGGGGTAAAATTTTTGAAAATTTTTTCAACTCGGTTCTCGCGCTTTAAATCTGCACACTTGTCAAGTAAAAGGCGACTTTATCGTTTACCAATTAATTCAGCATAAAACAAACATACCTACGTACCTTTTAATGAACAAGCGAGAGCCGTCAACTGCACACACACACGTAAAATTTATTTACACAAAAGTCGTAGCTGTTCCTCCTTTTCCCTATTCGGAGTCCGAGTCGGAGATCACACATTCATCCTCGCCGAGCGGGGATTCGTTTTCGGTGTCCGAATCATCCGCACCCCACAACATGTCATCCTCACTCGCATCCAGTGCGTTCGAGATACCCGTCTTCTTGAAGCTTTTCCTGTCGACTTCGTCGGAGATCGCCTGCCACGCTTCCACGATCCAAGCGCACAGCATTTCCACAGGCGGCCTCTTAATCTTACCACCTGGAGTCAGCTGATGTTGTCCTCCAGCCATCCAGGTGGTGTACAGCCTTCGAACATTGACCTTGAAAGGTTTATTCAAGGACACGTCCAAAGGCTGCAGTATCGATGTGAGGCCGCCCGGAATCACTGCCAGATCTGTGCGCAGCTCCTTTAGCTCACCTCGTAAGCAGTCTACTAGGTGCCCACGAAAACTGTCCAGGACAAGCATGGACGGCAACAACAGACCACCCGGCCGCCGACCCCAGACTGTTTTCACCCAATCCACCATGAGTTTTGCGCTCATCCAGCCTTTTTCTTGGACTCTGACGTAGATGCCTTGAGGGAATTTTGCCTTTGGGAGTGTCTTACGTTTAAAAATAACGTAAGGCGGTAGCTTACGCCCATCCGCTGTCACCGCCAGCATTACGGTGCATCGTTGTTTATCAGCGCCAGACGTTCTGACGATGACGCTCCGTGCACCTTTCTCCTCCACTGTCGTGTTCCACGGCATATCAAAGCAAAGGGGGGTCTGATCAGCGTTGCCGATCTGGGACAAAATGAAGTCTTTCTGCTGTCGGAGCTTTATAACAAAACTGTGGAAGTCCACCACTTTGTCCTCATATGCTGCGGGCAAGCGGGGCACAAGGTGGTCCGCCTTCGCAGTGCGAGGCGATGGCACCGCATGAAACGAGTTGTCCATCCGGAGCTGGCTTTGAACTCTTTTGCTTCGATGCCCTGCGCTCAGGCTATTCTGCGCGCCTCAGTCTGCACAATATCCAACGACACAGCACAGCCGTCTTGTCGTAGCTCCCGTATATGCCGGACCAGTTGCTCTTCGACGTTCGGATACCTGCCGGTCTTGGCACCGCAGAAAGCCCGTCGTGTCTTCTTCGTCGCCTTAAGTTTTTCTTCTTGGTCCCTCCAGTACCGAATACTGGTTTCTCCAACGCCGAAATGCCTGCTTGCAGCCCGGTTGCCGTGCTCCAGCGCGTACTGCACTGCCTTCAGTTTAAACCCAGCCGTGTAGCTCGCATACTTCCCCATAGTGGAACCAAAGTTCAATACACGACCACAACATACGCACACCGCTTGTAAAATGGCGTTTCTTTCTTTTTCTCTGATGGTGGTGATGGCGATCGAGCCCCCGGCGTTGTACACGTGACCTCCAAAAAGCGCGGCGATTTGGGGGGTATCAGCAATTGATGGAACAGCCTTTTTTTTTTTCGCTCATGGACGCTTTTTTTTTTCAAGTTTTATTTCGACAAACACGTTGGTTAGGTCGTTGCACTTGGAATTTTTTTTATTTGCTCGTCGATGTGCCTTCTTTTTTTTCTTCAGGGTACGGGGACCGCGTTCCAACTGTACCGCTGGGGGGTAGAATCGTTTCTGATCACGGCCAAGTTCGGGGTGCGCCTATTATGCGCGGAATTAAAAAAAATCGAATTTTCCGCGACCAAACTAGGAGTGGGCCTATTATGCGAGTGCGCCGATTATGCGAGTAAATACGGTATTTTTGGTTCTTTAATCACTATTTTTTTAATAGTCGTCTGATCACACTTGTGATTCATTGCACTGGCCAAAGGTTATGTTATGTTTTACATAAAAGCCACTTTCCTTAATGAGTAACAAAAAAGATAGAGCTCCATAATGCTCACTGGGCCGAAAAAGATGTGCCTTATAATATAGTCTAGGAAACTAAGGTTCCTAGCACTTTTTAAACATTTATTTTTGACGCTTCGCTTCATACCTCTGTAACAGTATGCAATAAGGTTGTTCTGGAAAAAAGATTGCTCAGGCTGCAACTTTCGAATTCAATGTTTTTGTGTAATAAAAAATATTTTGATAGCCAATGCTTGATTTGTAATCATAAAAAGAAAACAGCCGAATGAACACATCATACAAATAAACATGCTGTCGGCATTTGCTGTGCACTTCTGATTTATACATTATCATAACCGTCATCATTCGTTTGAGTCTGTCCTCATTTTCACCGGATGTCACCAACATCGTTATTGGATGTGTGTGCGCTCTGCGTCAGACTGCCTGTTTGCTGCCGAATCCTTAGGCTGAATGAACACCGTCTACATAAAGACATCATATGTGGTAGAGGGGGATTTTGGTTTTCAGTTCTCTCCCTGCCTGCTCTACCTCCTCCTGGAGCTTTGTTCAGGCCTCCATTTGGGCCCGCTGTCCAGCAGCACGTCGCAGAACGAGCCTGCCGGCGCTGTTGCCATCTCCAGCCTATGTCTATGGCTAGCACCTGCTTCACCATTTGAGCGTTTTCACTCTCCCTTTCAACTGATACCCACCACAAGATTGCCCATTGCTGCGACAGGCCCTTTAAATATGCCCTTTCTTTCCACACTTACAGCAAGTATTATTAATGTGAGGGCATACTGAATGAGTGTGGCTCAGAGAACTGCAGCAATAACAAGCCAGTAGCTGCCTACAGGCAATCGCTTGCGCCTCATGCAGATCAGCAGGATCATCATTGCCTTTTCCCTCCATTTGGTGCAGCTGTGTGGCCATTGACTCTATGACTCTAGTCTCGAGGACATCCTTTCAGGCTGCTTCCAGGGCTAGGGCGCGCTCGAATGCTTTTGGGAACATCAGTTTATCGTCCTCTGTAAAGAGTACTTGCTGCACGCCCTCCTACGGTAGTCCATAAACAAAACGATCCCGCAGCGCTTTGTCCTGATTCGCTCCAAACTGACAACTAGGGACAACTTCCGAAGTTAGCAACATATTCAGGCAAAGACTCTCCTTCGTGCTGTGTTCTGCAATAAAACTTTGCTCGTTCCCCGATTATGGACAGCTTTGGGGCAAGATGTGTGTCTGAGAGGCTCTTCAGTTGCCCGAAACTTTTTTCGAATGGCAGGTCCGGTAGAGCCAAGGACATGAGCAACCCATACGTATGCGGTCCGATGATGCTGAGGAATGCGTGTACTTTATCGCTGTCGGGAACCTTGTTAAGGGGAGATGCGGGTCGAAAAATCGGGTTTTTTGCGAAAATTTCCACTTTTGAGATATTGCTTCTAAAATCACTTTTGATCATTCAACTATCATTTCCCCAAAGGTCATAGCTGAATTCAAACAAGAAAGTGGTAAAAAGTCGATCTGCGCTAGTGAAGGTAGCTGCCGAAGTCTCCAATTCACGCATCCGACGGCTATTTTTGAAAATCCGCCACTCGGCAACACGATGACGTCCGCCATCGGGGTTTGTTCGGTGGTGTAGATCAAGGCTCCTCCTAGTGTACAGGCGTCCCCCTAGTTTCGTATTTTAGTGAGGAATTTCACAAAACAGTCGTTTCCAAGTCGGTATACAGCCAAGCTGCAGCCGCTTCGCGCATCTCTACCGGTCACATGGTACGCTACTGAGGCCGCCATTGGCTACATCTGATCGGCCTCGCTCGCTGAGCGCTTGCGACGATCGGCACTTGCCGTGCGTTTCTATGTTTTTCCGAGTTCACCATGGATAACTCGAAGAAGCGAGACTTCCGAGCACGAAAGTTTGCAAGCAAGAACAAGTACCAAGGGCGTCGACGTAAACCGAAGCGCAAAGCAGCGGTAGAAGAATGCGAGCTGCGGGCCACTAGGCCTAATCAAGGCAGCGGGGATACGGCGGCTTGCGGGAACTTTGACGAAATCGACGCCGCGATCAAGTTCATCAGCGCATCAGAAAAAAAAGATTGAACAGTTCGAAAGCGAAAGAATGAAGAGTGTTTGTGGCTCTGTGAGCGGAGTATTTTGTGACATCGGCGCACTAACATCGATGGTAAGCCGTGCTGTTTGTCCAACATGCCACACCGCTGGACTCGTCGTTCGCGACACCGCAAGTAAACGTAAGGGCCTCTCTTCGTTCCTCGAGCTGCACTGTGATAACAGTGAGTGTCCTGAGTCAGTGGTTTCTGCCGCGCATAGTTCGCGGCGTGTTCTGCCGGAAAGACAGCCCACCGATGCCGGTGATGACTGGTACTACCGAAGCGGCAGCTCGCGCGACAGCTTCGCTGTCAATGTGAAGGTAGTTGTGGCTGCGCGTGCAATAGGCATTGGGCATGAACAGCTGTCGCGTGTTTGCGCTATTCTTGGACTGCCAATACCTATGCATCATAAGACTTTTATTGCAATCGGCAAAAAAGTTCATGCTGCAGCTACCAAAGCTGTGCAAGAAAACCTGGCGAAAGCGCGGATGATAACTAAAGAGAAAGTGGATGGGGCTGATGTTGCTGTCATGTATGATGGCACATGGCAAAAAAGAGGGCACAAGAGCCACAATGGCATCGGCACTGCTGTGTCTGTGGACACTGGTTTGTGCCTAGATTTTCAAGTGCTATCGAATTACTGCCTTGCCTGTAGCCGGCACCAGGACTTGGGTGATGAGGAAGAAATATGGCAAGCATTCCACACACCTGTCTGCGAAAAAAATACAGAGTGCTCCTCTCATGCCATGGAGACTGAGGCAGCTTTGCGCATATGGGGCAGGACATCCTCATACACAACATCATTGCGCTTCACCAAGTTCCTCAGTGATGGGGACAGCAAAGCTTATACCGCTGTCGCTGAGGCCAAGGTATATGGTGAAGCTGTTGTGGATAAGGAGGAGTGCACAAACCATGTGGCCAAGCGTCTAGGCACTGCACTTCGGAAACTGCCAACACGACTTCCACGAGGGGAAAAGCTGACAGATGGCACAATTCAGAAGCTGCAGAACTATTACCGTATTGCAATCACAAACAACAGAGGTGATATTCTGAAAATGCATCGTGCCATCTGGGCCTGATATTTCCATTCATCATCGAGCAACACAGCAGGCAGCCACCGATACTGTCCAGAAGGGGCGACTTCCTGGTGCAAGCATAGGCGAGCCGAAGCGCTTGGGGAGGCCCCACCCGACCACACACCAATCTTGACCAAGGCTCAAGGATTGGCTGTGCTTCCCATTTACAAGCGGCTCACAGATGAAAAGTTGCTGGTGCGTTGTATCCAAGGGAAGACCCAAAACGCTGCAGAATCTTTGAACAGCAAAATCTGGTTGTTGTGTCCGAAGACTAAGTTTGCCTCCCGGACAACAGTGGAAACTGCAGCTGCTATGGCCGTGTTGTGGTTCAATAAAGGACATTCAAGCTTTGAACACGTGCTAGAGGAGCTTGGTGTAGTCCCACCAGATCAACTGATCACCCTGGGCCAATCCCGCGACCAGAGGAGAATCGAAAGAATGTCTGCGTGTGAAACAGCCGAGGCAAGGGCCCATCGGCGGAACGTGGCAAAGAAAGTGCGCCTTGATGACTCCCTTCTCAAGCGGCGAGAAGGATCCACATATGGAGCAGGACAATTTTAGGTGCTCTAGCTGTGTCCCTTCTATGATATCACCAAGTTTTGTGCAAATCGCACTGTGTAATCATGAGTAAACATATTTACAACTTTCAAATGCATTTTTCTCGATTTCCATTTTGAGGTAATTCTCTCATCTTGTGCACAATCTTTTTTAGGCATAAAATAGTCCTATCTTGATGAAATTTTGCACAGAGCTTAATCAGTCACTCTAGAATACAAGTATCTACTTTAGGTTGCATTATACATCACAGATTTTTTGTTACACAACTTGATGCACTGATAGAGAGATGTAAAATATGCATTTAGTACTTTTAATTTTTTTTTTAAATGTAGGAAAATAAATTTTCTGTTTGAGGTACTTTTCTGTATTGTACTGCTCAAGTGCAGCAGAATGAGCCATTTTGCAATTCTGTGTGAAAATTTTTAGTAAGCTTTATTATGTGCACAAAAAACACTATATTTTGATATCAAAGTTGTAGTAACTCCGGAACTACTATAGCTATTAAAAAAATAATTGCAGTTATGAAATCAGCACTGCAAGCTTTACTAACACCTAAAATTTCAAGGAGCTGGGTTATGAAATAAAAAAAAACCTTTTTCGAGTAGCATCTCCCCTTAATAATCAAAGAGGTCAATCTATCCTTGTATCCGGTCGCTTGCAGTGATGTTGAATGACTCTATCTGGCCCAGCTTCTCTGTAGACGGCATTGTCACTTCTTCACCGAACTACTCGCTACTTCATTCTTTTTATCTCATCTTCATTGCCAGTGTTGTACCTCATCCAAGGACTGACAGGCGAGGGTTCCATTGGGGAAACAAAAACATTTATTGCCACAAGCTGACGGGCTGGTGGTTACATCATGAATGGCCGTACAGTGCATTGAGTGTTACTACTTTATCTCTAGTGGGCGCATGCGTATCAATGACTGTTCGGTTATCAGGTGTGCTATGGTGAACACCAGAAAGGGTGTTCTCCTTTGATTAACAAGAAGTGGTAAAAAAAGCACCCATCAGAAATTGCTCGAGAAATAACAGAAGCGCACTGTATAGCAAAAGCTGGCCTCGCATCTATCAGTGCCCCTTGGTCGGAACATGTGTACTTCCTTCATCAGGCGAGCAGTCTATGAAACTTCAATCTTTGATGTTGTGATGGTGTTGTTTAATCTTGGTGTTAGGTTCAGGTGTTTTTGCATGCTTATGCAAGTCTACATATTTGATGCAAAATGCCTTTAAACGCGAGTTGGAAGTTAGGACTGTTTCAGTCTGCTCCGCTGTTTCTTCTTTCCTGTAATGTGCTATACCAGTTCAAGTACAACTAGCCCGAAGATGCACACAGCAAAGCATATATTTTTCAGCCAGCATTAGCAGATAGTCAATGTTCTGTCGCAATATCAAACGTAACTTTTAGATACACAGTGCTTTGTGCATTTTTTAGAAACATTTGCCCCCGAAAGCGTCGTCCACGATGTTATTGTCACTGCCCTCCTTCTCTGCATCGGCCCAAATGTGATGGTGGGAGTCTACAACTAAAAAGAAAAAAGATACAGTTGTAGAGGCTTCATGTCTGTGATTATTTTGTGAAAGTTGCTTTGACCATTTTGAAAATTTGATTTCAGGGCCTCCACTAATAAGTCCTTCATAATAACCATGGCTGTGACTCTGTTATCATAATCTTAAATTGTGACATTCTATCATGGTCTAACGGTGCTCGACTGCTGACCCAAAAGACATAGGATGGAATCTCAGCCAGCGAAATGCTAGAGGGCTCTGTGCGTAGATTTAGGCATACATAAAAGAAGCACAGGTTGCGTAAGTTTTCCAACTCCTCTGCCACAGCACCCCTGATAATCATGTCATAGTATTAAGACACAAGACCCCAACAATTATTGCATGTTTCCCTAAATTATGAACACAAAAAAATTGATCGGTATTCTGTGGTGGTCATTTCATGCAGACGAGGATGACCACACCGACGAGAGTGTGGCGACCAGTGGAGGTGCCGGCGACATGTCAGTGGTCACTGCTGCCGACCGGTCTGACTGCATGCAGCTCAGCCCTTGCGCCAGCGGACAGAGGCCGGCTGAGCCACTATGACGACAGTCACACTTTAGTTTCTCAAGACTTTCTTTTTTTTTTTTTCTTGACAGTTCTGTCAGCAAGTCTTGTCTATACATCCAGGCCATCTGTGGGTGGAAAGTGTTTTCATTTTTCTTTCTTACTATAGAGTGAGGTGCTAAACGCGCAGTTTGTGTTTATAATCTGCAGCCTGAAGCACTGAAGCTTGGAAGGGAAGGTGCAAGAGTTAGGACAAAATCTCGAACAACCTCACTTGTGTTCACCATTCTCTTTTCTTTGCAATTCTTTATTTTTCTTACTTCACTTCAGTGCCTCACACTGCAAGTTCTGCTGGGCCAAGTCAAACCAGCTCGCCCACATCATCATTCTCGTGAGTGGATATGTGACTGAAGGAAGTTCTCGTGTGATGTTTGCAATGTTGCTTCTGACTTAGATTAGAAACTGTTCACGTGGTCACTACTTTGCCGATCCAGGCATTTTCGAAATTCCCAGAAATTCATACTGTTGTTTTCATCCCTCGTGTCTTCGTGTGTCTTCGTGTGTCTTTTCTACTCATGCAGTGCGCACACTTAAAACTAATTGAACGTTAGGTGATGCATTGCTGGCATGCTTATCTGTGTAACGTGACTGGTCTAGCCAAGATGGGGGAGCTTTGCATGGATGAAAGAATTGAAAATGCAGTCTATGCCACTGTTCTTGCAATCATGCAAATTTATCTCTCTTTCTATGACAGAACCCAAACATTATGCTTCACGATGATCTTGAAAGTCTTTGTAAGCAGAAAAAGCCGTCTAATGAAATATTGCATGATCAATTTTGTGGTTTTTAAAAAGCAGCGAGGTGCAGTACACATAAGAATTTTAGTACGCATCAGTATTTGCTCGTGTATAGGCCACCCTTGCATGTAATCTGTGCCTCCAACTAAAAACTGCGAAAAAGTATTAAAAAATTTAAGGCCTTCCTCGCATTATTGCGAAGCCAGCTTGTACCCAAAATACGGGTTTGAAATTTCTGTATATTTTGCATTGGTTACACGTGTGCAAATATGGCTTGCGAGCATTATAATGTCATGGTGAGACCACTGAACATATTATATTGGCTGAAGGATGCCATACCTGCAGACTTTGTACGCCTGAACCTGTTGATATAATTTGACCTGCTGCTCCTCAAGCATTAGTTTTGCATTACTTGTCCATTAAGACACAGTTGTATCAGAGCCATTTTTCTTATAAGAATGTCGCTGACATTGGTCGGTTGAAACGTTTATATAAAGTCAGATTTTGCCTACCCTAGTGAAAGGTTTTAGGCTCAATTTATATTTTTTCATGGTCCAGCTACGTGTGCAAAGATGCGATAGTCAATAAATATTGAAACTGACGGGAACAGCACAAAAACGGGATGGAGAAAGAATGATCACACAATGCAAGCACTGACAAACAAATGTGTGTAAATCAATTATACCGGGAAATATATAGCTGAAAACCGAAACAAGATTAAAACCATCATGTGCACATAAAGATGAAATGCAAGAAGAATCTGCCACTAGTCGAAATGTCCCATGCTAACTTCTCAAAAACATAATAATCCAGGAGGACGAGTGAAGGCTCTCTGACGCTCATGTTTCCTTTCTTGTTGATATGAAAAACCTCATTTATTTCCTGCTCTGTGCTCTTACAATACTTGAAAGCATCTTGCAGTTATGAAAGAGCAGGGCACAGCCGCAGGAAGAACAATGGGCTGCTAAGGTGCTGCATGTTGAAGTTCTGAGATTGTTTGCGTGCTTTCTAAGGTGGTCGCTCAAACAGTGACCGGTCTGTCCACTATAGGTGCTGCCACAAGACAATGGAATAAAACACAACATTGCTAACGCACTCTTGAGAGACCTCGCGAACAATCTCAGGACTTCAATATGCAGCACCTTAGCAGCACATTGTTCCTCATGCGGCTGCGCCCCGCTCTTTCATAATTGCAAGATGCTCTCAAGATATCGGAACAAGGCAGAGTGCGGAATCAATGAAGCTCTCCATGTTAAGAAGAAAGGAAACATGTATCGGTGAGCCTTCACTCCCCCTTTTGCTTTTGAGCAGTTAACATGGACATCTCGGCTTGTGGTGGATTATTCTTGCATTTCATGTTGATGTGCACATCAAGGTTTTAATTTTGTTTCCATTTTCAGCTATATACTTCCCAGTGTAATAAACTTACACACAGTTCGTCAGTGCTTTTGTCGTGTGATAATTCTTTTTCCGTCCTATTTTTGCTCTGTTCCCCTCGGTATCATGTACCAACTGGCCTTTCAAGACACCCTTTTGAAATAACGAAACAGTCTGTCTATAGTAGTCACATTTTTTGCATTGCTGTGATCATGCAGACATATTGAGGTCAATTGTATGCTTTCTATTCAGAAAACATAATGGGGCTTTTCACTACTGCAAAAGTTTGGAAATTCAAAACCTTAGGCAAGTTGATTCGCTATAGAAAGAAAAAAAAATGTCAACGTGGACACAAGAGAAAAGAGGCACAGTGTAAATGCATTCCTTTATTGATTCTCTTGTGTCTGTGCAGTTTCGTCCAACATTTTCTGCAAAGTTTACCAGTGTGAGGCCGAGAAACACATTCGACACAACCGCAATGAGCTTGTACACACTGTGAAAGTGCTCATACACATTTACTTTTATGCAGTTTGACGTTTTTGAGTTTTTAGGCATGCTGACAAAGAATGGACAGTTTTCAGAAATCTGCATGGCCGCATTTCTGTAAACTTTGTTTTCCAACTAAAAACTCGTGTTCACAGACTGCTTTTCTCGCTCATTGTGTTTTGACCTCTTTGAATTCCAGTGAAGGCACGCGAGTACAACACATATTTTTCCACTTTGTACATACCGTCAGCTATCGCATGGTAGACGACATAGAACCTGTCATTCGTAAGGAAAAGGGAGAAGGCAAAAACACAATGAGCGAGAAAAGCAGTCTATGGAGAGTTTTTGGTTGGAAAACAAGCCTTACAGGAAGGCCTGTTTGCATATTTTTGCAAACTGTCCATTGCTTGTGTATCATATTAGTCTATTTTTTTTCCTCTAAGTTTTTATCTTTTATAATGTTGAAATTTTTATATAAGTACAATACCCTTGTTTACACAAGTTGGCACGATGTAGTTTCGACAGTGACGGGTTTAAATGACGAAAAAAATATATATATTATGTGTGTTGCTTCTGTTGTTACTGAATTCCTGTGTCTCTACCTCTCTACATGAAGGAGCAAATGTTGTAGATTGTGTGCAAATTAGTTTAACATTTTTTTACATATCAGCTCATTGGCCCTGTCTGACAGATTTATTCACAGCAGACACTTTAAAAACTCAAAGCAGTCGTCGATCCATATTATACATAGTCAAGAGTTTGAGGGAATATTGTCTGCTGATATGTAGGCATATTACAGTCGACACCTGGTAATACGAAGTTAACGAAAACTGCAGAAAACTTAGAATTTAACAAACTGCCAATTAAGCAAAATGCGCAAAATACAGCACTTTTTATTGCTTCAAACCCTACAGTTCTCAAAGAAAATACTCTGTCATCTTCTCTTGCGAAACCTGGCTGCGGCTAGCAAGTTTTTCAAGCCTTACACATGTCGAAGTGCTTCTTCAGCATTGTCTTCTTCAACAAATCATTGAATGCAGTGCAAGAGCAAGACCCGCAGGAACATCGGTAGTCCTCGATGGCGGTTCGTTTCTATGTCATCGTCCACTAGCCGAACCAACTGCACAATTTTTGTTTGTTAGTGAACTGCATGTATCAATGTTACTGTTCACGGCAATGAATTTTTCAAAACTGTCGTCGCTAAGAATGGCCTCAAAGCTAGCGTTGTCAAGTTCATTTGCTCGCACTTGTTAAAAATTCAAGAACAAGTTAGGCTTAACGCTGTAGTACTTTCGTGTGATGTCCTGCTTGGTGGTGCCTCTCTGTTCAACTTCTTTCACGATGTTCGACTTTCGTCGCTAGGTCAAGCGTTCAATAAATACTGCGAGTTGCCATTATCAGACGTTGCCATTACAACACTCGCAATCGGCTGTGGAAGCACATGGGGAATCAACCCACAGTGCGTTGGCGAGCTATAGTTGGTTTATTATGTTATGTTTAAACTGCACAACTGGACACAGATGGAGCGGAACATGCAAACACACGCACAGCACTGTCGGTGTGTTCTTTTCTGCCAGCGTGCAGTCGCACTGTTCCAACTTCAACGAGACTTCCAGCGAATGCGCAGCTGAAGCATAGAGTTTCCTAAAATTAGCTAGAAGGGACTCTGCTGTGGTTGTTCAGCAACCATGGGAATTATGGGTATGACATGGATTTGCCTAGTCTTTGTGCTTGCAGTGGCAAATTGCACTTGTGCCTTCATTTATTGGTGTGCTGTAGTTTTGTTTTTAATGAAAGGACTGACCGTTTTGAACTTCATGAGCTGAATTGAAATGGTGATCCTAAAAGGTGAAGGTGGTGAAGCGTAACTGCCGAACATTTGCCAATTGTTTTTTTTTGTGACAAAGCAGCTTTAAGCCTGGCGAAGCCAAAAGGAACGTAAGGTATGAAGAGTAGGCACATCCATGTACTACCCATAATTCCCATGCTCGCTGAAGTGCCATGCATAGCAGCTCCCACAGACACTAGCGCCAGAGTTCTCTGTAGTGTATACTTAGCGAATCCTTTAGCTGAAGCACTCGACACATCATAACGAAGGACCTAGTTAGCCAGTGCTATTGTGCTTCTCAGGGTCACCACCTTTGGGAATCTCAAGTAGTAGTCTACCACTAGAAGGAACGTCTAGTCATTGAGACAGAACAAGTTCATTCCAAGAAATTCCCAAGGACGTTCGGGTAGAGCTGTGGAGACTGGGGGTTCTGCCAGGTTCACACGAGTGGAAGCACACTGTTGGCAGTTGGTGATCAGAGAGGCGATGTTCGCTGAGATACCCAGCCACCAAACCGACTACCAAGCTAGAGCTTTAGTCTTGTTGATGCCCTGATGGCCTCCGTGCAACAGCATCATGACCACCGGCCGAAAAGACGGTGGCATAATCATCCGAGCACCTTTCAGTGGGACACTGTCGCAGACAGAGAGCTCGACCAACACGGAGGCGTACTTTAACACATGCAGAGGCATATTGTGGCCAACCTTGCTGGCAGAAGATGAGGGCCTTGCACTATCAATCAAATTCTAGTGCTTGTCTTGCATCTACAGGGCTGAGTGGCAGGACTTCCAACATGCAGCACACTACTTGTGCTGCAAAGAGTTCCATAGTGTCTACATGAGTGGATGCCTTGTGGGTGATGTGTGATAAGGTGTCTGCTATTGCTATCAGTTCTCCTGGCACATGCAGCATGTGGAACTGGTACTGCATTGTCGTGAGCCGTAGTTTTTGATGAAGCAGCAGCAACATATACAGTTCCATCTGGCCCAGAAGTGAAACGAGTGGCAGGTGGTCAGTCTTGATGTCAAAGATGATGCCATGGACAAACTCGTCAAACCTTTGGATAGGCCACATTGTTGTCAAAGCTTCTTTCTTGGTCTGGCTGTAACGCTGTGCAGTATCAGTCATTGACCTCGAAGTGAATGCAACTGGGTGACGTTCTCCCGAGGATTGAGTCTGCAGCAATACTGTGCCAAGTTTTAAAGAGCTGGCATCTAGAGACAGTGTCCTGGCATATGACAGGTGATACTTTCCCATGTACCTGTGTGACGTCAGGAGTTCTTTGACTTCCTTGAATGCTGCTGCTTGCTCATGCTGCAGCACCTAACTTGCAGACTTGTTCAGCAAGGCTCTGATGGGTGCTGTGACATCCGAGATGTGTGGAAGAATTCTGGCGTAACAATTCATCATTCCAAGCTGTTGTCTAACACCAGCAACCTCTGTGGGAGCTTCTATAGCTTTGACCGCTTTCACCTTGCTTGGGTCTGGCTGGATGCCCTGAGCAGAGGTGAACACTTCGAGGAAGGAGACCTCGAACAACCCAAAATGACACTTGTCCTCATTCAATGTGATACCTACTTTTGCAAGGCGAGATAGCACCTGGCTCTGTTTGGTGTCATGCTCTTGGCTGGTGCGTTCAAAAACCAGAATGTCATCTATCATGTTGGCAACTTCTTCTTGGCCTTCCAGCATTCTTGCCATTTATCTCTGGAAGTACTCAGGAGCGAAGGTGTACCGAAGGGGGCCAGCAAAAGCAGTATTGGCCATATGGGTTGATGAACGTTGTCAGCTTTTGGGAATCGACAGAAAGCTTCACCTGATAGAAGCTTGCAGTTGCATCCAGCCTTGAAAATACTGTTGCACCACCGAGGCCAAGGACTTGCTCGACCGTTGGCATAATATGGCGTTCGCACAGGACGACCTTGTTGAGTCAAGGAACCATGTAGTTGGCTTATCGAGACTGCGGATCATGGCCGCGCTCTCCAATTTGTCCAGCTCGTGGCAAACGACCTCGAGCAACGTGATGGGAATTTTGGCACGGGAAGAATGGCACAGCATCAGGTTTCAGCGGAATGACATACTCGTCCTTGAGAGTGCCCGATCCTTTAAAGAGCTCAGCGTGCAGCATTGCTTTTAGAGTATTGAGTTTGTTAAGAAATTTCGCAGCTTTCCAAGCTTGGAGCGCTGACAGTCCCAAAAGAGGCACAATACGAGCCAAGCACGTGTAGTAGCTGTGCAAGTGGCTGTCCTCCAGGGTCGTTGAGCTGTCTGTCGACTTGGTTGAGCTGGGCAAGCAGCGTAGAGAAGTTGCTGGGTACAGCAGATACTTTGGCGCAGGAGTCGACTTTGAACTGTGCTGTGTATTTTTCAACAGTCGCGTTGACGAACTTGGCCGCGGCGGGCATGCCGACGGCATGCTTGTTTTGCTGGTTCTTGCGCGTTTGGCACACTGGCAAAATGTCCTTTCTTTTGCAGGATTTGCAGGCGAAGTGTCGAGCCGGGCAGCCCGAACGTCGGTAAGGGGGGCGGCTTGGAAATTCACACATAGACGGCTCGCCAGAGCGCTCGGCTAACGGCTGCGACGTAGTAGGCTCAGCGCTCCAGTGCGACAACGAGAGGCAAACTTTTTAGCTTATGGGCCATCAAGGTTGAGCTCGCGTGCGTTTTCGGTGTGGTTCTGGGTCAACTCATTTTCTTTGTTAGCGTCTTCGGACTGACGGGCCTGTGCCCATGCCTCCTTGAGCGTCAGCTTCGCGTTTCGGCACAGCTGAATAGATAGACGAGAGTCACCGACGCCGACGACAGGCCGGTCGTATACGAGCCTTTTCTCAACAGGGGCTGACGGGTGGTTGCACCGCCTGACCATTTAGCACAGTTTCACATTGTACATGTTGACGCTCACGCCGGGTAGCTGAATCCGCCTGCGGAACCGCAACGACTGATAGAGCTTGTTGGTTGGGTGCACGAAGTGCTCGCTCAAACGGGCGGCAACAACTTTGTACGAGGCGAGTGACTGGGCATCAAGCGAGAATGTCTCGAGGAGCGGACGTGCCTCCAGGCCTATGCAGTACAGTAGCCAGCGTACCTGCACATCTTTTGACGCTTTTGTCGGTGCAGAAATCACTGCGAAGTCTTCATAGTGGCTGAGCTATGTCGACCATGTTGCCAGATTCGGGAAGTCAAACAGAGCTGGCAGCTGAAGGTTAATGCCGTATATTTTCGGCGGATCACCGGTCTTGAGTGCTATCGTGCTGCAGTTTTGTCATGGCGAGGCCTAGGGCTGAGGGCGTTAAGCGCCGGACTTCCTGTCCCGCGATGTCAAACCAGCCACTTCTGACACCATGTCGTGTGGTTAGTGCTGCGGGGGCACAGACACGCAGAGACTGACGCGTTCTGCCAAGAGTTTGTTCTACTGCTTGTACGACCCTTTTATTTGGATGCAGACACGAGTACAGTAAGTAAACTCGATACTGATACTGCCGTTATACTACCAAAACATAATCAATATACAGATGACGAAAATGAGAAGATGACAACTCGGGCACCTTCTCTGCGAAAGACGTGGAGGGGGAGGTAAATGTAGATTGGCTAATTGAAGCCTTCCACAATATTGCGGTAAAATTACTTATCACCTTACTTCAGTGGGCCACGGCACTCACTTATCTAGAGGGTAACTGCTTCGATTGACCACATCATAAATTTAGGTCGACTAATCGAAGCCTTCCGCAATATTGTGGCAAAATTACTTATCACCTTACTTCAGTGATGTGACTAGGGCATTCATTTATTTAGAGAGTAACTGTGCTTCTTTTGACCACATCATAAGTATTCATACGCGTTAAAGTACTACAACCTGTCATAATAGGGCAATATGATTTCACGATGATAATTAGCCCAGTTTTAGCATGTCTCCAGAAAGGAGGAGTGCTAGAATACATCTATATTTCTGAAATCGAGGTATTTAGCAACGAGATAAAACAGACTGTAATGGAAAAAACATAGTGCTGTTGTCACAAACGAATTCATAGCTCCTTACAATGATATATATCAGAAAAATTTGGCACTTTCCACGCTTATCTTCATAAATTGGATCAAAATAAATGCAGTAACAGAAAGAAATACTTGCCTTTAGTGCAGCCAGGAGGTTCTGGCAGTGATTTTTGCTCGTACGCGGAAAAAAGAAACCACAAGCACTCTGGAACTCGGGGCGCTCTGCTCTCTGCCGGGGGATCTGCCACCACCAGAAACTGCGCCGTCTCGCAATAGTTGGGTGCGCGAGGCAGTACTCGGTTGTTTTGCTGAGCAGCACAGTTATTGGGATTGTCTGAGAAAAACGCCGCGCGCTCGCCGTCTCGGAGGCCATGACGAGTATCGCTTCACGTGCCTGTCTACCGCGAGAAGGGGCAAATTCCACCGGCGGCAGAGACCGCGGCAAATAGCAGAGCGCAGCCGTTTTTTTTTTTTTGCTTACAAGCAAGAATCGCCGCCACGGTCATTTAGCTGAACTGAAGGAAATTTTTTTTGCTGTTGCTGCATTTATTTTGGTCCGATTTACGAAGAAAAGCAAGACAACTGCTGCATTTTGCTGGTAGGTAATTGTAAGAAGGTATCAATTCGTCTGTGGAAGTATTTTTTTTTTTCAAACAGTCTGTTTTGTTTCGGTGCTAAGTACCTTGATTTGAGAAATATAGAGACATTCTAGCATTCCACCTTTTTGAATACTTGTGTTGGAGAAAATTGGGCTAATTACTGCCATTGAATCATATTGCTCTCCTATCCTGACTCATAATTTTACTATTATATCGCGTGCAGATATTCATGAAGTGATAAACCGAAGTGCAGGTGCGCTCTAGGTAACTGAAGGCCCTGGTCATTTCATTGAATTAAAGTATCTGAGAAGCAATTTCGCCGGAATATTGTAGAAGGCTTCGATTAGGCGAACTGCATTCACCCTCCATGTCTTTCACAGTGATAGTGCTGAAGTTGTCATCGTCTCCTATTCGTCATCTGAATTTTCATAAAGTTTTAGTAGCACAATGGCACTATTAGTGTCGTGTTCACTTACTGTACTTTCGACGGCATCTAAATCAAAAAGTCACACATGTAGCATAACGGTGTACTTCTAATGAAAACTAAGTATTTGTTGAGGTAGACTAATAAAGAAAGAAAAAGTGCAAATTGTAACTGCTATGTAACACTACCGTGTTTCATACCAGATGCATCGAACTTTCAATGCGTATTGCATACCTCTTGAACAAGCAAAACATTTTGATGTTTGTTCTTACATTTCACAACTTATTCACTAAACACCGTCAAATTCACAGTGCGAATGGGCGGTCATAACCGACCAAAAGGCATCTGTAACTAGCCTGTGGTCATCACAAAACTGGCGACGTTTAGTGTAGACATAGTCTAGACGCATGGCGACCGCCTGTACCCTCCTCCCTGTATCCTGCTTCTGCGGCTTGACGGGGGGATTCTCGAAACAGTGTTACAATGAAAAGCAGCGTTAGTTTCATGAAAGAAAAAGCAACCCTTTTAATCGAGCGTGACCTGTGAACGTAGAACGTGGCACTCTTCCAACTTCACTCGATCGGGCTGTGATTTTTTTTATTCAGCAGTGCCCTCCATACTATATAGCCTGCAAACTTCGAAATACTACAGTAAGTTTCCAGCACATGTGGATTTCATGCAGAGGCATCGAAATTATAAGTGCTTTAATATGCGCAGCGCGAATCTACAGCATTTGAGAATATGTACGGCCAAGCATTGACTTTGCCTCTCGTACACCTTGACCAGACATTCCCAAATGAGCGCTAAGTTATATAAAAGCGCAAAATCAACACAAGTAACAGGGGGCGCCACGTTCCAGTAGTGGCTTACCTAATAAAAGGGCTGAATTGTGGCGACCTGTACACCTACAAGCCTATGTATTTTTTTCAAGGGACATCCAACTCTCGCTAATTCTGTCGTATTTGGTCACAGTACGGTTCATTAGCACTATTCCTAAAGTGCGCCAAGCATGATGCAACGCAAATGTGCAACACATTGGGGCGGTATAGTCTGCAGCACCAGTGCCATCGGCACAAACCAAACGTTAATGATGGTAACAGTTTTATCGATTTTGGGTTAGCATGTTACTGGTTAGTCAAGGCAGGAAGGTTTTGAGCTGTCAGCATATTGTGAACAATGTCGTGAGTGACGAAAATAGCAGCTTTTAAACTGCTTTTATGCAGAGTGTAAAGAACATTATCGTGAAGAAACTGTTACTTAGGAGATCATAGTTCGTGCCCACTTCTGCAACTCTGTACAAGCGTTTGAGAAAATAGCGCGTGCTTCATTGTACACTGTCATAGCTTCTTCCACTGTGGACAGACTGATTATGATCAACATAAAGTGCCTTTTCCAAAAGGGCCACTGTCACGGGGAACAAAACTTAAGTGATACCGTGAAGTGGCTGCAAGCAGGAAAGGACTCGATGCCGCTCCGAAATGAACTCTTGTCACGTGCCACGTGATAATGGGTGCACTGGTATAATTATTGTTTGGCCCACAGAAATTGAACCCACAGAAATTGAAGTCAGTCATTCGCAGTCTTCTGGCCGTATGAGCATTTGCAGATTGGCTTTTTTAATGAGTGCCACAAGAACGATTCGGTGGCAACGGAACGACAGCAATAGCTGAACGATGTCGACTCTTGACCACTGTGGACAAACGACTCTTGACCACTGTGGACAAAACGCCATTCAAGCAAGGTTTGCCCATGGCATGGGACGAACCATCAAATACGACACGAAGCTTCGTGGTTACTGTATGTCATTATACAATAGCATGGTGAAGCTTG
Source organism: Rhipicephalus annulatus (assembly GCA_013436015.1). Classification (NCBI taxonomy): domain Eukaryota; kingdom Metazoa; phylum Arthropoda; class Arachnida; order Ixodida; family Ixodidae; genus Rhipicephalus; species Rhipicephalus annulatus. Next base: position 58,957 of record WOVY01013133.1, on the reverse strand, counting down.
TAGTAAATGTTAAGGCTGGGAATTCGCTCTTCAACCTTTTCTGCATGACCATCCTTGATGCATTTTCTGCATGACCATCCTTGATATATATAGTGATGGCCTAATCATACTATTGCAGCAGCACTGGTTGTTCCCAAAATCGGTTCAGCTGCATATTCAGTCGACGTGCTGCAAGCTGTTGGTTGTTGCTCTCGGTAGAGAGACCAGACTCTTGGAGCATTAATGGCACTTGATAATGGCCAGCTTGCCTAAAGGCAGCGTTCAAACCTTTCAAGGTCTGTATGGTCTTCCACCTTACTTGGCCTCATGCTTTCAATACCAATCATGTTAATGCACCACAGAGCGGATTCGTCAACCTGTAAGTCAGGCAACATCAGGAGGGCGCGAGTTGCGATACCTTCATAATGCGAGCTTATTCCCCGCACAGTCGAACCGAAAGATGTTTCAACCGCAGTAACTTCCTGGTTGAGGACTTCAATCTTTCCGGTTGCAACCTTCCAGTAAGCGACTGAGGCAGTCAAGATGCTGACGCCATCTGGATGTGAAGTCTCAGGGTCGAAAAGATCGGCCCCATCATGTCCCCTGGCGTGCAACATCTCGAGAATGTCAGGATCCAGAGGGAGACTAGTCGGGAAGCATACCTCGGATACCTGTAGTTCTTCCAGTGTAACTTTTCTGCTGTTGAATTGACTTCGCAGCGTGACAGAAACGCAGTGAGGTTGCAAATGATGCCAAGGCTCAGCATTTCCGAACGTGACCAAGGACAGCTCTTTCATACCGAGGACTCTGCACTGAAATTTCTTGCAACATCGGTGCGGATGAATGAACGTAGGCTGCTACTGTCTAGCATCACACGAACTAGGAATCGTCCGGGTTCACTGTCTGCCCAAACGCGACCAGTCTGGGTCAACACAGACGTTGCTCCTGTGTCACCGGTCGAGGCCGTTGTCAGTGTCAGCGAAGAAGTACCAGATGTACCAAGCTGGGCGGTCGATCGTGGAGAAGCAGTCCTTGCAATGGCACGCAACAATTCGCAGAGGACCGTTAGGTGTCGAGGTCGGCACTTGCCACACGTGAGGTTCCGCAAAATTCAGCAAAATTGAGCAACAAGATTGCACGTTCCTCACCTGAAGCAGCAGCCAGCGTTGTGCAGCCTGAATTTTTTTCTTCGATGGAAATGTCTGCCATACATTCAGCCAGGCTGCATGTTCTGCTGTTACACAGCAGTCAAGATGGAGTGTGCTGCTGTAGAGATTTCGTCGCCACTAGTGTTGATGCCGATGGAAAGTTTTCTGCAGACCTCGTCGATGAATGCCGGTCAAACAAAATGGTCGATTAGCAGAGATGCGGCAAAGGTGCTTCTTGCTTTCCTTTCTTGCGCTCCTCGACCTAGATTTTCAGAAAGGACAAGATGTCGGTCGCCTTATCTGGTCTTGCATTTGGTAAAGGGCGCTTCACTGATGGGTTACCTGCTCTCTTCTCTCTTCTATCAGTACAATATAGCTAGGTCTTCTGGCAAGCACCTCATCATGACGCGATTGAGCTCCACAGTGTGCTTCTCAGGTGGTACACCCAGGCCTTCGAGCACAATTACGCAGAAACGCACAATCTCGTGCAGCATCCAAAGCTTCTCCACTTCCTTGGAACTCCATACCGGTCATAGTGCAAGCAGTTTGTCTATGTGTTTGTTCACCAGAAGTTCGTATAGAGCGAAGTGTTCTTACAATGTCTTGACGGCGACATCCTAGTTGTGGTCATCCAGCCTGATACCTGCGATTGCTCGCTTGGCTGCTGCCGTCAGGTATGTCAACAAATATTTGAATTTCTTGATCGGTGGCAACGCGTGGTTGTTGTACATTGTTGGGCTGTAGTGAACCTTGAATCTTGCCAGCGACCTAGACCGCCGGCATACGTCGGGACTTGAAGCGTGGGAAGTGCGACAGACCAGAAACACGGTATACTGACTTGTTCTTGTGCTGCATGTTCAGATCCGATGTTGTTCTGGGTAGCAATTACCCAGTAGCCGTGCTGTCCACTCGTTAATGGGTCACTGAGACGGTCGACTATTCTCGTTCCTACAGGAAGAACTAGGCGCCAGCGATTGCATAGACAATCTTAACATAGTAATCGGTTCCACCCTCGACTTCTTCGATTAGCAAAGTGAGGTACAGGGCTAGTTGGTTTTTCATGATTGAAAAAGTAGCGCTACCATTGCTGTGAGGAGACAAGTTTGCGAGAAGACAAGAAATGAAGTGGACTGTACAAGCGCAAACTACCAACTGAACTTTATTGAATGAACTTGGAAGAAAGAAGGCTTCCCGGAAAGGCGTTCTTGTTCCATGGTCTTCAGATGCTAGCTACATGTGGGGAAATTACGATTACCAGATGTGCTGATTCAAAGTTCTTTTTTGAGTATGCTGATTAAATTGCTATCGCTGGCTTTCGATGAAGGCGATTTTTCTCGTCTTCAGTGAGGTCAAGAATCTCCTTATCTAGCTGGCAGAGCTGAGCTTCTTTCATCTTCAAAACCGCGACCTGTCTGTTCACCTCTGCAACTCGGTGGTAGGATCCTATCATAGTCCTGTCAGTAGGGTAATATTTCGTGAGACGCTGGCCCTGACACTCTCATGAACCTTTCGAAGGCACTCGGCTGACGGCATTGTAGTCCCGGAACGTCCACTCCCGGGGTTCGGCACGAAATGTAAAGAAGAACCCGTGGTCGCGGCTCTAAACGACGATGTTTACTCCATCAGGGCTAGCTTTGCATTCCTACTTCCTTCTCTTTTTCTTCATGTCTTGCCTCCCCCAAGCCGTGAGACACTACTTGTTTATTTTCAACACAGAGTTAGTGTACCATTTGCGTATTCATCAACAAAATTGTGTATTGATCTAATAGACGTTTGCGTTATTGTTTTCCTAATACTTCGAATAATTTGGTATTTGTAGATATTTTTGGTCTTTTGAAATCGAAATAATGGGCTAATACTGTTATAACTATGCATCTTGTTCATAGTTTTCTACTGTATGTAAGTTCCAATAATTTTATTATGACACTAGGAAAACTAGAGAATAGAAGCTTGCAACAAATACACGCCCCCACTTTGCAAGAGGTTCTGTAAAAAGCCTTCAATTTTTACAGTGCCTTCTCAAATCTTGTTAACTAGTGGCCAGCTATGTGGATGCAGAGTTTCACAGCATTCTTTGTGCAGTGCTGTATGTTTCACTCTTGACTGTAGGTAGGAAGGCAGGAATGCTCCTGTGCACTAGGCCTTAGGAGCATATTTTAAGTTGCATTATAATGCCCAATGTAAGACTCTGGTGTTTGGTACCTCAATCATCATCATCATTGTCATCATCATCATCAGCCTGGCTACGTCCGCTGCAGAACAAAGGCCTCTCCCATGTTCCGCCAGTCAACTCGGTACCTCAATATTCTAACTTAATGGGGCTGAAAGGAGGGCAAGTAGGAACTTATTCATTTTTACGTAGATAATTAATAAAACACAAAAAAAGGGAACAGGACAAGTGTTTATCTAACAACTGAAAATTTATTTGAAGAATATATATATATATATATATATATATATATATATATATATATATATATATATATATATATATATATATATATAGTGGGTGTAATAATTCAATGGGCCAGTTAGTCTTCGTGAAGGTATGGGATATGGCACAACGGGTGCGTTGTCAACAAGGATAAATATATTTATTTCCCAACAGTTTCGGGAGGGGTTCTCCCTTCATCAGGAGATAACTCACCCCTCTCGAAACTGTTGGGAAATAAATATATTTATCCTTGTTGACAATGCTCCCGTTGTGCCATATCCTATATATATAAATATATATATATATATATATATATATATATATATATATATATATATATACATACATACACACAGGAAAGTCATGCAAGATTACACTTAATCAGTGATAATCCGTGAAATGAATTTCTTGTTCTGATATGAAGCTGATAGATGACTAATGCAATTGCAACACACTTTAACATGTGGTATGCCTCGGCCTGTGTACATTGCCTTTCATGGGGATCGATGATAGAGCTGGTATACGAAGGCGCACAAGCAAAATTATGGCATGGCTGGTGAGGCCAGATGAAACGTCATCCTACATAGAATTGGCATGCTCTCGCAGCCTGATATTGACACATCTGGGAGTCTGTCCGATGTAGACACTGCCACACGTGCAGCGTATTCTATGTACCACCCCGGTAGACACATGGTTGATGTTCTATTTCACATAGATAAAGGAAATTCATGGGGCAGTACGAGGTTGACGTTTTTTCAGGTGGAAATAAATTGGGCAGCTTATGTGGCAAGATTGAAAGACACGTAAGGGTGGCTGCAAGGACTGTTGATGCTTGCTCACTCAAGCTTGTTAAGAAACACACCGTGTGCCTACCGGTGTGGTATATAGAACCACTTCTCCTAATTTCTTTAATGTGACATTAAACTCTCGCATAGCCGGCTTAAACTGGTGCTTTTCGCTTCAAGGCATTCATTTCTTTTATTTTTTTATTGATTATTAGTAATGTTACGTGTATTATGTTTGAAAAAACGTGAGTAATTGTGCCTTCTTAATCCTCAATGGACCTCGTAGAGATTGTGCCAAAGGAGCTGTGAGAATTGCAGTTCTCAATAATTTCATGCTTTTTTAGCGGTATCCCACCTAGCAAATGTGGCATTTGCAAGGCTTAGTACCGACCAATTTTTTTTCTTTGATTACAGATGTGAAGAGGTCTTTTAGGCTATTTTGGTGAAAATGTTTGTGGCTTCACTGATGTGTGCAGTGTGCCGAAACTACAAGTATTGCAATATATAACATATATTTACATTTTTTTCCATGGTTGTTCATTTTCTGAGCGCCTTGTGAATATTTTTTTTAATAAATGGGAAAACCAGCTTAGGAATGCGTACACAAGAAGAAAAGATGACAGACACACGAGAGACACACGCTTCCAGTGTGTGTCTGTCGTCATTCTTCTTGTATACGCGTCTTTAAGCTCGTTTTTTCGTTTCTTCAAGTATGTCCCAACAGGCCCAGCAACAGATTCTCCTGGAATATTTTCCCATTTTTGCCACTCTTACGCAAATAATAAAGTTCTGTCCTTTCCCCGACTCTCTGTTCTTATGAATGCACTGCTGAACATCCAGTTAAGGCATTCTGAGAATAAAGATTGAACTGCACCTTTTTATGGCACAAAGCTTCTGTGAAGTACATACGTATTAATTTGCTGAAAAGAAAAGCATCATGGCTGACAGAAAAAGAAAAGTAAGGTGTTGTTTAGCTCTTTTAAACCCAGATATCACGAGTGAAAGGCTATGTTTTGGCTTTGTTTTGAGAGACACACAGTGTTCTATTATGGTGAAGGTTACTATTGAAAATTACTGAAGTTGCCCACAGGTAAAAATTAATCTGGGTAATTGCAGTTGTGCGCGAAAGAGCCTATTTTAGCCCTGAGAACAAACACTGGCATCACTGCGGGTGCACCAATGTGACGTCGCAGCAAGGATACTCCTCCTTCGCCACCGCTTGTCTCCTTTTTCTGCGCCCGCAGCGTACCCGCACTTTATCAATACGTTGATTACTCCTCATTTGGGTGATGCAAATCTCTCAAGATGCAAAATGAAAAGTTTCTTACTAGTGAAAGTTATCGAGGCTGCAAAATGTTATCATTATTTAGCTTAAGATAGGAAGACTCCCGTCCGAACACTAAATTTATTGTGAAAATTGTTGTTTGCATTGTGTACACCAAGAAATGTATGCTATAGAAAAATATGTTAAGTGATGCTAGCGTGATTACAACTAGACATAGACTCCAGGATGAAAACTTATACGAGCCTAATTTCACAAATGAAATCACGATGCTTCCAATTCACTAATACATTGCGCTTTATCGTACAAGTTACGCCTGCATCGGCATATAACCTAATGATTTGACAGATTGCGCTTTCTCCAACAAGAAATTTTACATGAATATGACCGTCTTAAGCACAAACTTCACATATTTGGAAATGAACGAAACAGTACTGCCGTACACACAATGATTTCGGAAATGTTGGCATATGTCAGTTTACTCGGCTCATCTGAACATTTTTCTTCTCAACAGTCGTCGGGGATCGTGTAGTTGTATACCCTAATTTGCACGAAATGCTGGGGTGATCTACCACCGCGTCACAAACAGCAATTACTTCACATGAGAGCACCGCTGATAGCAATGATTCCAACACAAACGCCAGAAAGTTGAAATGAACTTTCGATGGCACAGTCAGCGACGTGACCCACGCAAACAAGCTTCGCCTCGATAAAACCACGACTGGTCTTTGCGTAACGTTCACGTAGGCGTAATCATTTGCAAGGAAAATTAATTTATAAGGTGGCTATCTGCTATCTAAACTGGTAGCTATGAGTGGGACAACAGCATTGCTACGATCCTACATGAAGACAGAATCATGCGCTGCAGTCACTTTGGACGGCTTCACATCGGATACCCACACCGCTCCTGGGACGACCTGGTCACTTCGCCGCTCCTTGGCCGGAACTCGCCCGATCACAGCTGTGCGTACTGTGCCTCCCCTATCTGCCTTCTAATAGACTGCTACGCTTCATCCGATCCCGTTCCCACTCAAGCGAAGTGGGACAGGAATCAAAGTGACATCCCTCTAATTAGCCCAATGGCTGGTTTGAGGAGTGCCATGGCACCACCACCTGGACAAGATAAACTACTCGCGCAGCTATCGCACTTCTTCAGAGGGCAAGGTGACAGTGGCGCGGCTAGAATGCTGAAATGTGGCCTGTTCTTTATGCAGGTACAGTATTTCAATACTTACTGTTTTTGGTCGGATGATCGTTTCCTGCTGTTGTTTTCTTGCCCACAGTGTTGCATTATGTCATTCTTGTCGGTTTTCGCGCAAGTTATGCATCGCACTACCAGTATTTTATTAAGCGGTGATGTTGAGCTTATTCCTGGGCCCCATCACACAGCCTCGTCGACACTGCTGCTAGAAATACGACTGATAATGACTGCTCTATACCTGACATGCTTGCCCAACTAATCGATGGCCAAAACCAAATAACCAAAGACATCGCAGATCTGAGATTTTTTGTAGATTCTCGTTTTGCTGCCTTTGAATCGCGTCCCTCTGCCTTTGAGCTTTCATCAACTGCTTCTGCTAACGGAGCACTTCCTGGTGATCTTCATTAAAAAATTGAATCGCTTTCGGCTACTGTCGGCAAGCTTGCCCTTTCTTCACCAAACCTCGACCCGCAGAACAGTTTGACACGAAACAGCGTGCTGGCATGTCTGGACGAGCTCGAAGACAAATCTAGGCGCAACAATTTAATTGTGTACATATAATATTCCTGATTCTTGGGAAACATGGGACCAAACCGAGCAAGAAGTTTCAGCAGCTTTATCAACTGTCCTTGGCAATGAACTTTTTTTGCGAGGCAATAGGACGCGCGCATCGTATAGGTGCTTACTCTGCATATAAGTGTCGGCCTATGCATTGTGTTCATGTGATGTCACTTCCGCCGTTGTCGCCCTCTCCCGCCATTCCCGGGTACCTCGCTGGGTACCCACGGCAGTTCGTGTGCTGCAGTGCGGTTTTTTGGGGGCAAGTCACCTGTTACTGTGTACGATGTTGAAATGGAAGCATCGTGGTTTTTTGTTGCCGTACTTTAACGAGCTCATCAGACCACGAAGGCTTCGTTTGTTCACTCGATACAAAACCGAAAAATCAATATGTGTGACACGTATAGCAGCCACCACGTACACCGGCTGCCCGCCACGACCTGCGAGGGCCCATTATCTCGCTTTCACTACAAAAACTACAAATTGCGTGGCCCAAGAACAAGTGAAAACCCAAAGTCTCTCGAGCCGCAATTTTAAGAGTGTATGAGCGAAGCAGAGCAGCTCCCATCGAAAACGAGTCATGCAGAGCTAGGCAAGTTTACAAGAGATATAATAACATGAATATATTGCTGCGGCCCACGCCACCTAAGTAGCAGCCCCCGCCCCCCGAAGTGTTTTAAACAGTGCTGATGTTGAGCCTCTTTGATTGAAATTTGTAGAAAGAGCTGAGGAAAATATTATGCGAGGCAGATAAGAGACTTCGCGTGGTGCATGCCGCGGCAATGCCGGTCATATTTTTTGCGCTTATGTTTTGACATATTTTTCACCTTGTATTTTACTTTTTTGTACGCTAATGTTCAGTGGAGTCTGAAAATGATGGAGACCGTGTTAGAGAATTAATTGACCGATTTTTCAAAATCCTGGCCCCAAAATTCGAACCGATCGGCTATACTACAAAGTGAACTTATATTATTTCGCATCCATTTTTACAGTTTGTTTCAATGCAATACCCGAATTTCCACGATCGCCATCACGATTTCAACCGCCTCCCTGACACGCTGATTGTGCACGCAGTGGTCGCGGACAAGTTTGTATGTACAGTATCTTGGTAAGCTATCTCTGTTGGCAGGTAAGTGCTTGGCTATGGCATTTACCCGGAATGAAGTTACACCTGAAGGCTCAAATATCACCAAGTTTCTGCAAGTAGCTTTTTTTTGTTAATCCGCGCCAGCCACACACGCTGGTACTTTTCGGAAAATCGCATTGTGCGTTCTCAATTTTAGGTAATAACTTTCGGCGAAGAAACACCCCGAAGCTGTGCGCCCTCTTCGGAGACTACTAAATCAACTTGCCTCACCAGCAGCCCTCAAATTTTCATCGTGAGGCGAAACTAAACGGGCGCGAGCACGAGGAGACAACACGGCAGCGGTAGGGGACGGAGTCCATAGGTACCCGGACATGTCGGTGGCGCATTTCGGAAGTGACGAAGGTGCGCTGCATGACGCACGGGCACACTATGTATAGTTATTAAGTTTTCTTCGTACAAAACAAAAAACAACATATTATCTTCCAGATCACAACTGTGGTCTGGCAACGCATCTTTATGCGAAGACTTCTCGCACAGTACTCGACTAGCAAGAAAATATTTAAAAACAAGAAAATATGCTAAAAGTTTGCCTCAGTCTCCTCGTTTTCGATTACGATATAATAAGCTGTTTGTAGACAAGACATGCTATGTGTATGATGCCGATATGAAGTGTGTGAAAGTTATCAGCCAGCCTGCAAGAGCGGTCACTTACATGATGCATCAGCTGCTACATCCTTATGCATTGCTCAGGATATAAATCCCGCTTCATCATAGGTCTCTACGAGGGGGCGTGATGTATTCTCAATTCATCACAGTGCGTCCGTATTGTTGTCAAATGCTAGAAGCATAATTAACAAGCGCGATTCATTACATTTCTTAATGGATACTGCTGGCTCTGACATTATCGCTCTAAGAGAAACCTGGCTCAACACTGCAGTGCGCGACGATAAGATATTTATTGATTCCTGTCGGTTTTCCATCTATCGCCGTGATCGCATTGGCCGTCATGGGGGAGGTGTTCTTTTGCCATATCGAACACTTTTAAATCATTCCAGATCAATGTTGAGACAGAAATAGAAGCTGTCTGGGCATGTGTTGTATTCGGGCATCAGAAAATAATTGTTGGCGTTTGCTATCTATCGCCTAATAATCCCTCTGTCACGGTCCCGTTAATTAGAGAGGCGATCGCCGGGCTAATTCCCCCTATCGGAAAAAAACGAATGGTGGGCATGGTGGAAACCACCACCCACCATTATAGTGGATTAGTGTAGTGGGTGAATGGTGGGAAATGCCCACCATGGCGCATGGTGGGTATGGTGGGTGCTGCAGTGCCGGCAACACTTTAGCGCGAAATGACGTCATAATCACCGTGACGAGCTGCCACAAAAAATAAAAAAGAATTCTATAAAAACAGTATAAAAAAACACCCGTCCCGTAAAAAAGAAAACAAGGCGCCACGGAGGATCGAACGTGCAACCTACTGATTCCCATTCGAAGACGCTAACCACTGCGCCACACCAACATGACGTTACATGGGTGGTAAATACTCAGTTGGCATACAAACTTACGGTTCAACTTAAGTTGTGTTTGTCGTGTACACAACATAGACAAGATCTACACCTGCTACTAAAATTTGCACATTTATTAAACACAAGCAACTGCGGCCTGTAACGATTGCCACTATGTTAACGGCACTAGTGCTATTTTTTTTTTTACAATTCACAACTTCAAGAAAAAAACCAAGTGGACTGGGGAGCAGCAATAGTTTACCGGCGGGGTCTGCCAAGTTTAATATCCGTTTCGCGCTCGTTCTAAAGGGTGACATCTGCTCACGCTTTATGAAGTCTCTAGGCTCATTTCATAGATACGCCCGCCTAATTTATTTGATTGAGCATTGGGATGATTTTCGCGCAATGTAGAGGGCGGTCGCGCCAGCGCAATGCTGTAGCTTTTTCGCTAAAGCAACTTCATAACGGCTTGGCCAAAACGAATGCAGTGTGCCGGAAACATTACGCTTCATGTTGGTTCACCAAGCATGCAAATTGCCACGTCTGAGTTCTCGTACAAAAGCTAGAGAAGTGCCGGCGAGTGTGACCGGCAGCTGTCGGTGAGAAGACACTTAATTACGTTCTCTGGGAGTGCTTTAATCGCGTCGCATCGATGTTTGTTGCTTCTTGAGCGGACACCATACACAATGAAAGATGCTTCATTTAGGTTAATTGATGCCATGGCTGCGCTGTATTGTCATACTTAATCGTCGAAATCGTGTATTCTGTAACCCGGAAGCACGGATAACACAATTGTACGGGCTCGGTCGGTAGGCCAAACTTTGATGGAAATCATGGTTGTAGAACATGTAGTGTACTGATCCCAGATTGATACACTATATAAATTGCCCGCCATTATAAGCCCACCCATCATCTGCTTACTGCTTCCCAGCATTATCGCGATGGTGGGCAGAGCTTCTCATCTTGGTACACCATGTGGCCCACCATAACAAGCAGCACCCATCATCTGCTTAGTGCTTCCCAGCATTATCGCAATGGTGGGAAGAGTTTCTCAACTTGGTACACCATGTAGCCCACCATAATAAGCACCACCCACCATATGCTTAGGGCTACCCAGCATTATCGCAATGGTGGGCAGAGTGTCCCATTATTGCCCACTATCTAGCCTCTGCTTTCCACCATCATTTCCACTTTACACAGTAAAATTTTTTACACCCTTATGGGTGTAAAAAGGGTGTTTTACAGATTTACACCCTTTTTATTGAATTTAACACCCTTTTCTTTGCTGGTACACCCTCAGAGAAGGGTGTAACTGGCAAAAGGGTGTTATTATGCCGTTTGTGAGGGTGTTGAAGAACAGAAGGGTGTACACCTCTTATATTGATGGAATAAAAATTGTTCCGTTTAACGTCCCAAAGTTGTCATATAATCATTAGAGACGCCGTACCGAAGGGCTCCGAAAATTTAAACCACCTGGGGTTATTTAGGGTGCACCTAAGTCTAACTACACCGGTCTCGCACTATTTCTCGTCCATTAAAAATGTGGCCGCCGTGAACTGCCGGGATTCGATCCTGCGACTTGCGGGTCAACAGTTCAGCCCCTTAAGCACCAGACCACCGGCGCGCGAGTGCAAGTGCAAGAATCGAGCTGCATCCATGCTTGCAAATAAAATACCACGCATATAGCGCAAGGAATGCATGCCTTTCCTAAGATAACAATGTCTTAGGGATGAAAAAAATCAAGGAAATGATTGAGGCATTGACAAATTTTACAGAACACTCTAAGAATAATTTAAAAAATGTAAAAGAGACTAACTTCTTCTCGCACTGTATGATTCGACATGCTTTGCCGCTTTATATCGTTCACATTATATGTGAATAAATGAATGGGCTACTGTCACGATCTACGGACAGCACATATTCATGTGTAGAAGCAATTGAGACAAAAAGCTTGAATTTATTAAAAAATCCCTTGCTCGGTCAAAAGCCGTTCGAGTGCAAGTCGTTTTCACAAGATTATCGAAGACGAGACGTGCTTGGTCGAAAAAGAAAACAATGCACTACCTTCTGCAACCATGCGGGAGCACGGGAAGTGATTCTTTAGGTCAAGAAATAAAGGTCAGAGAATGGCACGGTCAGTGCACGCAGCGCCTTTGCGAAGCGAAAGGGAGAAGGATATGAGAAGAGGGAGAGACGCCTCTCGCCCCCGCACACACACACACACACACACACACACACACACACACACATATATATATATATATATATATATATATATATATATATATATATATATATATATATATATATATATATATATATATATTATGAGTCTTACTCCGTCCACTGCAGGACAAAGGCCTCTCCCATGTTCCGCCAGTTAACCCGGTCCTGTGCTTGATGCTGCCAATTTATACCCGCAAACTTCTTAATCTCATCTGCCCACCTAACCTTCTGTCTCCCCCTTAGGAATATATATATATTGAAAGACGCAGGCAGACTAGGTACGGCGAGCAGGCAGGGCGAGCAGAAGCGTTTATTCTGCGATGTCTGGCTCGGCTCAGAACAACACCCCCAAGAGAGAGGACGATGATGATGGGTATGTGCAAGTGAGAACGATCAAATGCTTGGAATGTGCTTACAATATATATATATATATATATGAGATATAACAGACAGTAATGCCAAGGAATGTACAGGGGAAGTTATTAAAACCAATGGAATGTAAATAAGAAGAAAGAAAAGTGGATGAAAAATTACCAACTATTATTACCAATATATATATATATATATATATATATATATATATATATATATATATATATATATATTGTGGGACACTGCGACCCATGCCGTAAAATTTGTATTTGCTATCTATTCTTTTTGACATCCCTTCGGGGGGGGGGGGTATGAGGTGATCAGCAGGGGGGCACTGCAACCCCGGTAGAGTTACAGTGCCCCCCTCTCTATTTCTCTATGTACCTATAAGGATTTACATTGCCCCCTAAGTGACCAAGGGCCGCCCCCGCCCTCCTTCCCCCGTGGTGGGCACGCCTATGCATAGGCACCATCAATCATTGCAATAAAAGTTTGTGTGTAAATGTGTGTGTCAACAATAATACGTTTCAAATTCAAGAACATGAGTGTTTTAGGTGATTATTACCGCTGTTGTTCATTTGTTAAAAATACATTGCACCTGCAAGCGTTTCAAACTTCGCGCGCTAAAGTCATACGTTAATTTGATTTGTAAAAGTAAAACTATTTCGCCCCCTTGGTTTTTATCTTATATATATTTACGTTTACTTTTTATACTTAAACAAATCACTAAAGCGTTTTATTGCGCCATTGTACGTCTGCGGAGCTGTAACCACGTGACTTGTTTGGGCGTGTTTGCTTGCTAGTCGGGCGCTGCAGCTGGTCGGTTCTGCATCGTTTTTTTTCTCATTTTTTGAGGTGTGCTTGCGCGCTGCGTTTTTGTTTTGTGTTCTGCTGGTGCTGCCTATTACGAAGATGGACTCTACTCAAGCGAGGACGTGTGGCATCGCATTTTGGAACACTCGCCAGGTACGTGCCACATTCCTGCTGTCGGCGCTTTGTCAACACCGAGAGTGTGATAACGACGCCATGCTACGTTTTTCGTTGCATGTGGGCGATAAGTGAGGTTTTGTAACGTAGCGAACCTGTTTGTGTGTGTCATTTCATCAGGATGAAGGCGTTTTTGTGGGAAGTCAAGCGTGGGCGAGCTTTTTCCTTCGATTCAAGCATGCTTCGGTGTGTGACACATGGCGCGTGCGTGCGCAAGGGGAATTCGGCGGCGGATTTTTGCGAGTTGTGACGGCGCCCGCCTCTGTCGGCAGTGGTGTTGGCAGGGAGCCCTGCTCGCGATGGACCAATATTTTGGTTAAATAATTGTTGGGTGAAGACGGCGTTTGTTAGCTGTAAGCGTTGATTACGCCTAGGGCGCGTATGTTATCGCTTAACTTGAGGATTTTTTTTTTTTGCATGCCTGTTCATATTGTGTGCTACAGGAGTCAACGGGTTCATATGTTGTACGTTTCATATGTTGTACGTCCAAAGTAGTTTAAAAACAATTTCATATGTTGTACGCCCTTTTTTAAAACTGCTATCAGAAATTGCTGCGGGTAGCCGAACGTATGCCGGTGTATGCATCCACGTCGGCACGCATCTTTGAACTACCGTGTTACTCGAGTTCGCGTGCAGCATGCTGCCTCGTCTTAGGTACGGCTCGCAAGGCTTGCACGTATGTACGCTTACGTGTTTATGCAGCCCATTTACTCAAATCTGAGCTTACGTTATACACCCGCAACATAAGTTGTCTGATGCGTTCGGAACCCATGAATTTTGAGCCGTTCGTTAAACATGAACTGTATTTCCGAACGAAATTTTCATGGCTTATTAGGGCCGAATAACTGTAGCTTAACTGTGCGAGCCCTAATTCGATCAGTAGTTCATGCGGTAGAGCACATTTTATTTTATCCAGCTTGTTTTCGCTATGCTTAGATTTCATTACTTTGTGGTGGTTTATTAAATATTGTATGTGCCTCACCCAAACTTTGTGTTCAAACTTTGCTAAGCACTTTTACTTGTAAGAACAGTTTAGACCATCACCTCCAAGGGCATTTATTAACAGATTACAAGCTTATGCCCGTCTGCTCAGAAACACACATGAAAACATTGAAAAACCACACACTGGCCACGAATAAAAGCACAGCCTTTGTCACTTGTGAATAGGGCTCCTGTGTGGGGACCGAAACGTCATGCTTTCAATTGGGGTCAGCATGTTGTTTTAATTGTCTTCACATCAGATGACAAGCTTAAGTAAATTCTATAGGCATGCGCTACAGTTATAGAAGGGATCTGTGGTGTTTGGAGAAACGAATAAATTATTTAACGCTCAAAACTAGCAATAGTGTTATACATCATAGTATGCATACATAAGGCATGCACATGTTACTGTGAAAATGGAAAATTGGACAGTATGTTCATCTGACAGTCATGAATATAGACTGCATGTTTCCAAGCTGTTGGCATTGACGCAATTACACAACTTCTGAAATCAGTCTCATCAAATGTTTATTGTGTATTGCTAAATCGTGACCAATGCCTTCCAGTATTCTTGTTACTGAGATTGTTGCAGAAGCTTGCATGCTTTATTGGGATGGTATTTAGCTCAAGATGGGTGCGTTGTATTAGCATTTCCACATTCTTTCCCATTATTTATCAGACAGCCTGTAATGAGGTGTATGTTAGGAATGAGTGAGGGGCACTGCCTTTTTAGCCACCTGGAATCATTGAATTGACAGCCATAATTTAGCAGTTGACAATAGTAATTTAGTGAAACCAATTTTCTATGTTATCCGCATAATCGTCCTAATGTAGGCATCCGGAAGAAAGTTACACTAGTTGTGTTCAAACTAAAATTCGTAATTTAATTTTGTGTTACCTCCAATGGATACTTGATCAAAGCGCATACCGTCATGTACGCACTGCCCTATTAATGAATTGGCATGTATGTGCACTATGCCGGAGCGCTATTCAAGTATATTTTGTTACACATCTGTTATGTGGAAAATGCATATTCATTCGTAAGGTTGCAGCTATGTTCGCCAAAAACATTGAGGATGTTTTTGTTGTAACATGTCTGGTTTTCGTACATCCTGCTTTTTTAAACCACAATGTTCCTGTTCATTCTAAATAGAGTTCCAAATTCTGCTTCGCTAGCAGACACATCAATAAATTGTTTTTTTTTGTTTCTCTTGCAGCCTATACATGCTCGTCGTAGGAAGAGTGTGTGGAAGACGTCTGGACTAGCCCATCATCAAGGCTGGCTTGTGGAAAATTTGACTGCTGGTGCACATCAGCGGCGCATGGCTTCTGTTTCTTTTGAAAAGCGAGCTGCAGAGAGCCACCTGGTAGCTGTATTCAAGGAGCACAAAGGTTCAGGGTGTTCAAAGTTAACCCTTTTGTTTTCCCTTAAAAGAGAAGTCAGCGCTGTAAGTTATGTATGTAAAGCCACCTCTGCTGATAGCTATGTATCCAGGAGGATGCAATGTCAGACAATAATCACTGTCAGCAGTGACATTAAGTTTTATTAATCAACTTAACAGTGACCGCAACAGGAGATCATGTATGTGTTAAATATTTGAGCCAGTCACATTTCTACATATTATCACTTATAAGAATTCTAGCATGCCTGTGCTCAGATATCCTGCTGGAAATTTAGTTGCGGCTTGCATTATTATGTGTGCAGGACAGTGAGTGCTAGCACAGACTCTGATTTCATGCATTTAATCTGACCCTGGGTGGAAGGCATGGGCAAACATTAAAATGGTTACTCTTGCTATTCGCTGGCGATAGCAAGAACCGACTTCTCGTTCCGCTATGGAGTGATATTTTGTGGAACTTCACTGCCTTGCATGCGTAATCATGAAAAGCAAAATTAAACTTTAAAACGGGATATCAGGAGCATAAACATAATCAAAAAAGTTTTCCAAGTGGGACCATGTAGAAACACGACTGCCTCCAACTTTTTAATGCAAACATACCCGCTTATTTGTGTTACTAAAATTTCAATATTTTTGGTTGATTGGACAGATGACAGCATTATTTTATTACTTTGTGTCCCCCTGGACACAATCTGGCAAGGCGTTTTTCTGTTCTTAAGGCTAAAATTCAATGTAACTCATCAGCGCATTTATGAATGTGTCAGTGCTACTTACTGAGCTCTTTATTGGATATTTTGTTTTTTCCAAGATCTACTGAGTGAGTTGCTCGCCAGACTTGCGTGTCATGGTAATTGATGCCTTATGTGCAATTGGCCATTTAAAAACACTTTTTGTGTTGTGATAAAAAGTAGCACATTAATTATTTTATCTTCAGTGTAACCTTCACTGAATATTCTATAATAATGTATTTTTTTACCGTAGTTATTTCATTGCCTTTGGGAAGTTCAATTCATAAGTGCAATCAAGTGTTTTCCCACTGTCATACTTCATCATACCTAACTTTGCCAATACCAAACCATGTCGGATATTTTACAGTGATACATACTCATGTTTAACATTGTTAATGATAATTGATAGAAGGCATACTAGAATATTGTAATGTGGGTACTTGGATCGGGGGGGTTGAATGGTGAATTTTTTCAACTACATAGTAATGTCTGCTTGCTTTGTTTCATGTCAAGTGTAATGAGAATAATATTTACCGAGGTTAACGTGTTAAAACCACGATATAATTATCAGGGACACTGGAGTGGAGGGTTTCAGATATTTTGACCACCTGGGGTTCTTTAAATGCATCCACGTCTAAGCAGACAGGTGTCATGCATTTCCTCCTCAATCGAAATTGCAGCCACCACAGCCATGGTTTGATTTTGCGGCCTTCAGTTTAGCAGTCAAGGGTTACTTGAAGCGTATATTAGCTGTGGGCTGTGGTCTTGCTTCCATGATGCATCTTAAGTACAGCAGTTTGGTGCCAACCAGGCATCTCTACTAGTGCACTGGTGTTGTGTTTTTGCATTCATAATTTACTGCAATATTTAAGTATTTTATCAAGATGCATTTCTGAGCAGCTCTGCGAAGTGTGTGCTGGTGTTTATTACATTCCCAATTTTTTGCAAGAGGTAATGATTGTGGCATGTATTCTGAGTTATATATGAAGTCACGAATTTTCCTTCTTTTATACTCTGTAAGAGTGTAAAGCCCAAGTCACTCTGATATACTTTGCATATTGTACATCAGATGGCGAAATTGTGTGTGCAGAGCTCATATAAATAGCCCATAGTGTTTCGAATTCCTTGAAAACTGCCTTAGGATCAGAAAAAAACTGTTGTGAAGAGTGGGATAGACTGGGGGAACAGTGAAAGTTCCTCAGATAGGCTGGCTGACGTTTCTATAGGAGGACTTATGTTCGTCAAAAGTGCCTTTCCTTCTCATCCTTGGCATGTTAGCTTTAAGGGGGTTAGTAGAGACGTCACCTCTTGGTGGTGGTGCGTGTCCTTGTTGGCAATTGCCGTCGGAAAAAAAAAAAAGCTAGAAAGCAAACAAGTGCAGTCCTCACTTCATTTCAAGTTGGCTGGTCGCAATTCACAATGTTCTCGGAGGGTAGAGAAAAAAAGGGAAGCAAAAAAGAGGAAACACGCAAAGTAGGAGCGGTGTGCTGCCGCTACAGACGCGAAAAAAGCAAAGAACTTGAAAGTTCGAAGCCAGCAGACGGTCCCCGCGTTTGGCCATAACAAAGGGTTGACGACGATAACGGCCTATCTGTTCTCGACCATGTATGAATGGGACTCATAAGAAAGCGGTTACAAAAAGGCGCGAGAGAGAAGCAGGCAGCTACCTTTAAATGCTAAGATGTCAAAGGAAAGAGACACCAGATGTGTTCGGAAGAGAATGTGTTTAATTGGGAAAGTCATTAGTTAAAATATGCTTTCACTATCCCCGTAGGTGGCCTGCTCAACAGAATTGCCTCAAGAATTTAGCGGCATGTTGGCAGAGAAATAGAGCAATTCAGAATGCAAAGAAAATAAGCATCAACGAGAGAAACACAGAAAGAAAGGAAAAAATGAAAAAAGGCGGGTTGGAGGTAGATGACACGCTAGCGATAACAGACGAGGAAAGGAAAAAAAAAGACTCAGAGAAATTTGTGGCTTGGCAATGACTTGATGGTGCACGGTAGGAGTGTTTTTTAAAGCGACAAAAGAAGAAAGCTGTTGTTGAAAGGTTCTGGAAAATAAAAACTTTGTAGTTGTGTGTATATAGACACATGAATATCTATATTTATAATTTTAAAAATTTTGAGAGAACAATAGTTCAACTTGTAGTCTAGGCGCGATTCCATGTAATACCGATCATGTCTATTTGAAGGTTGAACCTTTCTTATTTCTAAATGCTGTCGTAATTATGCTATGGCTTTCAGCGATTCCGAATTGCGACGTGCTACATTGATTCGTGATCAGTGTAGGTGCTTACATTTGTGTATCAAATATATTTCCATGTATTTCCTCTCACGGTGAGCAGAAATTTGTCGAACATAAAGCTTTGCTTGGTCGAAATTGTGGCCCTGTTGGTTGAAGTGACTGGCTACTGCTTTTGGTAAATTGTGTTTTGTGTCTGCGCAGTGGCCGTTCAGTCTTACGTGAATTGGCTGCCCAGTTTAGCCTATATATTGTCTGCAGTTGGCATACTTAAGACAGTATATTAGGTTGTTCAAAGTGCAGATGAAGATCGATGGGACCTTGTGAATGTAGTCAAATTCTGTGCTTTTTAAGTTGTTAGCCAGCTATATATTTTTAGAGGGGAAACATCTGGGCCGGCCACAGGGACCAGACGTCCTAGTGTTTGCTTTAAGTTTTGCGGGAATTAGCAATGCGTGGCACGTGGCATTTGCAACGCTAACTTAAAGACATGCTTGTTCACGCAAACTTAGACTAGGACGTCTGATCCCTGCGGCCGGGCCAAGTGCTCACCCTGCAAATATATACAGCCGGCTACTAACATAAAAAGCACAGCATCTGACTACATTCACAAGGTCACATAGAGCTTCACCTGCAGTTTTAAACAACCTAATATACTTTTCTGAGTGTGCCAGCTGTAGAAAACAATATATAGGCGAATTTGGGCCGCCAATTCACTTAAGACTGAACGGCCACCATGCAGATACAAAGCACAATTTACCGAAAGTAGTAGCTGGTCACTTCTCTTCTACCAACAGGACCACAATTTCGAAAAAGCAAAGCTTTACGTTCTACCAAATGATGTCCGGTCACCACGAGAGAACAAATACATGAAATCATACTTTATACACAAATTTATGTCCATACATCCATCAGGAATCAATGTTGCATGTGGTAATTTCGAATCGCTGAAAGCCATTGCATAATTGCGGCCGTATTTATGAACTAGAAATGTTCAACCTTCAAATAGACATAACTGTTATTACATGGAATCACTCCTAACCTATATATTGTAATAATATTCACTCTGAATTTCTAAAATTTTAATTATAGATATACATGTGTCTATATACACACAAATACAAAGTTTTTATTTTCCAGAACCTTTCAACCACAGCTTTCTTTCTTCTTTTGTCGCTTCAAAAACACTCCTACCGTGCACCATTAAGTCATTGCCAAGCCACAAATTTCTCTGCGTCTCTTTTTTCCTTTCCTCGTCTGTTAACGCTAGCGTGTCGCCTACCACCAATCTGCCTTTTTTTCATTTTCTTTTCTTTTGTGTTTTTCTCGTCGTTGCTTATTCCCTTTGCATTCCGAACTTGCCTATTTCTCTGCCAACATGCCGCCAAATTCTTGAGGCAATTCC
Organism: Rhipicephalus annulatus; assembly: GCA_013436015.1. Classification (NCBI taxonomy): domain Eukaryota; kingdom Metazoa; phylum Arthropoda; class Arachnida; order Ixodida; family Ixodidae; genus Rhipicephalus; species Rhipicephalus annulatus. The sequence continues at coordinate 38,632 of WOVY01013133.1, read as the reverse complement.
GTTGAGGGGGACACCTATGGGGATAGTGAAAGCATTTTTTAACCAACGACCTTCCCCAATAAACACGTGGCCTTCCGAACACATCTGGTGTCGCTTACCTTTGACATCTTGCCATTTAAAAGTAGCCGCCTGCTTATCTCTTGCGCCATTTGTAACCTCTTTCTTATGAGTCCCATTCATAGATGTTCGAGAACAGCATAGGCCGTTATCGTCGGCAACCCTTCGTGATGGCCAAACGCGGGGACCTTCTGCTGGCTTCGAACTTTCAAGCTCTTTGCTTTTTTCATGTCTGTAGCGGCCACCCATTGGCAGCACACCGCTCCTACTTTGGGTGTTTCCTTTTTTTTTCTTTTTTCTCCACCCTCTGAGAACATTCTGAATCACTACCACCCAACTTGAAATGAAGCAAGGACTGCACTCCTCTGCTTTATAGTTTTTTTTTTTTCAGGCTACGATTACCAACAGGGACACATGCCACCACCAGGAGATGACGTCTTTACTAACCCCCTTGAATCTAATATGCCAAGGATGAGAAGGCTAGGCACCTTTGACGAAGATAGGTTCTCCTATCGAAACTTTGGTCAGCCTATCTGAGGCATTTCCACCTGTCGGCCCTCGTTTTGGTTTTGTTGTGAAGAGTGTGGTTTTGAGAAATGGATGCTGTCTCTATTACCTAGAAAGATGCTGAAAAATAAAACTTGCAATTTTAATATGTGGTGAAGCTTCATGGGGTGCGGGCTGATCTGTTATCATTTTTCTTCAGCCACTGACCTTACCTGTTCGAATATTGGCGGTAAAATGCTCTAACTGTAGTATGTATGAAATATCATAATAACTGTGTTTGCTTTCAGTTGAGAGAAAACCTGCGTTGTGGTACATATACTTGACATTTATTTTACGCCAATATATGTCTACTTTTAGGAAGTGGGAAAAGATATTTATCAATAAGTGGAAACGATGTCTGAAAAAACAGCTCTGTTATTTTTGTATAATCGGAAAGTTTGAAATGAACTAGGTGAGGCTGAACTCGCATGGTTTCGCGATACCAAGTGTAACTGCATATTAAGTTGCTGAAATATGTATATGTCTGCATCCTGCATGGGAAGTGTGCACTGTTACGGGTAATAATGTTTTTTGAATATAATGTGTTCGTGTGTCTACACAAACGTATGCATACCAAGCATCTTTGCTGTATCGACTACCTGAGCCACCAATTGATATACCCCAGATGTTTATGCTATTTAACACTAAATATTTGTATTTAAGTGTTTAACTATAGAAGGCAGTCTAAATTTCTATAGTCTGCTTTACAAAGAAGGCTTTGAGGAATATCATTGCATTTCAGTAAGCTTGCTTATACACACACGTGCGCACACACACACACATTTTTTCATCCACTTTTCTTTATTCTTTCTTCTTATTTACATTCTATAGGTTCTAATAACTTCCCCTGTACATTTCTTGGCATTACTGTCTGTTAGATCTCATTATTATATATATATATATATATATATATATATATATTGAGATCAAACAGACAATATTGCCAAGGAAAGTAAGGAAAGTATAGGGGAAGTTATTAGACCAAATTGTAATGTAAATGTGAAGAAATGTGGGTGAAAAGATAACTTGCCATGGACAGGAACCGAACCTGCGACCTTTGAATAACGCGTTACTCGAAGGTCGCACACCCTTTCAACACCCTCTTAAAGGGTGTTAGCTGAACACCCTACATGTAGGGTGTTCAACACCCTTCTAAGTAGGGTGTATCTGAAAACACCCATAGGGTGTTCCTCTGGCGACAAGCCAATTTACACCCTTAAGGGTGTAAAAAATTTACTGTGTACCCATCATCTGTACACCATACCACCCAGTATGTCCCGGCATAACCACCATATTTTCCACTACGTCCCACCATAGCCATCATAATTTCCACCATGCCCACTATTATTTCCATTATGCCCACTATTATTTCCACTACGCCCACCATGTTTTCCAGTATCCACCATGGCAATTTTTCCGATAGGGGGCCAAGGGCCGAATTATCGGCCCTATCCCGAATTGCACCACGAAAGCGCGGACAATTTAGAAGTGGTCCAATTTGGCGCGCGAGTGGTCACCGCCTGTGGTCCAAAGAACGAGTCAGAGCCGAGAGTTGATATACAAAACAAAAGTATATTCTCAAATATGGCAGATCAAACGATACACAAATATGCACACTCGACAATAGTTGAATTTGATATGTCACCAATCACACAATGTACTACACAGAACAATCAGGTACACTCGAAACAACGTGCAAAGACAACAATACGCGCTACAATGCAATCACATGCACCGAACATTAGAGACATATAAAGACAAAAGAGTTCGAATTAGTCTAAAGTCATTGGAAAAAAGTCTGAATGATACTCTTCCGAGAATCACTCACTCAAAGTCCAGCGCTGTTGTCGACCCGCTGCGCCCGAAGTTATCTTCCAGGAAACCTCGCGTCTTCAATTGGCCGCTCTCCAAGCACCAAACTTCGCCGGTAACACGTCGGCTTCCCACGCGTTTGCTATTGCAGGACGCGTCTTCGCTCTCTGGCGGTGGTCTCATAATCTTCTGATTGTAGCAGGAGTCTTGAACCCTCAAGTGGAAATCCTCTTCATTGCCTGCTTTGTCGCTAAGGGCAAAACCTTCGCGGATACGATACGATGGAAAGACCTTACGCACACTTGCGCAAAACTTGCATCTTCTGCCTACGCACAAGGGCGCAAACTTTCTTCTTCTCCTCCTTTGTCACTGAGGACAAAAATCTTCGCCCACGCAGCGGAAAGACCCTACGCACACTGGCGCAAAATTCCTTCTTCTCCTGCTTTCCCTTCATCGCTGCTCGCTTAAATACCTTTCGCGCTAGATTCCAGAAAATTCTAATCGTTTCGTCGGTGCGATGCAAAGCCAAGGCTGGGGGAAAGAGCGAGATGTTTCGAGGGCCGTCCGCGACGCGTGACGCAACTATGCATGACCACGCCCCTTTCCTTCCAGAACCTTGCAGGGCTTGCTCGGCCGCCGATGTGACGCAGTTGGTCGGTGAAACTAAGCTTCCGGGGGGGGGGGGGGAGGCGGGCCCGGGGAGTCTTTGGGTGCTTGTTTTCTTCTTTCTCGTTGACCTTGACGCGACTCTCTGGCGCTCGGTCGCCAGAATCCGGCGGCACGCCCTTTTTTGAGCGCTCGTTTATGACACTGCCTCCCCCCAATTTAAGAATATTATCTCATAATATTCAAAACCACACAAACGAGTGCGAAGAGTCACCACACACTTGCAGCTTGTAACATAGTCCGTCGCTCATGGTGCGCCCCGCCGTGGTGGTCTAGTGGCTAAGGTACTCGGCTGCTGACCCGCAGGTCGCGGGTTCGAATCCCGGCTGTGGCGGCTGCATTTCTGATGGAGGCAGAAATGTTGTAGGCCCGTGTGCTCAGATTTGGGTGCACGTTAAAGAACCCCAGGTGTTCTAAATTTCCGGAGTCGTCCACTACGGCGTCTCAAAATCATATGGTGGTTTTGGGACGTTAAACCCCACATACCAATCAATCGTCGCTCATGGTGCGTTACATTAAAAGCACAACACTCGATACAATGTACATTGTAATCCAATTTCGCAACACATGAAACACAAGCACGGGTACATAAATACAACACTCCATGACACATTTCAAACAATACAAATGTACAAATCTGTCTTTACAACGATTTTACAATCCTATACATCACGTCACCGCAACAAACATTTTGGCTCGCTCGACATACACTTGTGACACCTGATAAAAACAACACAACACACTTAGACTTAACACTGCCAAACACATTCCGATTCGACCTCAGCCCCTATCCTGTGTACTTCGAGCTGCGTTTGCGCCCTTTCTTACGGTGCTCGCTCGATCTCCTCTTATTTTTCCTTTTTCTGTTCCGGCGAGCCCTTCCAATCGACGGTAACTGAGGTGGCGTCTCTGCCATCAGTAACCCTTTCGACACAGTTAACGTGTCATAAAGTTCAAGTGATCTTGTCTGGTTATTTACCAGCTTGTTGACGTCACGACATTGGGCCTGGCTGGCTGACTTCATCACCTGTTCACGATTGGTCAGTTGAGGTCGCTCTGCCACAAGTCCAGATGCACGGCACGTTCTCTCGTTCAACACGATCATCTCCCGATTCACTGTATTTTGCGCCCAGGCTTCACCTTGGGCTCGGGTGCAATACTTCACGGGATTTTTGTCAACTGTATATCGCGGTCCCTGTATCGGCGAGGGCTTCATCTTCGGGTCTTCCCCCAAACGTTCCGGATCGTTTGGCCCTCGCGCCCCTTCGATGTTTCCGATGATGAGGTCGTACAGGGTGGTCGTCATACACAGGAAAGTAACCCTTCCACTGAAGTAAGGGGTTTCAACCTCAATCTTTGCTTGGGGAAGCATCCGAATCGTGCTGTCAATCAGGCAAACAGGTTTCGTTTTACCTGTTAACTCACTTTCGCGTACCAAATTACTCCGCACAATAACAGTGAAGCTACCGGTGTGTCTTATCACTGTAACCTTCTTGCCCGCTACTTTTCCTGGCAGCATTGGCATTCCCTTTGTAACACCGGTTGGTCACTTTGTCATTACAGCACCCACAATAGGAAGTTTATTCTCATTTTTCAACTCGATGTGCACGAATCCGTCGGTCACGACATCATCATCTGCTTTCGGTGCCGCCTGTACATAGGCCACCCAGTGTGGTTTACTCGCTCCGCTGCTACATGCGCCTGATTTCTGCCCAGTCTGACCACACATGAAACATTTTACAACCGTAGGGCTTTTTCCTTTTCAATGCGGACAACGGACAACTTCACCGTTCACATGTGCTTGAAGTGCCGTACCTCTTATCGATGTGCAGCTCACACACAGCCAAAATTTCTTTAAGCAGCTTGTCAGCTCACGGCGTATCGCTCTCCGCCACTGTGCTAACAGAGCTTCGTCCTTTCGAACGCCTAACAATTCATGCTTCTGTTTGGCTGACTTGTAGCCTGTAGTCCACCCCGGGACGAAGCAAAGACTTTGTTTTCGTGTCATGAGAGTGCATACAGAAGCATTGAGGTCAGAGTGTCACCACACAAATAGAAACGAGGGCAAACGCGCCTGACGAAACTGTTGGAAACGCGCAAACAACGTGGATGGATGAACGGATGGATGGATAGATTGATATGGCTGTACCCCTTATATCTGGCGGCGGCTAACGCCGCCAAGCCGTAATGCTTAGTGAATGAAAAACTTGATTTCTTTTTTTTCTGTAAATGGTGAAGTTGAGGACTGTTACTTTGCAGTGAAGGGTTTAATTGTCACTCGTGTCTGGACTTTAGCCACCAATCAGATAACCTTCTCCCCGCAGGGGCGTTTGCGTAAGTAGGCGCTTGGTGCGTAGCGACACCATGGACCCGAGCTTACGGGGGAGTTTCGACTCCCTGCCACGCCTAGCCGTGCGTGGCTTTGCCGTGTCCGGGGAAAAGGGGATCCTGGAGGCGTAGTCGACGCCGGGTGAATGGACCTTTAAGGCCCCCCAGCAGAGGCAACACACCCCTTTGCCCCCGGCTTCAAGTAAACGGCACCCCTGGGCGGATTCACCCAGGGGAAATTGGCAGTCGCCTTTTCCTGTCTCTCGCTCTGCCTCCTGATCTTCGTCTTATCTCTCTTTCAATCATACCTGTCATCTCCCCACTTCTGTTTACTTCCATCTTCCAGGCGGCAAGGGTTAACCTTGTATGTGTCCTCTCTTGGTCACATATTATTGGGTTATAGCGGCTTTGTACAGCTGGCGCTGGCATGCCTTTATTATTGTGCTGCCGCTTCCCCATGTTGGGCTCGATGGTGGGCGGCAAGCATGGCTGCCGAATATATGTATGCTTTATGGCCCCTTTTTCATTTCCTAAAGTGTCTGATCGCCCTCCTCCTAAGAGGGGGCGCACCGAAGCAACTATCAATGTATTCATGAAGCCAAAAGAAATATTCCCGCGCTTCTATGTGATCCACTGTGAGACACAAGAAAAGAACGCAAGAACCATCTCTCCGTTTGTTGTTTCCAAATGCCTCTCCAGTACCCTTGGTCCCGGGTATAAGGCTACACGTTTGGCTAGTGGGAACCTTCTTCTCGAAGTCCAAACAAACCCCCAGTATGAAAACCTGACAAAACTCACCTCTTTTGGAACCACACCTGTATCTATCACACCACATCGTTCCCTGAACAGTTTCCAAGGCGTAGTGTCTGATCAAGACCTAATTAACCTAAGAGAGAGTGAGCTCCTTGAGGGCTGGAACGAAGAGCATGGAACGCATGTACAGAGAACTAAGATTAGGCGTGATAACAAAGAAACCCCGACAAAGCACCTCATTCTTACATTTTGCACAAGCACACTTCCAGAACATATCGAAACAGGCTACTTGAAGTTAAAGGTTCGACCTTACATCCCCCACCCCCGACGTTGTTTTCAATTGTCAGCAATTCGGCCACGGCTCTCAGAGCTGTCGCGGCCGTCAAACCTGTGCAAAGTGTAGTTCGCAGGAACACACTACAGACAAATCTGAAGAAGCCACTACCCACTGCGTAAACTGCGATGGTGGACACCCCGCTTACTCTCGCACATGCCCTACATAGAAACATGAAAAAGAAGTACTCACACTGAAAGTAAATGAAAGCGTCTCGTTTAGGGAGGCGCACAAGCATATACTAATGCAAGGTCCTTCGTTTGCGGAGGTGGCACAAAAGGGGGCAGTGCCACCGAAATTCGCGGCGCCCGCACGTACCACATAAAGTGGACGAGCGGCAGCGCCATTCACCCCCTCAGCTGAAGTAGCACAGGCTCTTCCACCACCAAAAGGCTTAGAGGCCTCCGGACATGAAGCCCCAGGGCCTTCTGTCTCGACAGATAGCTCTAAGACCTCCGTGCCTGCACGCGTGAACCACGAGCGGGCATTCAGCACCTCGTCCGAGGTGATGGATACAACAGCAAGTCCAACGGTGTCTTCGGCGCCAAAGGGCAGGCGCGGCTCTTTGGAGCGCACCAGAAAATAAAGAACCATCACTACAGGGCCTGACAAAAGTTCTTGACTTGACGCAATACTTATTTAGTACACACAGCACTCATTAAACCTCATAATGGATACACAAACAATACAATGGAACGTCAGAGTAATGCTTAGAAACCTCAACGATATCCAGGAACTCTTACATGAACACTCCCCAAAAGTGCTGTGTGTACAAGAGACACAATTCATTTCGAGAAACGCCAATTTTCTACGTCGTTATGTAACATTCAGAAAGGACAGCAGCGACGCTGTAGCGTCATCTGGTGGTGTGGCCATTATAGTTGATCAGGGCGTAACATGTACACATCTACCGCTACAAACATTCCTTGAGGCAGTGGCTGTTCGATCAGTTCTTTTGAACAAACTAGTCACCATCTGCTCTCTTTACATTCCTCCGCAGTATCGTCTCGAAAAACACGAATTCCAGTCTCTGATACATGAACTACCGGAACCCTATGTGGTCCTTGGGGACTTGAATGCACATAATGGTCTAAGGGGCTACTCTCGCTGCGATGCAGGAGGTCGCCTAATCGAACAGTTTCTCTTTTCTTCGGGTGCGTGTCTGTTTGAATAGGAAAGAGCCAACATATTTTAGCCTCGCCAACAAAAGCTACTCATGCATAGATCTCAGCGTTGTGTCCCCATCGCTTGTGCCCCTACTTGAATAAAAGTGATCAACAATCATTTCGGAAGTGATCACTTTCCAATTATTCAAAGTACGCCACTAGGAAAAGGTCCTCCACATGTTTCCAGATGGCAGACAGACAAAGCGGATTGGGAACAGTTTCACAACACTACTCGTTTAAGTTGGACTGACATATGCAGGCTAAACACAGATGAAGCTGTACAGTACTCCACAGCTTTTCTTACTGATGCAGCAGTCAAGTGCATACCGCAAACATCTGGTATGCCTGGCAAGCGACGCGTCCCATAGTGGAACAATGAGTGTCGGAATGCGCGAAAGAAGCAGAAGAGGGCATGGAGATTGCTTCGGAATTTACCGACAGCCGAAAATCATGACAGCTTTAAGAAAATGAAGTCTCAAGGCAGGAGAACGCGTCGGCAGGCCAGAAGAGAAAGCTGGGAGAAGTTTTTATCAGGGATAAATTCATATACACAATGACAATGACTTTATTTTCGCATCAATGCAATGAATGATACGACGGGGCAGGCGGAAAACCTGTCATTTGGACAGCTTGACGAGGCCGCTGGCCCCCTCATTGGCGCTTAACAGCAGTGATGCAACAACAAGAAACCAACATAAATCAGCATTATATAATACAAAACATATACAGAAAAAACAATAATGTCGAAGTTTACAAAATTGCAATCCTTTGCAGAGACAAAGAAAAAGAAAAAAGAAAAAATACCGCATTACAATAACGTTCTTCCTGCGTGACCTTAATTATTCGTGCGCACGAGATATAAAAATGAGAGGCATGAGAAGAATGCTTTTCAAGAATTATTTGTCTTGAGATCACAATAACTGTGTATGGCTTTAAAAGACATGTTCTCGAATTGTAGCACTTCGCAAATTAATCTGTTTAATAATCTTGGTAAGGTGTTTCCGAGTGTTTGTTTTCCATATATTGTTCGCACTGTCGGTATTTTCCAGTACTCCCTTATACGTGTTGCATATACAGGGGTGTTTTCTTGTAACCTGGAAAGGCACTTAACAAAATTTGATCTGGTTTTTAACTCTTGTTTATACGCCTTACACAAACAGTAATCATATAGTGTTGTCGCTGGAAGTATCCTGTATTTTAAGAAATACTTACGTGTGTGGAAATGTCTTGGGACATTTTCAATTGCGCGTAAAAACTTTTTTTTGTAGGACGTGTACTCTGTGTAGATTTCCTTGTGTAGTGGTGCCCCAAACTAAATGACAATAGTTCTGTTTGGATTGAAACGAATTGTTGAAAATTAGCATCATAATGTTCTGTGACAGTATATGACGATTGCGGCAAATAATACTAGTCACTTGAGACTAAAGTCTCAAGACAAGAGGCTAAAGTCTGGAACATAGTTGGTAGGGTAGCAGGAAGACAAGTACACTCACTCCCACTCGTAAACACACAGGGTGACAGCCTGGGAGACCAGGCGAACTTCCTCGGTGCACACTACGAGCAGGTGTATAGCTCGTAACACTATTCTGAAGCTTTCCAAAGATACAAAGCAAGGATAGAAAAGCAGAAACTATAACACAAGTGCAGGAATTTCGAGGCACATAACCAACCTTTCAACTTAGCTGAGCTACAAACTTTATAAAACTCCTGCAGTAATTCTGCCCCAGGCTACGACCGTGTCACGTATGAAATGTTAAAAACCTGCCGCTCAAAACACGAAAAAACTTTACTATCCCTTTACAATGATATCTGGCTTTCTGGCACCATTCCTGCTTCCTGGAAAGAGGCTATTGTTATCCCTATTTTGAAACAGGGCAAGGACCCTTCCTCAGTTTCGTGTTATAGGCCCATTGCACTTACAAGCTGCCTTTGTAAACTATTTAAAAAGATGATAAACCGCCGACTTTTACATTTCCTTGAAACGCACAATCTGCTCGACCGATTCCAGTGTTGGTTTCGAGAGGGTAGATCCCCCACCGACCATCTGGTGTGCATTGAAGCAGAGATCCGAGACGCTTTCGTCCACAAACAATAGTTCCTCTCTGTGTTTCTTGATATGGAGAAGACATACGACACAACATGGTGTTTTGGCATACTAAGAGACTTGTCTCACCTGGGTGTGCACGCTAGAATGCTTTCCATAACCGAGTGCTACGTGTCCAATTGGACATTGCGTGTCCGTGTGGGCAGTATTCTCTCCTAAACATTTGTCCAAGAAAGTGGAGTATCAAAATGAATTCCTTGCACCTGTCCATCCCCCGCAACATGTTCTGTTTTACATATGTCGATGACACCCAGCTTGGCTTTAAGTCATGCAACCTGGCAATTTGTGAGCGGCAGGTTCAGTTAGGTTTAAACAAGGTCTCCAAATGGGCAGCGGAAAACGGATTCCGACTGAACCCACAAAAAGCACGTGTGTTTTGTGCTCCCGAAAGAGAGGCATGCGCTCAGAACCTGACATTCCATTGAATGATCAACGTCTGTCTGTTAATGCCGAGCATAAATTCCTAGGCCTAATCTTGGACAACAAGTTGACCTTCGTACCGTACATCAAGTATTTAATCATAATAATATGTTTCAAAGCCATCAAGGTTATAAAAGTGTTGTCACGTACTACGTGGGGTAGTGACAGGCAATGTCTCATGAACCTGTATAGAAGTCTCATTCGCACCCGCTTAGATTATGGAGCCGTTGTTTATCAGTCTGCGACTCAAAGTGTTTTGAAGATGCTGGACCCCGTGCACCATTTGGGCATCCGCATTTCTACGGGTGCTTTTCGCACCAGCCCCGTAGAAAGTCTTTACGTTGAGTCAAATGAGTGGTCGCTTCATCTGCAGAGAACTTCCATGCCCTTTGTATATTTTTTTAAGCTGAAAGCATACAAGAAGCACCCCTCATACTCCACTATTAATGATTTGTCGAGCTCCATTCTGTTTCAAAACAGGCCTTCGATGAGGCAGCCCTACTCAATTCGCCTGAAGGGTCTTGCTGAGGAAACTGGTGTGTCACTGGAACACAGTTTATTGGCTTCTGTAGCATACCTGTAACCGTGGCAGTGGCATATTATGGAATGCGATGTGGCTTTCCTAGAAATTACAAAACACGTGCCAATTGCCCATATCCAAACATACTTTCTGGAACTTCAACACAAATACACACGTCCTGAGTTCTTTACAGATGCCTCTAAGTACAACTCCTCTGTGTCCTACGCTGCGGTCGGCCCATTTTTTTCGGATGCTGGCCCTCTACATTCACGCACAAGTATCTTCACAGCAGAAGCTTATACGATACTTGTGGCCGCTAAACGCATCAAACAACTACAACTAGAGGAAGCAGTAAATTATATGGACTCACTCAGTGTGGTAACAGCTGTGCTCACTCTTAAAAAACAGAAACACCCTGTCCTCGTCTCACTTTACTTTATTTTATGCACACTCTGCACACTAAAGCAACATGTTGTAGTGTGCTGGGTACCAGGGCATCGTGAGATCCAAGGCAACTTGATGGCGGATCAGCTTGCTGCATCCGTCCACGAAAGCACTGCCACTACACCCATATATATCCCGGCCCTTGATTTTAATCTGTCTCTCAGACGAAAGCTCAGGGGTTACTGGCAGAGCAAGTTGGATAGACACACACAAAACAAGCTACACGTTATTAAGCCACACCTTGGTCATTGGCCATCAGTAACGAAATCACGTTGTACAGAGGTAACACTAACGAGGCTCAGGATAGGACACACATATGCTGTGTGATATGTTAAATGTACTCACTTACTCGGCCAGGAAATTGCTGTTGCTTGGAGGCGACATAGAAGAAAATCCGGGCCCAGACACAGCGCAAATTGCTAAACAGCTTAAGGAAATTGCTTCGGACATTAAAGAAATCAAGGAATCTCGTCTTCGAGACATTGAAAGAAAATTAGATTCAATTTCCGCTCTCGAACAAAGGGTAGCATTGTTTCAAGAGCAAATTAACTGCATGCAAAACACTATAAAAGTACTTGAATCAAAAATAGACGACATGGAAAACTATAGCAGACGCTCTAACTTGATCGTTTATGGACTTCCAGAAAAAGAAGATGAAACTAACACCGCACTTGAAACTGCCGTAAATAAAGGCATTTTTCAGGATATTCTTGAAATTGAGAGCGTACAAATCGAGCGTATACACAGACTAGGCAAACAACGAGATGACTCGACCAGACCTGTCATTCTTAAACTGTTAGATTCAAGAAGTAAATATGCAATACTAAAAAAAGGCTTTAAACTCAAGGGCACGGACTATTCCATTGGTGAAGATTTTTCCCAAAGAATTCGCGACATCCGAAGGAAATTGTGGGCTAGTGCAAAGCATAACCGTGACAAAAGAGAGAAGGTTTCACTAGCGTTCGATAAACTGTACATAAACAACGTGCCTTACGTCTGGGATCATGATTTGAATGATAAAGTTCCGTTGGGAAAAAACGGCAATGCGGGCATGAACCGCCCGAATACCAGAGGCTACACGCAGAAGCAAAACAAGAATTGAGAGTGAGGGGTGATCACGAGGGCCCTTCAACATCCGTTAAACGCGTTCATTTATCTCGTCAAGTAGATCAGAATACCCGCAAATCTACGAAACCGAAGGAAAAGAACTTGCGAATCCTAAATATAAACGCACGAAGCATTGTAAACAAAAAAGATTCTATTGAGGCCACACTACTCGAATACGACCCACACATTACTGTATTCACCGAAACCTGGTTACGAAATGAAATAAGTGATGACTTAATTTTTCCTCCGAGTTACAGTGTCTTTCGTAAGGACCGGACGAATAAGGGCGGAGGTGTTGCTATCCTTGTCAAGCCTTCAATACAAGCGATTGTTTTAGCGGATGTCACTGACCTCGAGTGCTTGTGTATCAAAATAACTTTTTGGAATCAATGCTTTGTGCTATACGCGTGTTACAGACCACCAGACGCTGCTCCTGAATATTTGCTGAAATTGCAAGAACATATGACCCAATTTCGCAGTAAAAGAATTTTGTTATCGGGGATTTCAACTTACCGAATGTTGATTGGGAACTCCTTCAGGCAAGCCGCAAATCGAACAAGAATGCTAACATAGTCTTTGACATCATGCTTACTCACGACCTAGTTCAAGTGGTTAGGCAGCCTACTCGAGAACAAGGTTCGTCTAGTGCAATACTGGACTTAGCGTTCCTAAGCCGCGATTTTTATGAATATACAGTTCTAATTGAAAGTGGTCTGTCTGACCATCATCTTGTAAGTGTCACCATTCCTTTATTAAGCTCAGTCGGTCACAAACGCACAGCCACTCGAAGCTTCAAGGATTATGCAAGATCCGATGACGCGTCTATTATGCAATACATGAGAAGTTGTTATGATGACTTTATTGAAAATGAGGGTGATGTTGACGCCCTATGGAACCATTTTACTAGAATGTGCCATCACTGTATAAGCTCATTCGTACCAACCAAATCTAAAAAGATTGCTAAAAGCACCCCATGGATTACGCGTAAAATCATTCATCTAAAACGCAAATTAAAACGGCTGAAAAAGAGTAATCCCCAGTCAGCTGTTATTCATGAACTTAAAATAAATTTGGCACGTGCTTTGCGCGAGTCAAAGGATTTTTACTTTAAAACAACACTGCCAAACTTTTTAAAAAATGATCCTACGAAGTTTTGGAACTTCCTGAGCGATAGTAAGAAGCAGGTATCACATATATTAGTCGATGGAAATACAGTTACAGATCTGAAGCTCATTGCAGAGCATTTTAACAATTTTTTTCATAGCGTGTTTGCTAAGGCGAGTCTTAATACGCCTCAGAAAAGAGTGTTTCAGCCTAATGAAGTGGACTTTATCTCATATTCTGGTGTTTTTGCAATGATCTTGAAGTTGAACACTAAATCATCTTGTGGTCCAGACAATATCCCTAATGTTTTTCTTCGCCGTTATGCAGAAAGTATTGCTCATTTTGTCACTGTGCTTTTTCGATGTTCGCTGTCGAGTGCAAAACTACCCAGTGACTGGAAGAGGGCTCGTGTTGTTCCTGTGTTTAAGAAAGGCAACCATTTACTCGTAGAGAACTACCGTCCCATCTCGTTAACATCACCAATATGTAAAATGCTTGAACATGTAATATCCAAACGCGTTGTGGAATTCCTCGAACAAAACTCTATATTAACTAATTTTCAGCATGGCTTTAGAAAAGGTTATTCAACCGTAACTCAGTTAGTCTCAGTGGTTCATTCATTTGCAGAAACTCTGGATAAAAATGGTCAAATGGACGTCATATTCCTTGATTTTAGTAAGGCATTTGATAAAGTTATTCATCACAAACTGCTTGCAAAACTCAGGGACATCAATCTACCCGACATATTCATTGCCTGGATCCAACACTATTTAACAGAACGTTCACAGTTTGTTTCAGTAGATGGGATCAATTCGAGCTCTCTTCCTGTAACATCAGGCGTGCCACAGGGGAGTGTTCTGGGGCCGCTATTATTTTTAATTTATGTAAATGACATTGTAAACACAGTACTACCAGGAACTCAAATCAGACTGTTCGCGGATGATTGTGTGCTATTTCGTCAAATTACCTGTTCTAATGATCAACAGAACTTGAACTTAAGTCTTAATAACATACTAAACTGGTGTAATGACAATGGTATGGCACTCAACGCACAAAAAACTGTTTATCTTTGTGTAACTCGTTCAAAAACACCTCTTCAATTTACTTATAATCTTGGCTCATCATCACTACAACAGGTTAACAACTACAAATATCTAGGCGTAACAATAACTAATGACCTCTCTTGGAACTTACACATAGACAACGTATGTTCTGCTGCCTTCCGTAAACTGTGCTTCCTAAAACATAAGCTTAGAAATTCTCCTTCTAACATAAAACTACTTAGTTACTTTACGTACATAAGACCAAAACTAGAATACTCTTGCGTTGTATGGGACCCCTTTACTAAATCTAACATTAAAAAACTGGAAGCAGTGCAAAGAAAAGCTGTTAGGTTTGCTTATTCAAAGTTTAAAATTACGGACTCGCCGACTGAACTTATGACTGCTAACAACATTGAAACACTTGAATTACGGCGAAAAAGGAACCGCCTTAACCTTCTGTATCTTCTTGTCAATCATAAGTTAGCCCTTGACCCGCGTGCATATGTATCTCCTCTGTCCACTAGGCATACACGTCATCATCACACCCATTCTTTAACCCCGTATTTTGCTAAAACCAACGCGTTTCAGTTTTCCTTTTTTCCGCGTACTGTATCAGAGTGGAACTGTCTAACTGATCTTAGCCAATTTTCTGTTGCTTAGAGCTAAAATATGCACTGTTAACTTGTGTTATGTATCCATTAAATGTAATATTTTGCCATGTTATCTTTTATGCGCTCTGTTAGTAGGTGTTTCGATTCCATTTCTCGTGATATATTCTTGTTATCACATGTGTTTTTGTTTATATCCTGCTTCTTGTACCTGTCCTGCTTGGACCATTTCTTGGTCTGCAGTATTGAATAAATAAAAAATAAAATAAATAAATATGCGACACACTAATATCTTTTGACCGGTGGCGATCCACCATTGTGTGACACATGTGGTGAAGCAATAACCGCTCTTCACATTTTAATACAGTGCAAACAATTAAACACTCTAAGAAAACAAATGACACTTTCCATTACCCTACCGACAACGAATACTTTTACACCCTGCAATGTTCATCGGTAGGGAACCACTGTTTACTCATAAATGGTTGCTAGCTTTTTAAAGATATGTCTGTTTTCACCATGTCATATACCCAGGTGGTGCGCAGCGCGACCCTGAGGTTGCTGCTGCAGTGGCTACATTGAAAGCATTTGCCTCACGGCCCTTGGACCCAAGGGCGCTGATAGGGCACTTGTGCTAGTGCCAAATATTTTACACAAGTTTTTATTATTGAAACCTTTTGTCACCCATTTTTACGTACCACGCCACTGTCATAGTTTTATTACCTATGTTTTTACCCGCGTTATCGCGAGAAATATTAAGGCCTCTATACAGTCACGCACCATATCCATTGTTCACATCTTTAGTCACTGAAATGACGCTCTTTGGACATCGATTGGCCCTTGCGCCATAAAGCGCCACACATCATCATCATCAGATAACCTCCTTTTAGTTATTTCTACCAGCTTAAAGTCTATTTTGCCCTCCCTGTCCCTAAACCACAGTGCTTTGAAAAACTCTGTGCCATTATCCTGAACTATAAGGTGAATCCTTTTACATAATATTGATACAAAACGGCCGCTAAACACGGCTGCATGAAAGAGGAGGACGAAGTGGGTTTCTCCGTTGGATGCTGGTCTGACGCCATCTTGCTCGTTGGGTTCTCTGCGCTGTAAATAGCTCATTAAAAGTTACTCGTAACATCATTGGTGGAGGTGGACGACCCCCGTACCTCGATGGAGACGCGCAGCGGTCGCACCATCGGCGACCTTTCGACTGCTTCGACTGCTGGTACTTCCTCTACGCCGCCCTCATCAGTCCAAGCCACCACCTACGTCACATTACCGCACCTCCGGGGTCGCGGCACTTTCTCCGGTGATGGTACGATCGATCTCGACACTTGGCTGAAGCGGTACGAGCGCGTCAGTGCTACTCACCGATGGGATCGCACGCTCATGCTCGCCAACGTGCTTTTCTACCTGGACGGCACTCCCCGAACATGGTTTGAAAGCCACGAAGCCGACATAACGAGCTGGGATCTCTTCAAAGAAAAAAATACGTGACCTGTTTGGCGATTCATCTGGTCGTCAGCTCGCTGCGAAGAAGACTCTCGCCACACAGGCCCAGTCTTCTATCGAACCGTACGTCTCTTACATTCTTGACGTCTTGGCCCTTTGTTCCAAGGCCGACCAGTCCATGTCGGAAGACGAAAAGGTTAACCACGTCTTGAAAGGCATTGCTGACGATGCTTTCAACCTGCTGGTTTTTAACAACGTCTCGAGCATCGACACAATCCTTAAAGAATGCTGACGTCTCGAACAAGCTAAAGCCCGCCGCGTAGCACAAAGCATCGTGCGCCTTCCGAACACAGCGGCCACTTCTTCGTGTGACGACGCCTTCCACCAGGCCCCTCGATGTGACAACCTTACACGCATCAATCGTCGAGAGGTCGAGGCAGCACAACCGGTAGCCACGCCATTACCGACGCCTGCGCCTTCCCCGACCACGATCTCTTTAATACAAGCGGTCGTTCGTCAAGAGCTATCGAATGTCAGCCTACATCCTGTTCCTACCGTATACTCTGCTGAGCCTTCTTATCGTACCCCTTCTGCACCTCGCATACAACGCAATCCGTCCGAATGGCGTACTCTTGATGACAGGCCCATATGTTTTAACTGTCGACGCGTTGGTCATATCGCTCGTCACTGCCGCAGCCGCTGGGCTACACCGTCCCATTATGCACCTCAGTATCACACCACTTCTGCTCGCCAGGCGTCCCCACCACTTTCTCCATCAACGCCGACCACATTTTCCGCTCCTACAGCACATATGAGCAGACCTCGCTACGACCGGTCACCGTGCCCTGCTTGTCGTCAGTCCCGGTCGCCCCCACAACGCCGTGCTGCCTCCCCGACCTATTCGCAGCATCTCCGACCGGAAAACTAAGCCGTGCAGCTTCTGGAGGTGGAGCTGCGTTGTCAACCTTCGTAAGAAATCCTCGATTAACATTAACAACGAACCGGAACCTTTTGGACGTTACTGTCGACAATGCTCGTGTCAGTGCATTGATAGATACTGGCGCGCATGTGTCCATTATGAGTGCTAACCTTTGCCGCCGAAGTTGTCACGCCCGCCCTCAACCGAGCTGTACGAGTCGCCGATGGAGGAACTGCCGCAATTCTTGGCATGTGCTCTGCGCGAGTGTCTATTGGGGAGAGAAGCACTGTCGTTCTTTTCGCCGTTATCTAACATTGCCCTCATGACCTCATACTCGGTATGGATTTTCTAGCCACGCGCTCTGCCCTCATAGACTGTTCAGCTGGCTCTCTCCATCTCGACTTACCCCTCTTTTCCGACCCGACCAGCCCACCGCAAACCAGCCTCTGCTACATTGATTTCACGCGCCTCCCTCCTAACTCTGTCACACATGTCGACTTATCCTCCATGCCGCCAGTACCTGATGGTGATTACATGGTGGCCCCGATTCTTGCAGTGATGCTTACACATGGGGTTGCTGTGCAGCATATGATTCAGACGATTAAGAGAAACCGCACCTTCCTTCCACTGGTCACCTTTTCACTCACCACCCTAGTTCTGCCACAGGGTGCCTCCCTGGCCAAAATTACTGCTCTCCAAGATGACCATGTCGAGCCCTTCAGAGTTGACGATTGCTGCAGCTCAGTCAGTGGTTCCACTCCATCACGTTCTTGGGGCGCCGACATCGAGCGAATGGTGTCATCGGACCTCACGTCTGAGCAAGCTGCAGCGCTTTGCCACGTTCTTGAGGGCTATCGTAGCATTTTCAACTTTGCCAGCAACTCTTTGGGCCAAACGACCATTGTCACCCATCGCATAAATACTGGCCATGCAACCCCCATTCACCGACGCCCCTACCGTGTGTCGGCGTTGGAGCGTGCAATATTACAACATGAAGTCGGCAAAATGCTTGCGAAAAACATTATTGAGCCTTCATGCAGCCCCTGGGCTTCTCCAGTCGTCCTTGTTAAAAAGAAAGACGGAACATGGCGCTTTTGTGTCGATTACCGTCACCTTAACAAAATTACCAAAAAAGACGTTTATCCTTTACCTCGCATCGACGACGCCCTCGACTGCCTGTACGGTGTCACTTATTTTTCAACTATTGACCTTCGATCAGGGTACTGGCAGATAGCCGTCGACGAGATGGACCGCGAGAAGACCGCATTCATCACTCCTGATGGTCTTTATCAGTTTAAGGTGATGCCCTTTGGACTCTGCAGTGCACCAGCCACATTTGAAAGAATGATGGACTCATTGCTCCAAGGGCTGAAATGGCCCACCTGCTTGTGTTACCTTGACGATGTTATTGTCTTTTCGCCCACATTCGACTCGCATCTTGATCGTTTGTCAGCTATTCTGGATGTTTTTCGTCGAGCCGGACTCCAGCTTAACGCCTCTAAGTGCCGCTTCGCTCGTCGTCAAATTTCCGTGCTCGGTCACCTTGTCGATGCTCAAGGCGTGCGTCCAGACCCAGAGAAAATTCGCGCAGTCACGAACTTTCCCGTTCCGAAGACCACAAAGGATGTCCGCAGTTTTGTGGGGTTGTGCTCATATTTCAGACGCTTTGTTAAGGACTTTGCGACAATTGCAAGCCCACTCACAGACCTCTAGAAGAAAGACGCCTCGTTTACCTGGGGCCATGGCCAAGCGTCATCGTTTTCGCAACTTACGACATTGCTTACAACGCCACCAATCTTGGCTCACTTTGATCCATTAGCCCCAACCGAGGTTCACACGGACGCCAGTGGACACGGCATAGGAGCTGTGCTATTGCAGCAACAACGCGAACACGACCGTGTTATAGCCTACGCAAGTCGACTGCTATCTCCAGCCGAGCGCAACTATTCCATCACGGAGCGCGAGTGGCTCGCCCTTTTGTGGGCAGTCGCCAAGTTTCGCCCATACCTGTACGGGCGCTCATTCCGTGTTGTCACGGATCATCACGCGCTCTGCTGGCTAGCCTCCCTGAAGGACCCCACGGGACGTCTCGCTCCTTGGGCTCTACGCCTTCAGGAGTACACGTTCTCTGTAATATATAAAACAGGACGATTACATCAGGATGCGGATTGTTTATCCCGCTACCCTGTTGACGAAGCAACGGATACTGACGCTATCACGGGCGTTTTTCCGTGTCGCAGCTGTTAAACATTGGCGAAGAGCAACGTCGGGATGCTTCTTTACAAGCCATCATTGACAAACTGGAGTCAACGCCTCGCGACCCGTCTTTACGAATGTTTTTGGTGAAAGACGGTATCCTATATCGCCGCAACCTTGATTCCTTCGGATCAGACTTACTTCCTGTCATCCCAGCGCACCTGCGTTCCACTGTCCTGCATCAACTTCTTGACGCTCCCATGACGGGCCATTTGTGCGTTTTTCGCACATACAATCGGGTACGACGTCGTTTTTTTTTTTGGCCTGGACTTGCCCGCTCTTTTCGACGCTACGTCGCCCCTTGTGAGCCCTGTCAGCGTCGCAAAACGCCGTCTGCCCTCCCAGCCGGCTACCTTCAGCCGATCGACGTTCCTAACGAGCCTTTTTTTCGAGTTGGTCTCGACCTGTTGGGCCCTTTTCCACTCTCCACAGCCGGAAATAAATGGATTGCTGTTGCCACGGACAACGCGACACGGTACGCAATCACAGGAGCACTCCCGACCAGCTGCGCTACCGACGTTGCGGACTTTCTGCTGTACGACATAATATTAGTGCAGGGTGCTCCCCGTCAACTTCTCACCGACCGTGGCCGCACGTTCTTATCAGCTGTCGTTCAAGAAATCCTGAGGTCTTGCCATACCAAGCACAAATTTACTACTTCGTACCATCCCCAGTCAAATGGCCTCACGGAGCGCCTTAACAGGACCCTAATCGATATGCTTGCCAAATACGTTGCGTCCAGACCACCATGATTGGGACATTCATTTGCCGTATGTGACGTTCGCCTACAACTCATCTCGTCACAACACTGCCGGATATTCGCCCTTCTATCTACTATATGGCCGGGACCCAACTCTACCTTTAGACACGTTACTACCTGCGGCCAGTGAATATGCTGGTGAAGCCGTTGCCCGCGCCGACCACGCGCGCCAAGTCGCCCGTAACCATCTACAGGCTTCACAGGCACACCAACAACAGCTCTAGAATTCTCACCATAGGGACGTGCACTTTTCTCCGGGTTCTCTCGTGCTCCTCTGGTCACCTACTCGGCGTGTGGGACTGTCGGGAAAACTGTTGTTGTCCTACACTGCACCATTCCGTATCGTTCGCCAAGTGACTGACGTCACGTACGAGATTGTTCCAACCGATCTAACAAAGTCATCGTCAGCTCCGAGCGACACCGTTCACGTGGTTCAGCTAAATCCCTATCACCCCCCTTCGACATCATCTGCGTAAGTTTAGCCCCGGGACGGTGCTTCTACCGCCGGGGGTTATGATATATAACGGCCGCTAAACACGGCTGCATGAAAGAGGAGGACGAAGTGGGTTTTTTCCGTTGGATGCTGGTCTGACGCCATCTTGCTCGTCGGGTTCTCGGCGCTGTAAATAGCTCAATAAACAAGTTACTCGTAACAATATTATCAAGTGTCCAGCAGTTTCCTTCTTTCCACATACACTGCATAACGTGTCTACCACTTAGTATTTGGCCCGATATGTCTTTGTTCGCAATACTCCCATCCTGGTCTCAAACAGTGGAGAACTACCCCGAGTATTATCATAGACCCTTTCCTTGGCTATTTCCTGCTTAAAAGTTCGATATATCTCTAGTGCGGACTTCTTAATCATGCCGATTCTCCTCATATCGGTCTCAGCTTCCTTCACCTTCTTCTTAACCGATAATTCCTTTTTGGTTTGGGCCCCTGCTGTTTTCTAAGTACTTACCAGTCAATTTTCTGGTTCGCTGTCGCCATTTTGTATCGACATTATTCATGTACAAGTAGCTGAATACCTTCCTAGCCCAACGCTCTTCCCCCATTTCTCTCAATCCCTTCTGAAATTTTATCTTGCTGCTAGCTTCCCTGCCCTCAAATGATGTCCATCCCATATCACCTTGTACTCCCTGATTTGGTGTATTCCGGTGAGCTCCTAAGGCAAGCCTACCTATTCCGCGTTGCTTAATTTCCAATCTTGCTTGAACTTCTGATCTCATGCACAAGACCGCATTGCCGAACGTCAGACCAGGAATCATGACCCCTTTCCATATTTCTCTCACAACATCATACCTATTGTAATTCCACAGTGACCTGTTTTTCATTACCTCTGCGTTCCTGTTACCTTTAGTCGACACGTATGTTTCGTGTTCCTTTAGGTACTCGGCCCCATTGCTTATCCATACGCCCAGATATTTGTATTTATCTGTTATCTCTAGCGTGACCTCCTGTATTCTAAGCTCACTACCTTCATTGTCATTAAAAATCATGACTGCTGATTTTCCCTTATTGAATCTAAAATCTGACCTATGTCCCTCATTTCCGCAGATGTCCACCAATCTCTTCAAATATTCCTTGTTGTCGGCCATTAGTACTATATCATCCGCGTACACCAATGCTGGAAGTGCCTGTTTAATGAGTTTTCCTTGTTTTATGAAAGAGAGGTTGAAGCCCAGTCCACTTCCCTCTAATTTGGCCTCTAATCCTTGTAGGTACATCATGATTAACAAGGGTCACAGAGGACACCCCTTCCTAAGCCCCTGTTTCACCTCTGCAGGCTTGGATCCCTGTTTTTCCCACTTTATAACTGCCTTGTTACCTTTATAGATATACTTTAAAAGATAATTGACTCCATCTTCCACGACTAGTGCGTCCAGTATTCCCCACAATTCCTCCGGAACCACGCTATCGTACGCTCCCTTGATATCCAAAAATGCTTGCCACAGGGACATGTGTTCCTTTCCTGCTATTTCGATGCACAGCGTCAGGGAGAACAGATTGTCTTCCAACCTCCTGTGTTTCCGAAACCGAATCTGCAGTTCCCCCAGAACCCCCTCATCCTGTATCCATGCCTGATGTCTTTCCTTTATAATCTGCATCGCCAGCCCGTAGACCACTGATTTCACTGTTATAGGACGGTAGTTGTTTATATCAGCTTTGTCCCCTTTTCCTTTATAGATCATGCTCATCCTGCTAAGTTTCTATCCATCGGGAACTTCACCATTGATAATTATTTTGCTCACTGCCTCTCTCAAAGGCTGCTTAGACTTCGGACCTAATGTCTTTATCAGCTTAATTGGTATGCCATCTGGGCCTGTTGATGTACTACTAGGAACCCTTTTCTCAGCCCTTTCCCACTCTTATTGTTAAAATGGAGCCATTGCGGCACTTGATTCATCCTTGTCTATTGTGGTGCATAAAGCACTTCTGTGTTGAAATTTTTCTGGCACCCTTGTTCTTATATATTCAATAGCTTCGTCCCCTTCTAGCTTAGCACCTTGAGCTGTAGTTATAAACCTCTGCTTTAGGCTCGTCTCATTTCTTAGGGAGTTTAGATGGTTCGCGAATTTCGCAGCGGCCTTTCTATCTTTTTTATGTACTTCTGCCAGCCACTGGGCTCCCTTTCTTATAATCTTTTCATTGATCAGAAGGGATGGATCCCTTTTACAGCTTAGAAAGATTTCCCATTTTCTTTCAACATCATCTGTCGGTTCACCCCGCTGCTTAGCATGTTAGGGTTTTATAAAGGCTTCCTGACGTTTTTCTATGGCTCTCTTAACTTCCTCATCCCACCAGCTTTTGGGTTTGTGTCTTCTTTTCTGGGGTGACTTGTCACGTGCGTTAGCAAGCTCTAGCTTAAACAGTCTAATTAGATTCGTGTATGTCCACACTGTTTTATTATCCTCAGTGATTACTTTCTCATTTGTTTATAGGCTATTTCAATTTGCCTTTCTGAATAAAAATTTTCCTGTAGTTGCTCATCTTGTCTCCTTCCCATTCTCACTTCTCTTCCAAAACTTAGCTTGATACGTTTGTAATCACTACCCAGACTTCTGGAGCCATTTTCATCTATGTGAATTCCCCAGAGCTTATCATACATCCTTTGTGAGATCAGTGCGTAATCTATCGTCGACTGCAGCCTTCCTACCTCCCGTGTTATTTGCCCTTCACACTTCTTGGTACTGTTGCAAATGATCAAATCCAGCCTTTAACACATATTCATGATCATTTTGCCTGTCGGGTCCGTATAGCCATCTATATTTTATATGTGTGCATTCATATCTCCTAGTATAATTATCTCGCACTCTCCTCCTAACTCCGGAATGTCCTTTGAGATACACTCTACCATTGCCCGGTTTATCTCTCTGGCCTTCGTTCCCGTGCACAAGTACACGAAACCAAGGAGTGTCATTTGACCTGCCACTTTCCCTTTTAGCCATGAATGTTCCTTGCACTCCTGCTTGACCCTTCGCCAGTTTGTACTTTTATAATGAATGTGTCAATACCACCCCCCTTTCTGCTCTCTTCTGTTCTATTACAATATCCCCACGCGTAGTCCGGATTGTTCGGAGGTTGTTCCATGTCCCTGAGATATGTTTATACAAAACCATATACCATCGGCCTCTTTTCCTTTAGCTGTTCTTCTAACTCTCCCCACTTCAGCCTGTTCCTATTACCCTGCATGGCAGTATACCGTATGTCTAAATTGGCTCGGTGCTCGTGGCTACGTTTATTTCTTCCCCGGACTCAACCTATCTTAGATACCGGTGCCACTTTGAAATTGTATCTGTCCATACCACCTGTCAAAGAGTCTCCCTGGTTGTTTTCCTCGTTACTAGCTATCCTGCATCCCGAAGGGCCCGCTTGCCCCCCAAAAAAGCTACTGCGCGTCCTGCAAGTCACCGACCCACCTCATGACCTAGCAGCCCATCGAAGTGGATTCTGTCTCGTTGAAAACCACCCCACCTATGCACCTCTCTGTTTATTTCCTCCACCTCAAAGGCTTTTTTTCGACTCATACGCCATATCTCCTGGTTTGCGCTGACAACCGCTCTTTGTAGGCTGCTATCACGCACCGGTACCTCTGGTATCGTGCATATCGCTACCTGTACCTCAGGAGAAGTGGTGCGCATGTCATCGACGCCTTTCGCCAATGTAGTTGCTAGTCCTGCTGTATCTTCATTTAAGACATCGTTTAAACCGCCTGAAATTATCACGAGGTTTCGTCTATCAGCTGTAGTTTTGAATTTCGCGCTCGCTTGCCTCATGACTGCTTCCAGCTTGCATCCTGGGAACGCCCCTACTGCAACCCTCTTGTCACCTCTTGCCCTCTCTTTGATGGCTTTTGTGCATCAATTTAAATTCGAGTCCCCGGTGATTATCACATGCTGTGACTTTTCAGCTGGAGCATCCTGCACCTGAGGGCTACTTCAACCTGTGACGCCGGCTGCTTTGTCCCCTCCCATCCCCACCACTACTTCGCTGAAGTTGGGCCTTGCGATAAATTAACCGGCTGAACCTGTTTTTTCAGAACTTGCTTGCTCTTTCTTCTCCACAGTTCTGGTTGCTGGTTCCCTACTGTTCTCTCCGTAGGCCGCTCCTCTGTTTACCTTGGCGTGCTTCCTCGGCGGACTTCAGCTTTTCTCCCATAGCCCTCGTTTTCTCTTGCTCTGTCGCCAACGCAGTCTCGAGCCCGGTGATTCTCATCAGCATGTTACTCTGGGTAACCATAATTTTCTCCAATTTTTCCTCGACCTCACATTGCCTACACTTCGCGTCAGCCTCTTCTCCTTCCGCTTTCTACACTTGGGTCCACTTTCAAACCAACCCCACACCCTGAACACTTCACACTCTCTTTAACCATGTCTTTCCGACACCAATCGTTTTATTTATTTATTTATGTATTTATTTATTTATTTATTTACAAAATACTGTCAACCCTCCTTGAGGGTTATTACAGGAGTGGAAAGGATACAAACATTATACAATCAAGGCAATATAGTGGCAATACAAGAAGAGTACATAAGAAACGCGCGATCATGATAATAAGTAATGTATACATCATACAGGCATAGTTGCCTTGAACCAAATGATGAAGAAAATAAAATAAAATGTTAGAGTGTGGATGCTTTCTCCCGAACGCAATTAGGTTAACACCTGGAACTTGGGAGCACAGACATGGGTTTTTCAACGCTTTCTAGAAATTTTTGAAGTGTTGGCTGTGCTACAGTATCTGGATCAAGCGCATTCCATTCTCTTATTACGCGAGGGAAAAATGAAAACCTGAAGGTGTTGTTACTGCAGAAATATTCTTTGAAGATAAGGTCGTGTTTTTGGCGCACTTTCCCTTTTTCTTTTATAGTAGTGAAGACGGAGGCATTAGTTTTAAAGTGGCCGTGCAACAGTTGATAAAAGAACTTCAACCGATGTATTTTTGCTCTATCGCGGAGCGTAGGTAGCTCTGCTCGGAGCAGAAGCTCGGAAGGGGAATCCGTTCGCCTATAGCGGTTAAAGATAAATCTTACCGCCTTGCGCTGTACGCTCTCGAGCAAAGCTATGTCAGTATTTGTTGAAGGAAACCACACTATATTCGCATATTCTAGCATAGGTCTTATAAAGGAAATGTAAGATAAGCGCTTGGTATCTGTGGTAGCGTAGCGTAGGGTCCGTTTTAGAAAAATCAACTTGTTTATTGCCTTTTTCGTCACCTGATGTATATGCGCAGTCCATTTGAGGTCAGATGATATTAGAAGCCCTAAATATTTATACTGAGTTGCTGTGCGAAGGGTGACACCATTAAGTGAGTATGGAAATAATAGTTTGTTTTTCTTTCTGCTTATGTTCATCACGACCGTTTTTTCGGAATTAATAACCATCTGCCAATCATGGCACCACTGGGCTACGTTGTTTAGGGAATCGTTAAGGGCAACCTGATCGTCAATGTGTTTGATTTCACTGTAAATCATGCAGTCATCTGCAAACAGTCTAATTTTAACGTTTACTGATTCAACAATGTCATCTATGAATAACAGGAACAAGAGCGGAGCGAGAACAGATCCCTGCGGAACGCCCGAAAGAACTTTAACAGTGTCAGAATTTTGTCCATTATAGTGCACAAACTGGTAGCGGTCTGAAAGGTAATCACTAATCCATTCAACTATTGGACCATTGCCTAGTTTGTCTATGAGTTTAGTGATGAGTTTAGAGTGGGACACGCGGTCGAAGGCCTTAGAGAAATCTAAAAAAATTACATCGATTTGTGATTGTTCGTTTATTGCCAGCCCGAAGTCATGTATAGCCTCTGCAAGTTGAGTGACAGTAGATAGCCCACTTCTGAACCCATGCTGAGAAAGAGAGATGAGGTTGTTTTCTTCTACATGCTTGGTTAATAACTTTAAGATAATGTGCTCGAGAATTTTGCAACTAGTGCAAGTTAAAGAAATTGGCCGGTAGTTCGTTGGGATAGAAGTATCACCAGATTTGTGCACTGGCACAACTTTCGCGATTTTCCACTCCGCCGGAAGACGGCAGTCGCTAATTGACTTTGTAAATATGAGATGGAAGTACTTGCTAATGGGTTCAGCATAGCGTTTAAGGAAGGTGTTTGGTATTTCGTCTGGGCCACTACTTTTCTTTTCATCAAGGTCTAATAGCAGTGAAAGAATGCCAGGTACTGTCATATTTAACGACGGAAGTGATCTGCCTTGGTCATCGTGACGGGAACCCGGTGTAATCTTTCGGAGGTTATCAGTGCTAAAAACAGAGTGAAAGTAAGAATTGAAATTATTCGCCTTTTTCTTGCCCTCTTCAGCTGGAAACACCGATAATGTCGACCGTTTTACGCTTATGTAGCGCCAGAATTTATCGGGTGCGCTTTTAATAAACTTTTGTAGGGTGTGTCCATAAAAATGCCGTTTTGCGTCTCGTATCTTTCCTTTTAAGGTCGATGTCAGCGTTGCTATTTGTGAGCTAGCACTTCCTAGCGTTTTTTTTGCCTTCCTTACACGCTTGATTTTGCGCTTAAGGTGAATTATGTCACGGGTAACCCATGGGTTGTGCTTTCTTGTAACCAGTTTTCGTTTGGGAATAAAGTTAGAAATACAATGCATGATATGATGCTTAAACTGTGCCCACACTTCATCTATGCTCGTGTTATCTGCACATAGCTCAGAAAACTCGGGATACTCGTGCGACAGGTAACTCATTATCGCCGCATCATTAGCTTTATTGAAGGAGGGCACATATTTCACTGGGCCAGATTGCCGTATTGGAGTTGCTAAAGGCAAAGTACACAAAACTATTTTATGATCCGATATGCCATTAATTGTTTCAACACTTGCACTGTCGGTGGAAAAGTGATCACTTGCAAATACAAGGTCTAACACTGAGTGCGACTGTCCTTGTGTTCGTGTATTTTCGACAACAAGCTGAGTTAGGTTGAAAGCAAATAAGAAGTCGATGACTATATTATTCGACAGGGGACCTGGACTTAATGAGGACCAATTTACATCAGGTAGGTTGAAGTCACCTGCCATGATAATCCTGCCACCGAGCATATGTAAATTCATATAATCCAGAAGGGGGTTTAGGTACGACGCATCGGCGTTCGGGGGCCTGTAAACGGCGCCAACATACACGTAGCCGTCTTTCAGGAGAAGCTTACACCAAACCGCTTCGACACTGTTCACCTCTGGCATGACCGTGTAAGCGATTCCCTGCCGTAAAACAATTGCTACTCCTCCGCCTCTAGTGTCCCTATCTTTGCGGACAATTGTGTAGCTCGGTGGCACAATTTCATGGTCATATATATTTGAATGTAGCCACGTTTCACTCACAGTAACAATATCAGGTTTTTGGGCCAATAAAACAGCTTCAAATTGATCTGCCTTGTTCACAAGACTTCGCGCGTTTACATTTAGAAGGGTTATGGGCGTTGTCGTCGAGAAGACTGCGCCGTTGGTAGTTGCTCTTCGTTTTTTTTATTTACTTGTGCGATATTTTTACTGTCTTCATCCCAAGTAAAAAGACGACCGTTTATCTGAACTTTGTCAAAAATAAGCCTTACCCTTTCCCCTCTATCGCGGTTTTCTTTCGTGATTTTCCACAGTTTTCTTCTAGTTTCACGCACGCCAAACGAGTAATCCTCGCTTATTGAGTAACCGCTCCCTTTCAGTTTGGAACAGGACTGGAGTATTTTAACTTTGTCGCGATAATCGAGCAACTTGAGAATTATTGGCCTGTTTTTCGGATCGCCTTCTCTAGTTCTACCAAGTCGGTGGATACGTTCAATGCCTGCACTCTTTACGTCTAGTATATCTTCAAATATTTCCTTTGATACGAGGTTATGAAGCTCTTGAAAGGACTCGTTTTGTTGTTCCTCAACTCCGTACACAATCAGGTTGGACCTCCGACTTCTGTTCTCTAGTTCTTCGATTTTCCTATTCATGCCTTTGATGTTATTTTCTAGTTCCACTATTCGCTTTACGCAATCAGAAACCTGCTTTTCCAGTCCACTAATTTTTTCAAGTTTCTTATCGATTGCAGTTAGTTTCTGATTTGTGACGGATTTTTCTTTCTTGATTTCCTTTATGTCGTCTGCGATTGCCTTTAGTTGCTTTGACCAATCGCCCTCTGTAGGCCCTGGATTAGTTTCTACGTCGCCACTAAGTAACAACAGGTAGCGAAGAGAATCAGTCACGTTAGTAAGCATTTCGCACATTGACCATGGGCATGGCAGCAAGAATAAGCAAACGTTATTGCTACGGTAACACTTTCCGTATCGTTTGCTCACCTGTACGAAAAACATGATCGGGTTTGAAGACCGTATCATGGCATTGCCGCCATGCCCACTGTCAGGTGCCGCGGTGAAGAGCCGTTTTATAGTCCCGTTGACAAATGCATCCGTTAACGCCCCTGGTGGATCCGATGACGTCATCTGTGCTCCTCCGGGAACGATGTTTAGCCGATGAAAGACCACGGGCATCGGCTTTTCTTGATCGGTTACCGAGAACATAGCTGGCGATGAAGGGGCGTTGTTCATCGGTGATAGCCACGCTGGGACAAACAGCAATCCAAGCAGAACCTGTACGAAAAACATGATCGGGTTTGAAGACCGTATCATGGCATTGCCGCCATGCCCACTGTCAGGTGCCGCGGTGAAGAGCCGTTTTATAGTCCCGTTGACAAATGCATCCGTTAACGCCCCTGGTGGATCCGATGACGTCATCTGTGCTCCTCCGGGAACGATGTTTAGCCGATGAAAGACCACGGGCATCGGCTTTTCTTGATCGGTTACCGAGAACATAGCTGGCGATGAAGGGGCGTTGTTCATCGGTGATAGCCACGCTGGGACAAACAGCAATCCAAGCAGAACCTGTACGAAAAACATGATCGGGTTTGAAGACCGTATCATGGCATTGCCGCCATGCCCACACAGCATTGCCGCCATGACTTGTCTCACTCGATAATTACAAATCTTAAGCTCTGCCCTACGAAAAAGAGAAAGTCTGAGCTCTACTACGAAAAATTGCGTGTTCAATGTACGTGCACTTCCCCTTGGGGTGGCAAAAGAAAAAGAAAAACCACAAAAAACAAAAATCAAACACAAACTAATAAAAAGCCGTACAATAAAATAAGTTATACAGGGGTTTTCACTACTGCCCTATAATTTTGACAAGCTCAAAACATGCAAAACAACTTATCTGCGCAGTCGATTGGGAGCGCTCAAAAACACGTCCATCCACCCTGACAGTCCGAACTGAACTTCCTAAACGTGTGCCAGCGCCACCTGCCGGTTTCCTCCCAAGGCGTAACGCGCTAGCCGGTGTGTTCATCACACTTCTTTATTGTAGCCACTCTAGACCCTGACAACACTCGATGTCCTGAGTTTGTTCTCATATGGTACAATCGTCCTCGCACAGTTCTCATTGACCTTAGTACTTTCCGAGGACGACACAAGCTGGTTTGACCCGGAAACGTCTTTTCGAGTGCTTTCTGAGGACAATTTATCCTGAAAAAGTAATTTCAATGACGTTTTTGAGAGGATGAAAGCAATGCACTAGCGCCGGTTCAAACGTCTTTTCGAGTGCTTTCAGAGGACAACAATTGGTTCGGAAAAGGTCCCGTTAGGGACGTTTAAGGGATGACAAAAGCATTGCACTGAGCACTTCGATATAATTTCTCAACAACTTTGCACACCAAGCTAGTAGTTGCATTTCGTATGAGAAAACTTTCTCCACACGTTCGTTTCATATTGTCACAAAGTTATTGCATATTTTCACCTCGTTTGTTGTTTTTTGGCAGAAAATTTTAAAATTACGCGTTTCGCTTAATGAGAGAGGTGTAATTAAATGACTTAGGTGTGGAACCTGGTATTGAGAACTGTACACTTGAAACAATGTGTTCCTAAATGTCACAACCTTAAAGTAGTGTAATAACAAACCAGCAGCTGGCATTGACCATGCGGCATCATTGAATAACTCTGGCATACGGAGGAAGGAAAGGTAGGAGTGGCCTTGACGTCACTCGTTTTGAAGCTGCGATGAAGCCGGAAGTGGGCCATATTGACTGGGCGAATTCTCCTCTCTTGTTTACACCCGAATGTAAAGGAAAAGGCACGACTCTCTCTCTGGCTCGGAAAGCACGTGAGCTGCGCAGCGCGCGTGTTGCGACGATGAAACTAATGGAACGAGGCTCAACACTCTGGGCCAGCGTGACACCTTCGGCGAAATGATTTCGTCCGAGTATTATGGCGAGTAACAGCTCACCGACAACGAAGCAAATACAAGAGAACGCGTGCTAGATGCACTGACGACAGCGAGTGTTTTCGTGTCTTTAATTCAGCAACTGTACAGACAACACGATTGGTCGTGCGCCCTCTACGGTTGCATTCCGCCACGCGGCCGACGCAGCCTCCGGCCACTGTGTCCATGTTCCGCGTGAAACTCACCGGCATCAGCATTCTGCGACTGTAGTTGCTTTGAGCACAGTGCAAGTGACACTTGAACGCGGTTGCTGTTACGTTGAGATTACATGCAATGCTGGGGGAGAGTATACGAAGTGGAACAGAAAAGGTGTTTTTATACGCACATGCAAGTTGTTACTGTACACACACAACACGAAACTACGTATGTGCACATGATCCTCATTAGGTCTTGCTGGGCACAACAGCGTCGTCCGTTGTCACAAGCAAGAGCACTGCCCAACCATCACTGACCTACAAGGCGTTCGTCGTCGTTCTGCTTCGACATGGTGCCCAACGCAATTTCGCTGAACACTAATTGCTTCTTCCGCCTCATCCGCCGCACGACACATGGATATACACTCGTTCTATGCACTGTTGAAAGCCCGTGATGAACAAAAGGATTTGTAAACGTTGCTAAGACTACAGTAACTGCCAGGAAAACACCACGTGACCAATAACGCAGCGCAGCTAGAGCACGGATATTGTACACCACGGCTCAGCACGAGACCTTGGGAGGCACACATGCCACCGCCAGCCGCGGCTGCTCATTGCTAGGCCAGCTCCACTGCGCAACACGTAATCATAGCAACACCGCCTTTGTGCCCAGTGAATAGGGCCGCTATGATGTCAATTCATCCACACTTTTTACGTAGCGCGTCGGCTGGACATTTCCTCTCCTACCTTTCCTTCCTCCGTGTTCTGGATAGTAGTACAGTGTACTAGAAGAGGCAGTAAAGGGAACGAGGTGGCCGCGCCTTATCTCGGCTGACTCTCCGGCAGGTGACAGTAGCCGGAGAATTAGTAGTAGTCTCATGGTACTGAAGATCTCAAGAGCGGCTTCATTGGAGCACGCGCGCCGTAACCTGCGAAAGCGCGCATTTGCTCGTTTTTAGCGCGTTTATTGCGTTTCTGAGCCTTTATCAGAGTATGCACACCTGCTAAGCGCCATAGTGCACGAGTGAATCTGCAGGCACGCCGAAGTTGCGTAGAGACATTCACTGTTTCTAGTGCCAGCCGACAAAAAAAAAGAAATGTACAATCGGCA
Source organism: Rhipicephalus annulatus (assembly GCA_013436015.1). Lineage (NCBI taxonomy): Eukaryota > Metazoa > Arthropoda > Arachnida > Ixodida > Ixodidae > Rhipicephalus > Rhipicephalus annulatus. Next base: position 6,212 of record WOVY01013133.1, on the reverse strand, counting down.
TTTGCACAAATCCGCCTAGCTTCTCACTCAAGCAGCGCGTTGAGCTGCGCTGCATCATAAGTGGCTACTGGAGAACTACGAAAAGATAAGTATCAAAACCGCGATTAAATCATGCGCTTGGTTTCTAGGCAGTTTCTATATCAAGAGTACTGTTCCTCATATAAGTCCACATGCGCTCGATTGTTCCATGAGAAACCTGAGTATAAGTAACGTTGTCACAACATTTATATCGGTGACGACTCAGTTATATAATGCCAGTTTTGCGGAAGATAATAATTACTGCTTTCTGAAAGGCTTTCTTGTTTTAACCGCATGCTTTCGCGCTCACTTTGCTTATTTTATGCAAGCTCCAGGACGCCGAGCCAGGCAGCGGAGCTGAAGGAACGCCTGTACCCCCTAGTCAACAACTCTATGCGAAAGGGGCTATCTTAAATATATTGAAAATTACCAGTTGTATATATATTGCCCATTTGTTAATTTGCGTAAATTCACTAAAGTCAGTTCTCATTTTGTATCGACAGCTTAAATTGTGCTGCTTTCCAAATATTCTATTTGCGTAACGCCATCGCAAGCCAACAAATGTATCACGATGTTTAGTATTATGGGTGTAGTTCTTATTGAGTGTCAAAAATGTAGGCAGGCAGTGGTGCATGATGTTTTGAGAAATTTAACTTGTGTATGTACACACAACACACACACACACGCACACGCACACACACACACACACACCACACACACACACACACCCACACACACACACACACACACACACACACACACACACACATATATATATATAAATATATATATATATATATATATATATATATATATAGTATAAATATATATATATATTGATAAACTTCGAGAATAGTGGAGTATAAGAAACAAAGCAATAAAATATTATTTATTCTTAACAGTTTCGGCTGGTGGACCAGCCTTCTTCGGATGATGTAACCGAAATGATACAAGTTCCCGTAGCAGAGGGCCACCCTCACAGTTTGCAGACCCCCCAACAAGAAAAAAAAGAAAAAGAAAAGAAAAAACAAGACAAACAGGCGAATGAGGCAAGCAACAGACAAGAAGAAGAAGAAGAGAAGAAGAAGAAGAAGAAGAAAAGAAGAAAAGAAGAAGAAGAAGAAGAAGAAGAAGAAGAAGAAAAAGGAGCGACGGAGACCCGCCGGAAGTGGTAAGGTGATCCTTGCAATGGATCGTGAAAAGACGGCATGAATGCCGTCTTTTCACGATCCATTCCATCTACCCCTATCCGCCAGTTGCCAGAATGAAGGTCTGTGGAGGAAAAATAGTGGGACCCATAGAGGCAATCAAGCGCATCATCTATTCGTGGCAGAGGGTACATGTATTTTTTTGTAATTTTGTCGAGGTGTCAATAATGAACGCAGAAACGTCATGCACTGTCTTTCTTGTGGACTAGCACTGCAGGAGAAGCCCATGGACTGCAGGATGGCTCAATGATGTCCTTGGCGAGGATTTTGTCGTCATACCAGTAGCTTTCCTCAACGAACAGCCTCTGAGGTGAAAAACGTCGATGTAGGACAGCAGAACCCGGTGGAGCTCGTCAGTCTGCTGCGGCGTTAAGTTGGAAGCGATCATCGGCGTATAGCGCTGTCGGAGCAAGTGTCAGATTGATGTTGAGTGTGGGGGTCAGAAGGAGCGGCCATCGTGAAAACATCTACCGCATTGTTTTCTAAGATACAGAGCAACGCCGAAAAGATCCCTTGTGGCAGCACTTGAGGTGTATTTTATTTCATTTCATTTTATTTGCTTAAGAACCTGCGAGGGGGTATTACATAAGGGGTGGGTAATTATGATGATGATGATGATGATATATGGTGTTTTTTGGCGCAAGGGCCATTTGATGGCCAAAGAGCGCCAGTTCATGGGACATGGATTGTGGACGATGATTGTGATTAGCGGCTGTATAAGGGCCATAAAATTCCTCGCGGTAAGGCGGGTAAAACATACAAGTAATAAAATCATGACCATGCCGTGAAAGGTGTGTGTGGTGTGAACAGATGACAAAAGTTGGTGATAATAAAAAAAGATGATGGATATGTATGGCTTTAGCACAAGTGCCTCACTCGTTCATACCCTTGCGTCCAAGGGCCGTGAGGCAAGTGCTTTCTTGTGTAGCCACCGCAGCGAAAACCTCTCTAGAGAGGTCGTGCTACGGAATGACCGGGTATATAATATGAAAGCTATGAATTCTTTAATAAACGCTAACAACCGATTTATGACTAAAAGCGGGTCCCTACCGACGAACATTGCAGGTGTTGTAAAGGTATATGTTGTCGGTAGGGTAATGGAAAATGTTGTTTTCTTATAGTGTCCAATTGTTTGCACTGAATTGAAATATGAAGAACTGTTAGTGCTTCACCACATCTGTCACACAATGGTGGATCGCCACTGATAAAGATATGAGTGTGTCGTGTATGGTGTCCTATCCTCAGCCTCGTTAATGTTACCTGGGTATGACGTGATTTTGATACTGGTAGCCAATGGCCAAGGTGTGGCTTGATAACGTGTAGTTTGTTTTGTATGTGTGTATCCCACTTGCTCTGCCAGTAGTCGCTGAGCTTTCGTTTGAGAGACGGCTTAAGATCAAGGGCCGGGATTGATGTGGGTGTAGTGGCGGTGCTTTCGTGGACGGATGCAGCAAGCTGATCCGCCATCACGTTGCCTTGAATCTCACGGTGCCCTGGCACCCAGCACACTACAACATGTTGGTTGAGTGTGTAGAGTGTGCATAAATGGAATAAAGTGAGACGAGAACAGGGTTTTTTTTTGTTTTTTAAGACTGTGCAGAGCCGTTACCACACTGAGGGAGTCTGTATAAATTACTGCTTTTTGTATTTGAAATTGTTGATGTGTTTAGCTGCCACAAGTATCGCGTAGGCTTCCGCTGTGAAGATACTTGTGCCTGGGGTAGAGGGCCAGCATCCGAAAAGGAAGGGCCAACAGCAGCGTAGGACCACAGAGGAGTTGGACTTAGAGGCATCTGTAAAAAACTCCAGGACGTGTGTATTTGTGTTGAAGTTCCAGGAAGTATGTTCGGATATGGGCAATAGGCGCATGTTTTGTAACTTCTAGGAATGACACATCACAGGTCTATAGTATGCATTGCCACGGTGGCAGATATGCTACAGGAGCCATTAAACTGTGTTCAAGTGAGACTCCAGTTTCCTCAGATAGACTTTACAGGCAAACTGAGAGGGCTGCCTCATCGAAGGCCTGTTTTGAAACAGAATGGAGCTTGACAAATCATTAATAGTAGAGTATGAGGGGTGCTTCTTATCTGCTTTCACCTTAAGGAAATAAACAAAGGACATGTAAGTTCTCTGCAGATGAAGCGACCACTCATTTGACTCGACATAAAGGCTTTCTACGGGGCTGGAGCGAAAAGCACCCGTAGAAAGGCGGATGCCCAAATGGTGCACGGGGTCCAGCATCTTCAAAGCACTTTGTGTTGCAGACTGATAAACAATGACCTCATAATCTAAGCGGGTGCGAATGAGGCTTCGATACAGATTCATGAGACATTGTCTGTCACTACCCCACGTAGTACGTGACAACACTTTTAAAACATTCATGGCTTTTAAACATTTTGTTTTTAGATACTTGATGTGCGGTACGAAGGTCAACTTGTTGTCCAAGATTAATCCTAAGAATTTATGCTCCACATTGACAGACAGACGTTGACCGTTCAATTCAATGTCGGGTTCTGAGTGCATGCCTCTCTTTCGGGAGAACAGACACACGTGCTCTTTTGTGAGTTCAGTCGAAATCCGTTTTCCTCTGCCCATTTGGAGACCTTGTTTAAACCTAACTGAACCTGTCGCTCACACATTACCAGATTGCAAGATCTAAAGCCAAGCTGGACGTCGTCGACATATGTACAATAAAACATATTGCGAGGGATGGACAAGTGCAAGGAATTCATCTTGATGAGAAAAAGTGTGCAGCTAAGTACACCACCTTGTGGCACGCCTGTTTCCTGGACGAATGTTTGGGAAAGAACCGTGCCCACTCGGACACGGAATGTCCGGTTTGACAGGTAACTTTCGATTATGTGAAACATTCTTCCGCGCACGCCAAGGTGGGACAGGTCTCTTAGAATTCCGAAACGCCATGTTGTATCATAAGCCTTTTCGATATCGAGGAATACAGAGAGAAAATATTGTTTATGGACGAAGGCGTCCCTGATCTGTGCCTCGATACGAACAAGGTGGTCTGTGGTGGATCTACTTTCTCGAAACCCACACTGAAATGGGTCGAGCGAATTCTTTGTTTCAAGGAATGTACAAGTCTGGCAGTTTATCATTTTTCGAAGATTTTGCACAAGCAGCTTGTGTGAGTGCAATAGGCCTATAACTCGAAGGTAAAGAAGGGTCCTTGCCCTCTTTCAAAGTGGGAATATAATAGCCTCTTTCCAGGAGTTAGGGATATTGCCAAGAAAACCAGATAGCATTGTACAAACAAAGTAAGGTTTTTCGTGTTTCGATCGGTAGGTTTTTTAACATTTCATAAACGACACGGTCAGAACCTGGGGCAGAAGTACTGCAGGAGTTTAGAGACATTCGCAGCTCAGCTAGACTGAACGTTCATTATATGCCTCGTATCCAGTGCATTTGTGTTCGAGTTTCTGCTTTTCTTTCTTGTTCTGTATTTTTGGAAAGTGTCAGTATAGTGGGATGAGCTGGACACCTGTTCGAAGTGTGCACGAGGAAGTTTGCCTGATCTTCCAAGGTGTCACCTTGAGTGTTTACGAGTAGAAGTGTGTGTACTTGTTTTCCTGCTATCCTACCGACCATGTTCCAGACTTTAGCTTCCTGTGTGTATGAATTGATCCCTGACAAAAACTTCTGCCAGCTTTCTCTTCTGGCCTGCCGACGCGTTCCTGCCTTGAGACTTTATTTTCTTGAAGGTGTCAAGATTTTCGGCTGTCGGTGAGTTCCGAAGCAGCCTCCAAGCTCTGTTTTGCTGTTTGCGCGCGTATCGGCATTCAGAGTTCCACCACGGGACGTGTCGTTTGCCGGAAAGTCCAGATGTTTGTGGAATGCATTGGCTGCTGCGTCAGTAAGAAAGGCCGTGAAGTACTGCACAGATTCATTTATGCCTAATCCGCATATTTCGGTCCAACTTAAGTGAGTAATTTTTTGAAATTGTTCCCAGTCAGCTTTGTTTATCAGCCATTTGGGAACATGTGGAGGACATTCATGTATATTGGTGTACTCAAACCAAAGGAAAATGGTCACTTCCGTATGGGTTATTTATGACTTTCCACTGAAGTAATGGTACAGTGAAGGAGATGCGATACTGAGGTCTATGGAGGAGTAAGTATTGTTTGCAAGGTTATAATATGTTGCCTTGTTTTCTATTCAACAGACAAGCACCTGATGAAAGAGGGAACTGTTCGATGAGACGACCTCGCTCGTGCATCACATCAACAGTCACCCCATAAACCACTGTGCGCATTCAGGTCCCCTAGAACCAGATAAGGTTCTGGTAACTCGTCTATTAAAGAGTGAAAATCATGTTCTTCCAGGCGGTGTTGCGGCGGTATGTATAGAGAGCAGATGGTGACGAGCTTATTCAATAGAACTGCTCGAACAGCCACTGCCTCTAGGGATGTTAGTAGTGGTAGATGGCTACATGCTACTCCTCGATTAACTATAATGGCTACACCACCAGATGATGCAACAGCATCATCTCTGGTCCTTCGAAAGACAACATATTGACGCAAAAAAATTTGTATTCTTGGATTTTAAGTGTGTTTCCTGTACACACAGCACTTTTGGAGAATGTTTGTTTAGAAGTTCTTGGACATCGTCGAGGTTTCGAAGTAGTCCTCTGACATTCCATTGTATAATTTGTGGTCTCCATTATGGGAGTAAAGAAGTGCTGTGTGTACGAAATGAGTTGTGGCTGGTGTCTAAAGAGAAAAGTGACTTATCTTACAGAGCCTTTAGAAGGCCCTGTAATTACCGTTTTGTCTTTTTAGAGCGGTCGAGGGAACCCCGCGCTTTTTGGCGCAGTCTGCGCCGGTGCAGTTGATGTGTCCATCGCCCGGAGAGGCGAGAGGCGACAGATAATGTTTTCGTTGTAGGCTCGTCGTGACAGACGGAGCTTAAACCCACCGGGCTGGACGTCGAGGGGACCTCTTTAGTTGTGTGGTGCCCTGGCTGCTGCAA